>OY804595.1:37570249-37717749 GCA_963680895.1 Fragum sueziense
TACAATGTAAATTTTACTGATACTTAAATGTATGAATTTTGTTGTAGGCAATAGTTTGACAGTCATAATCTAGATATGCAATAAACAAATGAAGCTATGGAAAAGTATATGGGTTTTGTACGGACAAGTTGATTTTTGATACGGACAAGTCAATTTTGGATCAAGACTTGTTTGTGGACAAGTAGATTTTCAAAATATTTCAGAAGCACTGGTTGTAACCGCGAAGTGTTGATACAGTCATGGCGAAGACCGTCGGACCAGCAGACATGTCTGATGAAAGTTCCCTCGGTCTGATGATTTTTTGGCTACCGTCAGTCCCACTGTCTGACACAAATTTTGATCTGTAAGATAGTGGATTATAGTTCGGTCTGACAAAATTTTATTCAGTCTGACAGATTATTTTGAACTGTCAGACCGAATGTCTGACAAAGATTTCTGGTTCTTCGCCATCCCTGTTGCCCATATCTCCCGAAATTGGCTCTTAACCTCTCATTTGGACTAATCAAATTCATGTGCACTCATCCCAATGTGTAAAAGCCAACATTTGTGTCTACGATATAACCACATACAGATTAGATCAGTCGGCATGACGTCATGGCCTCACTTTCATTTTTTCATCGAGGGTACTTCCTCGGTCTTTATCGTTATGGGATACCATTTTTATACCCCCCACAACGAAGTTATGGGGGGGGTATACTGGAATCAGGTTGTCCGTCCGTCCGTCCGTCCGTCTGTCCGTCCGTCCGTCTGTCCGTCCGTCTGTCCGTCCGTCCGTGGACATAATCTTGTGTCCTCTTCTCCTCCCACAGTTTTCGACCAATTTTTCTGAAATTTTATCAGGATGTTTCCTATCATATGAAGTTGTGCACCTGCAATTTTCATGTTGATCCAGTCATTAGTTTCAGAGTTATGCCACTTTGAAGTTTTTAAGGGTGGGGGGGGGGGCATAATCTTGTGTCCTCTTCTCCTCCCTCAGTTTTTGACCAAATTTGCTGAAATTTTATCAGGATGTTTCCTATCATATGAAGTTGTGCACCTGCCATTTTCATCTTGATCCAGTCATTAGTGTTAGAGTTATGCCACTTTGAAGTTTTTAATGGGGGGGGGGGGAGTAGTCAAAATTTATAATTTCGTTTCTGTGTTCTAACTCAAGAACCGTTTGACCTAGGATCATGAAACTTTACACAGTTGTTGCCCATGACCCAAGGAGGTGCCTTGTTGTTTTGGGGTCACCAAGGTCAAAGGTCAAGGTCACAGTTTGACTTTGTTGAAAATCCGTTTCCATGCTCTAAGTCAAGAACCTTTTGACCGATAGCACTTTTTCAGTGACAAGGCCCTAGTGGGGGGTATTCGTCCGCTTTGCGACAGTTCTAGTTGAGGCAGAATATTTCAAAAATCCATTGTTAAAATTCATAAACAAAACTCTTTCTTTAACAGTGTTTATTTTTAATTTTGGGGGAAGGGGGTCAGGGCCCATAGGTGGGGGAAAATTTGCGTGTGAACGCCCAAAAAGAGGAAATTATAATGCATGCTTATACTCTCAAACAGGGCTCCGGAAATTTCAAAATCTGAATCGATCCACATGTTTTTCGTCTTTTTCTATCAAATAAAGCCGAAAGATAGAAAATAATCGGATATAAATTGATAATTGAGGTCTACTGTTCACATTAAAACCACAAAATAGGAAAAAATATTAATCAAACTAAATTTATTGACTTTTAAAATCAGACCCAGGGTTAACAAATTTATCGACTCCTATATTCTCTGCGTATTTAGATCAATGGGGATTTACTTTCTTTGGATGCCATTTTGTAATGATGCTTGGACCAAAGTTTCATTTTTAGCTCCACTGGCCGACAGGCCAGCGGGCTATTGTCATGGCGCTGTGTCCGTCGTGCGTGCGTGCGTGCGTCAGTCCGTCCGTAAACTTTTTCTTTAAAAATCTTCTTCTCAAAAACTACCAGCTGGATTTCAACCAAACTTCACAGGACTGATCCTTGGGTGACCCTCTCTCAGATTCCTTCAAAGAATTCTGATTGAAGTAGAAAGTCTGGAGTTATCTGCCCTTGAATGTCAAAAATGGCCGTTTGACTTTATTTTCACTCTAGCAACTACAAATATTTACCAATCAAGACAAAACTTGGAGAGAATGATGGTGACTATAAGATCTTGCCTGGGTATAATTTTACATCATGAGTTATGTGCCCTTGAAATTTACAAAATTGTGATTTTCGGCTTTATTTTGACTTTGTTTTCACTTCAACAACTACAAATATTAACCAATCAACACGAAATTTGGACAGAATGATGGTGACTATAAGATCTTGCCTTGGTATATCTTTCACCTTGATCTTAATTTCATATCATGAGTTATATGCCCTTGAAATTGAAAAAATTGCCATTTTCGGCTCTATTTTGACTTTATTATCACTCTAGCAACTACATACATTGACTAAACAAGACAAAACTTATACAGAATGTTAGTGACCATAAGATCTTGCATTGGTGTAATTTTCAGCTTGATTTAAATTTTACATCATGAGTTATGTGCCCTTGAAATTAACAAAATTGCCATTTTCGGCTCTATTTTGACTTTGTTTTCACTCTTGCAACTACAAATATTGACTTATCAAGACAAAACTTGTACAGAATGTTGGTAACAAAAAGATTTTGCCTTGGTATAATTTTCAGCTTGATCTGAATTGTATGTCATGAGTTGCGTGCCCTTGAAATTGACAAAATTGCCATTTTCGGCTCTATTTTCACTTTTACAACCATTAGTATTTAGAATTTAGGCAAAAGTAAAAATTGCCACAATATTTTTGCGTTACAGCACTAAAATCCACCCTATAATGCTTATATGGACAGTTTCAAGTGAATGAAATTCTATAGTTTTTGGTCTGTTTGGATAAACAACATTGTTGGAAATGAATAGATATCTTCAATTGCCTCAATGTTTTCAAAAAAACTTACCTGAAGGGGCGTTTAAAGGTGTCACTGTGTGGTAATGGGTTAAACATGTCAGAGTTCTCTACAGAATAATTTGAAGCTGTAGTGGCATTTTGTTTAACCTTTCCCAAACAAGACCTGTTTTGACGTCCCAAATAGAAATGGCTTGGGAAATGCTTCTAATGAGTACCCACATCTGTAACATTGCTCAATATCTTGTATATTTTGTAGGTAGATGGTTATGAAAGTTGTGTCAGTGATCGATGTGACGACATTAAGTGGGTCACCAGGGGCCCAGGAGAACAAAGTCACCACACAAAATGTCTCCATCAAGAGTAGGAAGAAAGCCGAAGCTGAAATTTTGAAGGCATGCAAGAGGTAGGTCTTATATGAAATATGTAATCCTTTCCAAAACTAGGCCTGGAAAATTTACGGTCGTAGTTGGGGAACGTTTGGCTCATGGTTCAGATACTTATATGGTCCTACTTATGTAATCAAAATGAATGTCATGCAAGATCAGATTATTAATAATGTAGAAGTTAACTACTAGATTTCTTGAACTTTGTGACAAATAAAAAGTTTGCAAAATAGGTTTTGCTGCTTGTGCAATTTCTTTCAATTTAGTTAGAAGTATAATATTGCTTGCCATCAAAAGGAAATCTACTGCATAATGTATATCTTTTCCAATCAAATTTTTATGCGCCCGTATTGAAAGATTGGGGGCACATTGTTTTACTTGTGTCTGTCTTTCTGTCTGTCCATATGTCCGTCTGTATGTTCAAAAACATAACATTTGCCTTTTCTCTGAAATTATTGGACATATAAAGTTCAAATTTGGTATGTAACTTTATTTCAATGATATCTATCTGTTCCATGCAATATGACCTTCCTCAAGGTAATCCCTTAACCCTTTTCAACGCTTTACAAGAAAACTTAACATTTTAGAAAAATGGCCATTTCGGGGGCATTTGTTTCACAAGCACATCTTGCTCCTCTTTGTTTCAGTGCATCAGCCACAAATGAAAGCGTACCTTTCCAAAAGCTTGACTTCGGGGAGACGGACACTCTGGACACGTTTTACAATGCTGACGTGGTGGTGGTGGACATGTCCGTGTTTCATCAACAGGCCTCGCTGTTCTACCACATTGGTGTACGGGAGAGTATGGGCATGAAGTGTAATGTGGTCATCGTGAACGACATTGACCCGGAGGTCACCATCTCTCTCAGGGTAGGTTATTGTCCCACTCCCACGTGATGAAGCTTTTTGACACATTGCTATATAAAGGCTTTGGAAAACATTGTGGAAAATGAAGAAATTGCTTGTGGCAAGCAATTTCTTCTTTTCCCACAATGTTATTCCAGAAAGATCAAAGAATGTAGAAATTCATTTGCTTGAAATTTTGGTCTGTTTTCAAATTGCAGCAGTCTGTAATTTTGTTGTTAGGATAGGTTATTAAATCATTAAGATCATATGTAAAATATACCTCCATTATGATGGCAATATAATTAAATCAATTCTTTAGTTTGCCATTGATTCTTTGTAGCGAGTACTCCCTCTTGTCTTTAAGTTTATACACCTGGGCGCTGTTTAATAATTCGACCATGATTTTGTGTTAACTGTGTTACAAGTAATTACGCAAAAAATAATTATATGTTATTTATGTTCATTTTTAAAATGGGGCCTTGTATAATTATTTGGTTGTCTATTTTAGTTATCATGTGGAGATGGAGTCATATTTCTGCCCTATTTACTGGACAGTAATGAAACATGTGTGGTACAAGATGGGGCACTAACAACACGACCAGCCGAGGTCTGCATTCACCCAGAAAATGGACCGTCCTTGTATAACAAGTTCAGAAAAGTCCTTTGTGATTTTGATGAGGACAATGTGTAAGTTAAAGTACACTTCTATTTGCTTTCACTGTCAATTATTGATTACCGTATATACTCGCCTATAAGGCGCCCTTGCCTATAAGACGCACCCCCCACTTCCAAAATATTTTTGAAGGTTTTAGTGTTGACCCGTCTATAAGATGCAGCAGCTTTCTGACAATTGGGAGAGCTCTACTTCTGATTCTGAGGCAAGGTGCCGAATCCTATTGAAACCGATTTATTCTAACTTCTTTAGGGACGAATTTAATCTGTAATGTCATTAAAATGAAGAAAAAAATCGGAAGCAATAAAGTCATCATTAATACAAACATGATAAATGTATCTTCTCCTCAGACTCTCATTCCGCTGACTTACATATATTTGCATGTTCAATCATCTATCTGAGACATATTTATGTTATCTTACGCATTATCCAGCCTGCTGCCAATGAAATATGAAGTGTTAAATCCATATTCTGTACAACCCAATCCTCATAGGGATTTGTTTAAAGATATAAACAAAGGAAAACGAAATACGTGTATCTGCTTTCCAAAATATTGTAACTACATCCGTAATTGATAAGCAGTTACGACGCTCCTAAATGGGCTAAGTGATCATGAGTGATTACACGGAAGAATAATTTCCTACTTTTGATTGACAGATTATCCATTGTTATCAATTGACTGAAATCGGAACAAGGAATTGTTTGCTCCGCCCATACCATATTGGTAGTCGTGGTTTTACCTACTACAGACATTTAGTGTTGTAAATCAGTGTGGTGTAGTAAAATTCCTTTGTGTTACATAATCGAGTAGATAAAGTACACAAGGTCAACAGACGTCGCCGTCGGCTTTCTACACGCATAATTTACTGGGCAAAAACAATGCAACCACTGCACTATCTATGACCAAGTTGGAATGCTTTGCTTTGCGATTGGCAATAAAGCAATCTCAGTGAGCAAATAATGTTTACAACCGAGTTTTCAGATCGTAATTTATTTCTCTTCTCATCAAGTAACGTGTGAATAAACTGGTCCTTCAGGGAGCGAGTGAAAGGTTTACTAATTGAAAGTCTAGCCTGAGGAATTTCAATTTATGGTAATACAGGATTTTCCATGACGCACAAATCATGCGTCATTGTCGCAATTTAAAAACAAATGACCCCTTAGAAATTAACCTGAGGGTCCATATTGATGCAAGTTTTGAAATCCAGATTTTTGTATGATACTTGAGTCCTAGGGCATTTGACCCACAAAATAGTAGAAATGACCCCTAACTTTGATGGCAAGGGGGTTACAATGACCCCCAAATTCTCATGCTCAGGGAAAACCCTGTAATAATAATTAAAAACAAATGTAAACTCGTTTGATTAGGCATTTAATTTTATCATATAACGATACAAGGCACATTTCTGGATTACATGGACAACGATAAGTCGATCTGTCAGACTGTTTATCGGCATTTTGCCTGTGCATCAAATTTCTTTTATGTTCCGGCAAATTCCGCTGCTACTGCGCTGAATCTTATTCTTCTCTCCACCCTAGAAGAAATATTTCTAGGCCTTGCTTATAAGAAGCTCCCCCAACTTATGAAAACATATTTGGGCAAAAAACTGCGTCTTATAGGCAAGTATATACGGTAGTTTCCATGTTGATCAAATATATGATAATGCCTGTGTTACTGCACTATACTAAAGATTTTATGTACTAAGACAAAAATATCTATTTAACCCTTTCCCAAACAAGACTTGGTTCTGACGTCCCTATTAAAAAAGGCTTGGGAAAACACTGAGCCAGAAGAAGAAAATGCTGATAAACGGCATTTTCTCCTTTTGGCTCAATATTTTCTGTACTTCTTTCCACACAAATCCTGTCTTTGTTTTGACCTCTGCAGCAGCTTTCTAAGTGAAAAAATATTTTTTGTTGTTGTTTGGGAAAGGGTTAATTGTGTAGATTATTTTCAAGATTTGACAAAATGAATGGCAGTAGTTTTGATACTCTGAAGACCTCTTGTTCAGGTGGAAATGTAAAGAAGAAAAAATAAGATTTTCCTCTTTCAATTTACTGGATTGTTCTAAAACGTTTCAAATATATGTTTTGTTGCAGGACCCATCTCAAGGAGAGGTTTCTGAATGATCTGAGAAGAGCGAGAGATACATATAAAGGGGAAGAACTTGCAAAGGTAAGGCCTTTCTAATGTCATGGTTCTTAATTCTCAATTATTCTGTAAACTTTAAGGGATACATTAATTGTAAATGCTGATTTGTTGGCCAAGTACTTTTTTAGCGAGCCAGGACTTTATGTCCGGGGAGCTAATGTCACTGCCCTAGTGTCGGCGTCGCGTCGCGTCGCGTCCCGTCTTCACTTGAAAAACTTTAACCTGGTCTATATCTCAAGCACTATTAGAGATACAGCCTTGATATTTCATACATAGATACATCTTGACAAGACCTTTCATTTAAGACCATGACCTTTGACCTTGTGACCTTGACCTTGGAGTTTGACCTACTTTTGAAAACTTTAACCTGGCCTATATCTCAGGCACTAGTAGAGATACAGCCTTGATATTTCATACATAGATACATCTCGACATGACCTTTCATTTGGGACCATGACCTTTGACCTTGTGACCTTGATCTTGGAGTTTGACCTACTTTAAAAAAAATGCTGTTTTTATCTCCACTGGCCTTCAGGCCAGCGGGCTATTGTCATGGCGTTGTGTCCGTCGTGCGTGCGTCCGTCCGTGCGTCCGTCCGTCCGGTCGTCAACTTTTTCTTTAAAAATCTTCTCCTCAGAAACTACTTGATGGATTTCAATCAAACTTCACAGGAATGATCCTTAGGTGGTCCTCTATCAGATTCCTTCAATTAATTCTGATTGAACCATAAAGTCTGGAGTTATCTGCCCTTGAATTAAAAAACGGCTTTTTTCACTTGTTTTCACTCTAGCCACTACAAATATTGATCAATCAATATGAAACTTGGTCAGAATGTTGGTGCTGATAAGATCTTGCCTGAGTGCAATTTTCAGCTTGATCTGAATATTACGTCTTGAGTTATGTGCCCTTGAAATTGGAAAAACTACCATTTTTTACCTTATTTTTACTCAAACAACCATAAATATCCACCAATCAACATAAAACTTTCACATTATCTTACTGGCCATAAGATCTTGTGTTGGTGTAATTTTCAGATTCATATGAATCTTAAATCATGATTTATCTGCCCTTGAATTTGACAAAATTGTTGTTTTCGACTTTGATTTTACACTCTTTACACCCACAGATATTGAATAATCAGGTCAAAACTTAAACAAGATGTAGGTGAAGATAGGATCTTGCTTAAGTGTGATTCTTAGCTAGATAGAAATATAAAATCATCAGTTATATGCCTTTCAATTTGACAAAATTGCTAATTGTGACTTTTTTCACTCTAACAGCCAAACTCACTCTAATAAAGACTGTTGCAAAGCTTGGTAACTAATAGATCTTATATGAATGTATTTTCAGCTTTCTAGTTACTTTGTAATTGCTTTAAGAGCAACACATATTGAAAAATCTAGTGAAAACTTGTACTTGATATTACAAGAAATTCAGGTTTGACAGCCATTTGCATTATTTTTGGAAAAGGGTTTTTCCCAGAATCTATTTTTAGCTCAAAATCTATTTTTAGAAATATGAAATATTTTGGAGTAATCAATGTTCTGTTAATTTAGATCTGTTGGGAAGAAGGAACATTTTAATTGCTTGTGACATCCTAAGCTAGAATGTTCTCCCATTTCCTTTTACCCTTTCTCAAATAGCAAACATGTAATTTTACTTTCTTTGCTTCAAGAACCACACATTTTGAACAATCTAGTTTTGTTACTTTCTTTTAGCTCTATGAAACACAAGCATTGAACAATTTAATCAAAACTTGGATTAAATATTACATGAAATTCAGGCCTGTGGAGCGACTCAAGACCTTCAGGTCTTCTAGTTGTGACAAGCTCTCATATAGGCGAGCTATGTTGTCCGCGGACAAGTCTTGTTATGTCAACAGAATGTGTTTTGCTATATATTTATACAAATGCTTCCCCAAAATAACCATAAATAGTGAAAGCATAAACAAGGTTGTATTGTCAAAAGAATCAACTTTTATACTTGTCTTCACCAGCAAGTCTCGTCATGTCTCATCTATATATTTTGTCCAGTTGGATGACAAATAAAAAATGCATGTGTTGCAAGTGGTGTGTTTCAAGACTGTAAAAAGTTTGATATTTTTATATCAACCATTTGGACTGCTTGTTTATTATACCATGACATGTATTTTCAGGCTTTACATGCTATGAAGAGAAGACTGGATGATCCCCAGTTGTTGTCCGTGGATGTGATGGTTAACTTACTTATCTCATTTAGAGAGATACAGGTAAATACATGTGAAGTCTTAATCATTTTGTCCCATCTGTATTAACTTAATGTAATAACACTTTTATGCTGCATTTTATACCACAGCATTTTACCTACTGACATCTTGAAGCACATACACAAGTTAAGACTGGTTACTGTCCCGGATACTATGTTGCATATTCTTAAACGCAAATTGATATTAGGGTGGTAACCAGTCTAACCTCAAGCATGTGGTAATAGACTTGTGAATGCAATATGATATGGTATAAAAGTAACCACGAAAGGTACTATTGCCACTTGATGAAGATAAATTGTTCATTCACCTGGTTAAAAATCAGCATCAGCTTTGGCTATTCTATCTTGTTTTAATGAAAGCATTGTCACCACAAGAGCAAATCAGTCTGTTCATGTCATTTCTTTAAATCTTGATGGTGAAATAACACATACATGCCCTCAAAGATAAGGTCATTCGGCACAAAAGTGCAGGTTGACCTTATTCTAGATTGCCTGTCAAACACTTGATTACCTTAGATCTTCCCTAATTAGCTTAACATTTATCTGCATGATTATAATGCTATAGTAAAACTTGTAGAAGACCTAGAACATTTGCCCATCCAGAAAATCTTAACCATGGGGCTGTCCAGTATCTACTCGTTTACATACATTTATCCTTGTTATTCAGAATTCATACAAACAGGCAATGTTGAATAAGGTCAGGTTGCACGAAAGTGCTGGCTGACCTTATTTTATATTGCCTGTCAAATTATAAATTAGTTCCTAAATGATTAAACATTTATGTCTTAGGACTTTAATGCCATGGTAAAACTTGTAGAAGATCTTGAACACTTACCCAACCAGAAAATCTCAACCACAGTAGGCGGCCCAGAGCTACAGATAAGAGGTGGTGAAGACAGCCTAACTTTGTTATTTCAATTCCAAAACCTATGTTGTGGGTACTCAATGGAATCGTCTTGAGACAATTCCATTGAATACCCACAGCATAGGGTTTAATCAACATTAAATGAAATATTGCATTTTGAAAAGCCATCACTCCCTCTAATCTGGAGGGCTGCAGAGCTGTCCAGTATCTCTACTCATTTATATACAATACTCCTTGTTGTGCTCAAACAAAAGTGCAGACTAACCTTATTCTACATTGCCTGTCAATGTAGAATCATCATTACTTAGCTAAATTTTTATCTTGCAGGACTATAATGCCATGGTAAAGCTTGTAGAAGATCTTGAACACTTACCTAACCAGAAAATCTCAACCACAGTGGCTGTCCAGTATCTCTACTCATTTGCTCTGAATAGGAGAAATAATAATGGAGACCGAGAGAAGGCTCTCTCTGTTATCCTCAAGGTAAGGTCAAACTTGTTTTCATATTTCATTTGATAATGATAAAGACATGTTTGTAAAATATCATCTTTATATCGTATCTGTTAAATATAAAACATTATCTTGATATATCTGTCATATACTCCATAAACATTGACCTGAACCCAGTGAATATGAAATGAGTAATTGTGACATGGAATAATGGATACTCGCCAGCAATTCATACTGTCGAGCAGAGTTGATAGTTTCCACATGCATTATGACTTTGTATTCTGCACCTGCATCTTGTGTCAACATATGTTTGAGAGTGATTATTTCGCATTACAATTACTCATTGCATATTCAACAGGCTCAGGTCAATATTTACGGAGTATACATAAAACATTATTTTGATATCTGCAGGTCATTCAAGATGCAGATAACCCCGTGCCTGACCATGTATGTATGGCTGGCAGGATTTACAAGGACATGTTTGTTGAGTCTAACTATGAAGACAGAAGTAAATTAGACAGTGCGATCACCTGGTGAGTCTCTTTTACTAACTATGTAGTTTATGTAAATTTTAGTGAAGGCAGTACAGAAATAATTAATTAGCTCAACTATCTATTGGTAGAGTGCAAGGGCGTAGCGCCCATTACGCATAATATGCATGTGTGTAATGTAAAAAAAATTGTGAATAGGTCGTAGGTGGCTTTGTATCGTTTTTAGGGTCACATTTGCCGTTTTTGTGTCTCAAAATGCACATAGAATGCACGAAAACAAGTCTTATAAATCCAAATTAAGAGCGTGGATGTCCCCTTTCTAGCTCTCCCTTCTCTGACCTACAGCGCTCATGCGTAATACAAATAAATTTCTGGCTACGCCCATGGAGTGCAGACTGGCTATTGTAGGAGATACATTCATTGCAATCTTCAAATTGTAACTACCTTTAAGATCAGACTGCTTTGTGCACTTACACAAGATTTTATGAAATGTTTTCTACTTGATGATCATTGTTCAGATAAAAGTGATGAATTGAATTGTTCTTACATGAATCGGTTTTGCTAATTTGGATTTTTTCTTGTCTGCAGGTACAGAAAAGGATTTGAATTACAACCAAATGATTATGCAGGCATAAATTTGGCAACTTTACTAGTCATTTCTGGTCAGGAGTTCTCCACTTGTCCAGAACTAAGGGGTATAGGTATGTAACATACTGAAATCTTTTGCCTGCATTAATCTGTGTATTAATTTTGAATCATTCTCACAGACTGACTCACCATCCTTTTGAGTTACTGTGACAGCTGTGATGATCACAATTTCTCTAATGTTTTTCGGCGGATTATCCGGAAATAACAGTAGATTATTATTTTGATAAACTCACCGCCTATCCAGTGAAATTATCAAAAACTTGTGCCCCGCTTTTGTTCATTTCACCCTATCTGACGTTATTTAAGCCGGGCCAAATATGTGACATCATCATAAGCGTTGCATAGCAGTCACATGCAAAATGACGTGCTTTAAGTAAATCTGACCTAGAATTTTTGCATTTTGTCTGATTTTTGCATTAAAGATCTAGAATAGTCGTTTGTTTTTCGAGTAAGATCGATTTATATTTCATTTTGTGAACAACGAAAGCTACATTTTCACTTGTGGCTTCGCCACTCGTGAAAATAACGTTTTTGTTGTTCACTCAATGAAATATAGATCAATCTTACACTGAAACAAACGATTGTCCTCTATATAAATGTTAAAGACTTGGATAGTCACTGTCCCTTGACAACCTCACCACATGGTATGTAAGTTTTCCCAACTTTCAATTAGATCAAATTTAACAAGATGTGTTTATGAAACACAAATGGCCCTGAAATGGCCAATGTTATAATTTCAGACAGACAGACCAACACACACATGAGTAAAACAATTATTATATGCCCCAATCTTTCGATATGGGGGGCATAAAAATTTGAAATTCTACTCTTATTCTTTTTCACTACCTAGTGAATTGAACAAGATGTGTTTATGAAACACGAATGGCCCTGATATGGCCAATGTTAAATTTTCAGACAGACAGACTAACACACAAGAGTAAAATAATTATTACATGCTCCCAATCTTTCGATATGGGGGCATAAAAATTTGAAATTCTACTCTTATTCTTTTTCACTACCTCATGAATTGATGGTTTCTTTTGTCAAGTATTACATTTATTTGAACTACCAAAGCACTTTTGTAAATTTTTCCACAAAAGATTAGCAATATTTATATCTTGCTATTGCAAGGTCTGAAATATTAATTAAGGCAATTGTTAATCACTTACTAACAATACTTCTCCGTCATATTTCAGGTCTAATTCTGAACAATCTAATCGGTAAGAAGGGTAGTTTAAACAAGTTGACGGATTACTGGGATGTTGCGACGTTCTTCGAGATCTCTGTGCTGGCGCAGGACTATTTGAAGGCCACTCAGGCTGCAGAGTGTATGTTTAGGCTAGAACCACCGGTCTGGTGAGTGTGTTTGTTTAGTTATGGGTTAAAAAAGTTGACAGACTACTGGGATGTTGCGACATTCTTCGAGATCTCTGTGCTGGCACAGGACTATTTGAAGGCCACTCAGGCTGCCGAGTGCATGTTTAGGCTGGAACCACCGGTCTGGTGAGTGTGTTTGTTTAGTTATGGGTTAAAAAGTTGACAGACTACAGGGATGTTGCGACATTCTTCGAGATCTCTGTGCTGGCACAGGACTATTTGAAGGCCACTCAGGCTGCCGAGTGCATGTTTAGGCTGGAACCACCGGTCTGGTGAGTGGCTTACATTGTTCTCCCAAACCAAATAAATTGTAAGGGCCCCACTATGCAGGACTAATTCTGAAAAATCTGGAAAAGGGTAGTTTAATCCATTACCACATATTGACATGATGCCCAACAAGATAAAGGCGTTGAAATCATTATGGAAAATGAAGAAATTGCTTGTGACAAGCAATTTCTTCATTATCCACTATGTTTTCTGGCCCAAAATTCAAACATTTTTTAGATTTCTGAAAAAGTCACCTGTAACACCTTTCAAATGGGAGCAGCCCAAAATTGATTCGTTTGGTTATGGGTTAAACAAATTGACAGATTACTGGGATGTTGTCATATTCTGCTGGCACAGGACTATTTGAAGGCCACTCAGGCTGCCGAGTGTATGTTTAGGCTAGAACCACCCGTCTGGTGAGTGGATTCACGGTGTATAATCATGTGACTTAGAATTTCCGATAATTTTCAATAACTTTGTCAGTACTTGACCAATTTGAATTCAGTTTGATGCAGCGAAGGTGAAAAAAATGTCAGGACGAACATGGTTGTGGTAGATTTTTAAAAAACCAACTGATAAAAAAGTTATTGAAGATAAACCAAAATTTTGGTTTATCTTCAATAACTTTTTTACCAGTTGATTTTTAGCTCCACTGGCCTTCAGGCCAGCGGGCTATTGTCATGGCGCTGTGTCCGTCGTGCGTGCATCCGTGCGTGCGTCCGTCCGTCCGGTCGTCAACTTTTTCTTTAAAAATCTTCTCCTCAGAAACCACATGATGGATTTCAATCAAACTTCACAGGAATGATCCCTAGGTGGTCCTCTATCAGATTCCTAAATTTCATTCTGATTGAACTAGAAAGTCTGGAGTTATCTGCCCTTGAATTAATAAATGGCTGTTTTGACTTTGTTTTCACTCTAGCCACTACAAATATTTATCAATCAAGACAAAACTTGGTCAGAATGTTGGTGCTGATAAGATCTTGCCTGAGTGCAATTTTCAGCTTGACCTGAATATTATGTCTTGAGTTATATGCCCTTGAAATTGGCAAAATTACCATTTTTGACCTTATTTTTACTCAAATAACCATAAATATCCATCAATCAACACGAAACTTTCATGTAATCTTACTGGCCATAAGATCTTGCATGTTTGTAATTTTCAGCTTCATAGGAATCTTAAATCATGATTTTTCTGCCCTTGAATTTGACAAAATTGCTGTTTTCGACTTTGATTTTACACTTTTTACATCCACAAATATTGAACAATCAAGTCAAAACTTATAGGAGATGTAGGTGAAGTTAAGATCTTGCTTTAGTGTGATTCTTAGCTAGATAGGAATATAAAATCCTCAGTTATATGCCTTTCAATTTGACAAAATTGCTAATTGTGACTTTTTTCTCACTCTAACAGCCAAACTCACTCTATTAAAGACAAAGCTTGGTAACCAATTGATCTTATACGAGTGTGTCTTCAGTTTTCCAATTACTTTGTAATTGCTTTAAGAGCAACAAGTTTTGAAAAATTTAGTCAAAACTTGATATGACAAGAAATTCAGGTTTCATCGGCCATTTGCATTAATTTTGGAATATGGTATTTCCCCAATTCTATTTTTAGCTCAAAATCTATTTTTAGAAATATGAAATATTTTGGAGTAATCAATGGTCTGTCAATTTAGATCTGTTTGGAAGATGGAAAATTTTAATTGCTAGTATCATCCAAAGCTGGAATGTTCTACCATTTCCTTTTACCCTTTCTCAAATGGCAAACATATAGTTTTACTTTCTTTGCTTCAAGAACAAAACATTTTGAACAATCTAGTTTTGTAACTTTCTTTTTGCTCTATGAAACACAAGCATTGAACAATCTAATCTAATCTTGGATTAAATATTACATGAAACTCAGGCCTGTGGAGTGACTCAAGACCTTCAGGTCTTCTAGTTCAGAAATCAACCATTCATCTAATGCGTGACGTCTGTCCACATTCTCTGCTTCAAACCGAATTCAAATCGGTCCCGTATTAACAAAGTTATTGAAGATAGTCAGTAATTATTGCATCACATGATTATTCACCGTGGGATTATTAGTACACTTAATAGTACAGAGCACAGATAGGATGGGTATGGGGTATTGTTGAAATAACACAAAATAAAGGGCATCATAAATTGGCTGTCAGGTTTGTTGAATGCTATAATCTATATGAGAATAGGGTTAGGAATTGAAATAGCAAATACTTTTCAATTTTGTTAGTCTTTACTTAACACATACACAGGAGATAAACTTTCTTGCAATATGCTTTCTGTAAGGGTTAAAATTGATATAAATGCTAACATAATTCTTAACTCTTTCCCAAGCAACAACATTTTAGGGTGGTCCAACTTGAAAGCTGCTGTAGGCGACAAAAATGATGATGATAAAGACATGATTTGTGTAAAATATGCCACAGAAAATATTGAGACAAAAGGAGAAACTGCTGGTTATCAGCAGTTTCTTCTTTTGTTTCAATGTTTTCCCAAGCCTTTTTCTATTATGGAAGTCAACACCAGGTCTTGTTTGGGAAAGGGTTAATTCAAATAATCTATGATCCTAATTATTTCTTGACTAGGTATTTGAAGACAACTCTGGGTAACATCAAGTTGATCAACAAATTCCGTCGTCGCCTGTCAGACTCACCGGAGACACAAGTATTTAACTTCTGGATGGAGTTTTTTGATGAAGCAATCAAGGTCAAGGCTGAAGTCTCACCAGACTGGTATCCTGTAGGTAGCTTTATGACAATTACATGATCTTGTTCACAAACCAGTCTGTAAACTGCTTTTGTGGTGTAGCAATTTAGGTAAAGTAGCAAAATGATAAATAGAAATCTTATGAAAGCATTCTGAATGTGATTCATAGCTTTAAGCAATGTGGAAAGGCTTTTTGACGCAAAATGTGCAAATCCAAAGTAAAAAAAAAAATCTGCTTTTCAAATTCATTTCCTGTTGTGACCAATTCTTATGCAGGCAATGATCTAGGTCTAAACTGCCTGTTTTCTCCTCAGTTATTGTTGCAAAAACGTGATATTAACTTATTGAAATGTCTCTGAAATTGGCATTTTATGCCCCCATATCTTAATTGGGGGCTTATTGTTTTAATTGTGTTTGTCCATTTGTCTGTCATTTCCTGGGCACTAGTGTTTCTTAAACACATCTTGTTTCAGCATAATTTTTGATATATATCTTTCCTTTGCTATGTTTACAGGTATTAGTATTAGAACCCAACAAAGTGTATGTGCCAAGTTTTTTACAAGTCAACAGAGAAGAGGATAGTCAAGTAAGTGCTCAAAAATTACATTTCTTCTTTTCCCATAACGTTTTTATACACAATTACTGGGTATTACATTTACAATTATATGATGGATTATTTATCAGTTTTTGCCTCTATTTGTGACCATTTTGAGAAGTTACGATGCTGGCTACTTTTGAGGCAGTAGGGAAATTGTCTAATGGCCCCTAATAGACATAGGCTAGAATTATTTGATATGTTTGTATTGTTTAACTATGCCAATTAGAATGAATTTCTTTGATTTCTGTTTATGCCTTTAGATATTTCCTGTGTACACATATTTTGTTGTCATCTAATACAATAATTGATATACATGTATTGATACATTGTATATATGATTGTACTGTTTTGAATTTCAGTCAGTGAGGTTTTGGAATGTTTGTCGTAAAGACAAACTACAGAGTGAATGGGTGTTTCCTATCTCATCTGTTAAAGGCGTCAGGTGGGTTAAATTACGTTTATTTAGCCCCAAACACCTTATAAAAGCTATGCTGTTGACAATAAGCTTTTTAGAATGTTTAACAAACCAATTCCATTATGAAGTCTGGATAAAATTTCTCATTTGAAATCCTTGTCTTTGGAATTGGTAAGGCATTTGATTTTTTTTCACATGTCTATGATAATGGCACTTAATTTTTGAAACTGAATTTTAAGTTTTTATAAGGTTTTGTATTGCAAATTGATTCTCCCTTAAAGCATTCAAATTTACATGTTGTTTATGTAAGGAAATCTTGTTGTTTATGTCCGTTTTCTGAAATAGTTATATCACCATTTCAGTCTATACAAGAGGGATGTTAGAGCAGTATTTTTGTATGTTGTGGAGAATTCAGATGATTTCCATATTTACTTCTCGTCAGAAATCCAGCGACAACTGTAAGTGGTTCATTACTTGTTATAGTAATGAATGTATTTCCCTAACCTGTGTGTTATGCAAAATTATGGAGCACATCATCGCGTCCAACCTGACAAGACATTTCTCCAAGAACAACATACTATATGACTTACAACACGGGTTTCGCGACAAGCGCTCTTGCGAAACGCAATTGATTGAGCTTGTCGACGAACTCGCCAGAAAAATGTCCAAAGGCAAACAATCTGACCTCATATTGCTAGACTTTAGCAAAGCTTTTGATAAAGTCAGCCACCTAAAACTAATCCACAAGCTATACCAACATGGAGTCGACATACATACTATCAACTGGATTAAAGCATTCCTACTAAACCGCTCCCAGACAGTTGTGCTCGAAGGCGAATCTTCCTCTGTTGTTCGCGTTACCTCTGGGGTCCCACAAGGGTCAGTTCTTGGACCGATTTTATTTCTTCTCTACATCAACGACCTCCCTGCAGAAATCAACTCACAAGTCCGTCTTTTTGCCGATGATATGGCCCTCTACCTTACAATAAACAATCTTTCTGACTGTACTAAACTCCAACAAGACTTAGATACACTCCAGACCTGGGAATCAATTTGGGAAATGGAATTCAACCCGAGTAAATGCCAAGTAATCCACATATGTAGAAGCAAAAAACAAATTACACATAAATACACTCTTCACAACCAAGTCTTAGAATCAGTTAACCAAGCCAAGTATCTAGGCGTAGATATTAGCCCAGACCTAAATTGGAACAGCCATATCCAAAGAACTTGCAATAAAAGTAATAGTACCCTAGGCTTTCTGAGAAGAAATATCAAAACCAAACACAGAGGTATCCGCGAAGCAGCATACAAAACCATGGTTAGACCCATTGCAGAGTATGCATCAATTGTCTGGAGCCCGAACACCAAATTACACATCCAGAAGATCGAAAAAATCCAACGTCGGGCAGCCCGTTGGGTTACAAATAAATATTCACCATACGACAGTGTGACGGAGATGGTTAGAGAACTGGAATGGCGATCACTTGAGGATAGACGTGCAGATGCGCGTCTTATCATGTTTTACAAAATCGTCCACAACTTAGTTGCTATTCCCCTTCCACCCTACCTGAGACATCCCCACTGAATTACCAGGCATATGCACCCACTGACTTACATACAAATTCATACTACAGCCAACTACTATAAATACTCTTTCTTTCCTTGGACTGTAGTGCAGTGGAATGGCCTTCCTTATAACATTGCCTTGCTTCCTGAGCTTGAACCATTCAAGCAGGCAGTAAGAGACATACAGTACAGCAGGGCCTAAGCGCCGAACACTGTTTTTAACCTGCTTTTATCTTGTATCTGACTACATAACACAACCCTAACACTTTTATCTTTTTTTCAGTCTTACTTTTACTCTTTTGCTTTCTCTTACTTACTAACATGCACAGACGTGCACCTGCACAAAATCCTCGCGAGAGGGTGTTGCAAAATGTATAGATAGATAGATAGATAGAATATTTGCTTTAGAAAGTCTCAAAAGATGAAGGGTCATCCTCCTTGAGTGCTGTTTAAATGGGGACTACTGGTCCAGATAATAAAAAAAATATACTTAAATCCTCTTTTATTAAAGCCTTGGAAGAAAGATCCTTATAATTCTGATTATCATAAACCCTTTAAGGGATGCTATGAATTTAGACTTGTCAAAGGTGTTGCAGACGACAATTTCAAGTGACTGTAATATGACATTTTTCAGTCTTTCGGATTAGAAAACTTTGTATCACATGCAATTTCTTCATTTTCCACTAAATTTTGCAAAAACTTTTTCTTATAGGGCTTCAAAAGGTGTCATTGTGACAAAGGGTTAGATGAGATACCTATTGTTTTATTGAAGAATACTTAACAATCTCCCAATCAAGACCGAGTTTTCACATCTCTATCAGAAATGGCTTGATGACCAGCAGTTTCTCCTTTTGTCTCAATATTTTCTGAGCTATCTTATACACAAATTTTATTTTAAACAATATCCCTTGTTTTGTTATCTGCAGCAGCTTTTGAATTCTACAATCTTCAAAGTTAGCTGTTTGGAAAAGGGTTAAGTGTTAACTTGCTGTTCTGACTGTAATTCCAGGTTTTATGATGACATAACCAGCCTAGTAAAGGAACACAAGACTGGGTTTCAGGCAGAGTTGGAAGAAAATGAGAATGCACTAGAGGTAGGATGTTAGAATGGCAATGAACTTTATTCTAGACTGGGTTTACCATTATGTTTTGATAAACAGTCGGTATTGTGCTGTAGTTTCGAGATGTTATAACAACACTTACGGAAATACTATTGTTTGTGCGAAATTACATCACTGTTAACTGGATAAAATCGTCCCCTATTGATACATTATTATGTCCCCACCTACAAAATAGAGGGAGAGGGAGTATGTTGGTTTCACAATGTCTGTTTGTTTGTCCATCCATCTGTCAGTAGACTTATTCATTTTCCTGCTCTAACTCTACTCTATAACCATTTGACCTAGGGCCATGAAACTTTTCACGGCTGTTGCCCTTGACCCAAGGAGGTGCCCTTGATGGAGTTGGTTGCATAATTGAATTTTAACCCTTTCCAAAACGACAAAAGTTTAGGTGATTCAATTTGATAGCTGATGTAGCTGGACAAAATGGATGTCGTTACACACAGAATTTGGAAATAACATTGCAAAGAAAATTTTGAGACAAAATTAGAAAGTGCTGGTTATCAGGAGTTTCTTCTTTTGTCTCAATGTTTTCCCAAGCCTTTTCTACTAAGGACGTCAAAACCAGGGCCCGTATTCACCAACGAATTCTAAATTTTAGAATTAGACTAAATCTAAAGAATTTGCTAAATTGGGAGTCTAATTCTAAAGTACGTATTCACCAACGCATTCTAAATCTAAATCTTTAGAAAATTCTTTAGATTTCCAAGTCTACCACCTGCCGTGCTAAATTACGTTTCTTGGGTGAAAAAATGGCTGCCGTTCACCGCTTCAAGGCTTGTTACATGCTTAAAATCGACAAAGGAATACAAAAACAAAACTAAAGTCCATCTAAAACTTAATCTTATACAAAAATTCGACGAGATGGCACTTTTTGAAGATATTTGAATGCGCAAATCGTAACTCGACAGGCTCAAAAGTTCAGCCGGTAAGAAAAGTGCCATTCTTGTAAACATAACAGATTGCCTGACGCAAAATCTTTCACTTGTCATGGGCAAAAAATCATGTTAGCCTACATTTCGTTAATCAAATATTGTCAGAGAGAAATCAAAGAGAAATCAGCTCAAACAACAAAGAATGCAACTCAACTTTACAACTAGCTATGAACTTTGGCCGGTGTGTTTTTGTGTGCAAATGAGCGAGTGTGGGTTGGGATCGGAAGCCCGAAAGGTCCGTTTGAACAAAGAACAAAATTAACTTGAAACGGAGAAAAACATAGCAAATTTAACACGATCATGAGCACATACCATGATATTCTTTGATCTCTTATTCCCTCTAACTGCAACTTCCTAAATTATTGACCTTAGTCCTGTTTATCGGGGGTCGTCCATTTTCAGTCTCCAAAAAGTTGAACAAGACGAGTGATGATCGTGGCCAAAAGGCAAATTTCAAACCAACGGTACCCTGACTTATCACAAGGCATACCATTTTCTTGAAATAAGATGAATAACCACTTTCTTAATGATCTCTATCCCTCCAAAATCCACAGAATTAGAATCCTCCCGGTTTGTCGTTCAGTAAACATTGCATCTACAGAGAAATCAAAACGTCACAGATTGTGTGAATTACGTCACAAAAAGCTTTGAACTTGACCTTGGGTTTATATTTAGATCATTAATCGAGGGGCCTACAATGGGGAATTTTATGTCTACTAATACGTGCTCTCGATAACAATTAAGGATTTAATTAATGGCAAGTCTATTTATCATTTTCTGATTCACAGACATTTGCCATATATTATGGGGGTAAATATAAAACTGAGTTGTTGTACACTTTAGTTAGGATGCAGAATTTTATGCAGTTAAATACATATTTAATCGTTATCTATTAAGACATCGTTTGCTTTGCAATAGATATTACTGAAGATGGGACACACTGCACAAATGATTAATTATCGACGGTTTAAAAAAATGTCAAAATTAAAACAGTGCTTGCCGATTGTCAAACAGTCTGTCATTTCGTTCGTTCCGCTTTGATCAATGCCGTCTCTTCGCTTTGGCTTTGATCCAACGGACCCTTAAAGAAGTTGAAGGGTGTCTAAACTACGTTTTGATCCTCAAAATATACAGACCACGATGCTGGTTGCATAATTTGCCTACGCTCTATCAAAATCCGGAAACCAGCGCAGGATTGTGGCCGCTTACGCCGCATACAAATTATTCTAAATTAAGACTGGTCTAAATTGCGTTGGTGAATAAGGAATTTAGAACTTTCTTGGCTGAGTAAAGAATTTAGAATTTAGACAAAATCTAATTCTAAAATTTAGAATTTGTTGGTGAATACGGGCCCAGGTCTTGTTTTGGAAAGGGCTAAAGTTCATCCTTTTGTTATAAAATTGATAGACCACTTCCGAAAATGGAGATAAACTTAATTGTTAAACTTTACTCAATACTTGTTTTCTATCATTTTCAACCTGAACTATATTCAATTATAAGATTTCTCTATTGAATGATAGTTTTAGATTCTTTGTTTGTCATTATGTTATTGTTTAAGACCTAATATTAAAAATGTTACAGTATGAATATGAGCTTGATGAGAAAGGCAACAATTTACTGCTGGGTCGTGGATTGTACGGCGTTGTGTATGCGGCCAGGGATAAACGAACACAGATCAAAATTGCTGTTAAAAACAATTTCTTTTGAATTACCAGACTGCAAAATTTTAGGCTTGTCCAATTTCAAAGAAATTGCAGATGAAAATCTCAAGTGAACAAAATGTTACACTTTTTAGACTCTTTGGGTATAAAACAATGTGAAAAATGAAGAAATTGCTTGTCACAAGCAATTTCTTCATTTTCCACAATGTTTTTTCCCAAGCTTCCATCTTTTGAGGTGTCAAAATGCGTCACTATATGGTAATGGGTGAAGACTGAACATTTGACTGTTACAGTATGAATATGAGTTAGATGAGAAAGGCAACAATGTACTGCTGGGTCGTGGATCGTACGGCGTCGTGTATGCGGCCAGGGATAAACGAACACAAATCAAAATTGCTGTTAAAGAAGTGCCTGAAAAATATCATGAGTAAGTCCAGAAATTCTGAAGTTTTGTCTTTACATCTTATTGCCAAAGTTAGAAAAGTTAGAAACTATAAAAAAGGAAAAAATAAATACCGTAATTATTCTAATAAACGCCCATATTCTAATAAACGCCCATCCCCCAAATCTTGGCTGAAAATCTGCTTATTTTAAGCGCAATTTTAGTGAAAAATGGTGATTCTAATAAACGCCCATCCCCAGATTCATGAATAAAATAATGTAAGTCACAAACAAAGATCATTTCCAAAAGCAATAAAAAAGAGAATGTCCAGCCTTCAATCTGTTTGCAATGAAAGAATTTCATTGAAAAATCATATTTTGCAGTCCTTATAACAAAACTTTGCCAAATTTGTTTTGCAGAACTTCGAGTCTATGAATTGACACTTGATTGGCAAATTTTGACAAACAAAAGTAGAATACCTCTAATAAACGGCCAGCCCGTACTTTTCCATCGACCATGTTTCTAATAAACGCCCGGGCGTTTATTAGAAGAATTACGGTACATAGGTATACATTAAAAAATATCTTAATGACTTTCTTGAAATATTGATAAAATCACTTGTAATTATTAAGATTTCATGTGTTTAGGTCTTTCCTAGATATAATCTTATTTTTAAGTTCCTTAAAGAGGATTGGGAAAACATTGAGGCAAAGAAGAAAATGCTGATAACCAGCATTTTATCTCACTTGAGCCCTTTTAACAAAGTGAGCTTTTTTAAGAAAGAAACATAATTTTAGAACACAATGACTGATGTTGCTTGCTTGAGCAGACAAAGTACTTGACTTTATAATCCCATGATTTCAGAGAGGTACAACCGCTTCATGAAGAAATCAAGCTTCATTCCAGACTGATACACAAAAACATTGTCAAGTATCTCGGATCACTCAGTGAGAACGGGTACTTCAAGATCTTTATGGAACAAGTGCCAGGAGGTAGGTATTCAGCTTTTGCCAGTAAGATGCTTTAAAAATTTGTAATAATGAAAATAGAACCTATGTGCATTATAACCAGAAAATGTATTGAGGCAGAAGAAGAAAATGCTAATAACCAGCAATTTCTGTGTGGTTCTAAATATTTCCCCAATATTTTGTGATAGCCCCACGTCAAAGGATTTAAAAAAAAATTGCAGAACAGATATCAGTCTTTCCCATTGATATCTTGTCAGCTTGTGTTTCTCTGGGATTAGAAGTATTTTTAATCTAAAATACACCAGTTAGTTTTGTATTGTAAGAAAGTGGGCTTGAATATCATATGAAATTATCCACAATGAATGAGTTTCTGGTGAATATTTTGTGTGAACTAGTACTTGTAGTATCAAATCTTCAACTCTTGGCATTGAAAATACAGAGCATGATTTGGAAGTATTTACCTATATTCTTGTTTCAATGTATTTCAGTGAGTCTGATTCCTCATTTTACTCATCCATTCTCTGTTCTATTCTGCAGGTAGTTTATCTCAATTATTATCGTCCAAATGGGGTCCGTTGTTGGACAATGAACCTACCATAGCTTTCTACACAAAACAGATTCTGGAGGGCCTGAAATACTTGGTAAGTCTTTGTTATTACTAGAAGTGTAGATTAATCCATTGCCACATATTGACTATTTTTGACTCCTTAAAAGATAAAGACCTTGGAAAACATTGTGGAAAATGAAAAAATTGCTTGTATCACAATATGGATTGATTAAAAAATTTCATCAACCTGAAATTGCTGTCTGCATCACGTCTCAGATTAGACCTTCCCAAAATTTTACTGTTTCAGAAAGGCTTAACAAGATTAATTGATGAACTATGTGATTGGTTGTTGTTTTCTCTCGGATTCTTTCCAAAGCTACTTTTGAAAGCATTATAAGTAATGTGTTATAAAAACAAGTTTTCTTATTTTCCTTCTATAAGCTTGCCCTTTCTGATATTTTAAAGTTATAGCTAGCTGATATCATTGAAGTTGCTGATCGAATTTTTTTTTAAAATGAATGTGAAATGTCGAAATATGTTTTTAATTGGTCAAGATTGAATCACTTATTTTTCAGCATGATAACAGAATAGTGCATCGAGACATAAAGGGTGATAATGTGTTAGTGAACACATATAGTGGTGTGTTAAAGATCTCTGACTTTGGGACATCCAAGAGGCTGGCAGGGATAAATCCATGTGCTGATACATTTGCTGGTATGTACAGTATTATTTAACACTTAAAGGGGCTTGTAAATAACCCTTTACTACACAGTGACGCCTTTTGGCACCTCACAAGATAAAGGCTTTAAAAATTTTGTGGAAAATGAAGAAATTGCTTGTGACAAGCAATTTCTTCATTTTCCACAATGTTTTCTAAGTAAAGAATAGAAACATGTAAAGTTTAATGCACTAGAAATTGTCATCTGCAACAGAGGAAGTTTTTACAGTCCTAAATTTTGTGGTACGGTAATGGGTTAAAGATCTCTGACTTTGGAACATCTAAGAGGCTGGCAGGGATAAATACATGTGCTGATACATTTGCTGGTATGTACAGGTTTATTGGTGCTTCACGCTGTTTTCAACTGCTTTGGTCATATTTTGGCTGGAGCAGCTAACCATGGATTCCTGTGGTTTCTCCTACCTGTACTACCACAACACCCTAACTGAGCCTCCAGCTGCTACCCCACATACGTTCATGATATCAAACCATTGATAGGTGACTTTTTGTCAGAAAGGGTATTTGCTGCGGCCAGGTATTGAAACCTGGAACTCTCAAATGAGAGGCAGATGCAATATCTACCAATAGATGTCGCCTCAGTTGATTATCATCTATCTCTGGTGGGCATTCTGGTCTAACTACTTTCAATATGTCAGCGCCTATAAAATGGATACACGTGGTTCATCCGGTCACGTATGAAATTTGCTTCGTACGCTTGCTTCAAGTGAAATGAATAATTTTATTTGAATAAATTCTTTTATTCGATAAAATTGAGACGAAAAGTAAACTTTATTTTGTAGTTATTGTAGTTTTTCTTGCAATTTTGTGCTAGCTACTTTTTGGCGATAGGATTTCAGAGTTATGCGCACCGTGTAGTGATTAAGCCAAAAATGGATAAAGTGATGCGTCAAATTAGTCAGTCCGAAAATAAAAATAAATATAGACTGGAAATTTTAGACTGACTGCTTAGTCAATGGAGGCAGATGCACTACTAACTGCGCCATGGCTGCGGTGTGTACAATGCCAGGGTGAACAAAATCTCAAATCAACCCATGCTAAGGCTTTTAAAACAGAGATTGAAAGTATTCCTACTGCAAAATAAGTAGACATTTTGCTTTAAGTAACCTTACTTTCAAAATTTATCAAAGAAATAATAACTTAAATTGAAGATGATTTTAATGAAGACTGCTTGAAATTCTCCTAACTTTTGTCACCATTTATTTCAAGTAGAATAACAAATACATGCCCAATCAAACAATAGAAATTTCTGAAGCTTGTCTTTTTAACGTTCAGCACATACAAACAGCAAAACACAAAAATCTTGTTCAGACAAAGTAAGATCTCTTTGTCAGTAACAGGTTGCACATACCAGAAGAATAATTTCACTGCTTTTCAACAAAAACCTTGTAACTGCAGCTTAATATAAGCTGCAGTTACAAGGTTTTTAGCTCCACTGGCCGAAGGCCAGTGAGCTATTGTCATGGCGTTGTGTCCGTTAGGGCTGACTATCGATGTCAATTTTAACTATCGCGATAGTATCGCTATCGGAGCAATCATTATCACGATACTATCACTATCGTGACATACTATCACGATACTATCACGATACTATCGTTTTTCACAAGAGGGTCTGTAAAAGGTGTGTTACTTACTTAAATCATTGGCGTTTTATGAGGATTAATCTAGAATGTGAAATACTGCTTGATCAGTAAAGTGTAAGTAGAAAGATGTGTTCGATTTGGTCTTTACGGGGACGACGATCAAGTCATTTAATCAATTTATGAACACAAAAACAAATCACGGCAATCATCTACGTAATTTCATCATAATAATAAAGAATATGATGGGGATGCCGTGGTCTAATGGTAGGACGCGGGCTTTGGGATCTAGGGATCCTGGGTTCAAATCCTGCCAGCGCCACGGGAATTTTTCTGGGCAAAAAACTTACCCCACGTTGCTCCTCTTCACCCAGGTGTATAAATGGGTACACGGGAGAGTTGAAAGCCAAAGAGCTGTGGCTGCCGAAGGCGCCGACTGTTAACAGCCAACTTGAGACTCAGTGATCGTGGGTTAAAGTGTAAAGTCGGTTGAACACGCAAGTGAAAATAGACTTTAAATAGAAACTTTAACTTTTTAACTTTTAAATAAAATTCTCGTATGTCTAGATAATAATTCGTCAGTTGTTCTTTGCTATTAAAAGAAAAAAAGACGGATTTGCTTTCAACTGGTCAATTATCTTATCGCCGTTTTTTTTTCAGCATGCCTAGTCCATAAAAAACGTATGGAACCGAAAATACGATGGAAATGCATGATAATTCTTAAAACTTTGGAACCCATTACAGAAAACGATGAATTCACCCACTCACAGGCTAAATTTGATAACATAGATCTACAGATTAGTTCCGTTTAAGAAATCTGACTCGAAAGTTTCAAGTGAAAAGAAGAAATGAAAGTGAATCTTTTTTTTTCACAAAACATTTTTGGCTACAATAAGGTCTTCAGACTCACGTAGTCCAGTGCGGATTCTGACATAAGTTTTACCTTGTGTTTTATATTTAGGCCTACCTTGTGTTTTATATCCATCATGCGATTTAAAAGAAAATATTTTCAAATGCAACAGAAAGCAAATTCCACTCAAAGTGAGTCAACACGAAAGAAACACTATTTTGGGGTTAAGTACATCGTAATTGGATACCACCGACACAGTGTTTTTGTCACTCGCTATTTATATGACGTCACTTCTCCGAGATCAAATAAATGCCGCCGACTACAAAAATGTGGTGGTTTACTTTACAATGGAATATGTGTAAACGATTTTGAATATAACTACTGTATGTCATGTCTCGTGATTTTTTCCACTGATCTGCTCTCCCGCGTGCATGATTAATGTCGTAAGTGTAGCTTACATGAGCTGGAGTTTTTACATTGTTGAGTGTGACCAACGCTATCGTTAGAAGGGACAAGCCTTTGTACGCGCCTTTGGGAGAATAGAAAATCGCTGTCTGGTTTTCGCACGCGCCTTTGGGAGAATAGATAACTCTGTCTGGTTTTCAACCAATCAAAGTGGGATGCTTTATGACACACTTTTCGACACGCGGGCTTTTTTGTAAACAAATGATTACTAGATCATCCCCCATGGAGAACCAAACACTTTTTTCAATGCATTTTAAAAACTGTTTTACCGATTTCATGATGCCGAGCCCGGATAGCTCAGTCGGTTACGTCGGAGACTATCAATCCAGGGGTCTCGAGTTCGAACCCCGGCTCGGCCAGTATCCATTCTGACATTTGACAAAAAGTCATTTGTCTCTCACCAATGGGTGTGAATCATCTATGTGAGAGAGCAGCTGGAGGCTCGGTTTGGATATTGTGGTTGTACTGGTGCGAGAAATACCAGGAACCCACGGTTAGGTGCTCCAGCCGCCGCGATATGACCCTGGTAGTTGAAAACGGCGCAAAACCCCAATAAACTCAAACCGATTTCATGACACGGACTAAGTCTTTTAAAATGGGATTTACTTTTATTAAGGTATGTTGGTGTAAACAATTTTAAACAAGGTTTGCATGGTTAATTGGCTATTTATCGCAGCTAGATCTAGATGTTTTCAACCTGTTTGACAAACAAATATTCCGTCCACACGGCAGCTTGTTGAAGCCTTCTTCATAGATTAAACCGTGTGCAAATGAAAGGAGCGTTTTGGTTTTGGTAACTGGAATCATTGAGCAGACGACTTTCATTCTCTGAAAGCCAAAAATATCGAACTCGGTTACACAGGCTCGGAAACAATTACGACATTACGGCGAAGAATAAAATATGCCAGGGCTTATAAAAAGGACTAGGAAACAATGAGAGAAAGGTTCAACTGTCATTATGAAAGTAAACTATCGAAACTATCAATAGTTGGATGAACTATCGCCGATAGTTATCGATAGTTCATTTCACAATCGATACATCAACATCGGAGCAGTCTCTATCGCGATGCATCGATATATCGATCCATCGTTACACCCCTAGTGTCCGTCATGCGTCCGTGCGTGCGTGCGTGCGTAAGAAATGTTTCTTGGGTGGTGCTTTACTTAAATTGCGAAAATAATTTTGATCGGTCCATAAATGTGGACGTGGCAGGGTGTGACTTATCAGACTTGGAGAAATCACAAAATAATTCCTTAAAAATCAACCATTCCGCCAGTTTTGACTAAACTTTGCAGAAATGTACCTTGGGTGACCCTTTATATAAATTGTTAGTGAAATTTTGATTGGTCAATCAACGTGGGCGTGGCAGGGCGGGGCTTATTAGACTTAGAGAAATCACAAAATAATTCTTAAAAAATCTTCTGCTCTCAAACCAGTGGGTCAATTTTGATCAAACTTGGCAGAAATGTTCCTTGGGTGGTGCTTTACTTAAATTGCGAAAAGAATTTTGATCGGTCCATATATGTGGGTGTGGCAGGGCGGGGCTTATCAGACTTGGAGTAATCACAAAATAATTCCTTGTAAATCAACCATTCAGCCAGTTTTGACTAAATGTGGCAGAAATGTACCTTGGGTGACCCTTTATTTAAATTGTCAGTGAAATTTTGATTGGTCCATAAATGTGGGCGTGGCAGGGCGGGGCATATCAGACTTAGAAAAATCACAAAATAATTCTTTAAAAATGTTCTACTCTTAAACCAGTGGGCCAATTTTAAGTAAACTTGGCGGAAATGTTCCTGTGGTGGTGATTTACTTAAATTATGAAAAGAAAATTGATCGGTCGATAAATGTGGGCGTGGCAGGGCGGGGCTTATCAGACTTAAAGAAATCACAAAATAATTCTTTAAAAATCGACCATTGAGCCAATTTTTACTTAACTGGGCAGAAATGTACCTTTCGTGATTCTTTACCTAAATTGTCCGTGAAATTTTGATCGGTCCTTAAATGTGGGTGTGGCAGGGCGGGGCTTATCAGAATTAGAGAAATCACAAAATAATTCTTTAAAAAGCTTCTCCTCTCAAACCAGTCGGACAATTTAAACCAAAACTGTACAAGAATGTTCCTTAAATGAACCTCTATTTTAATTGTTCAAAGAATTTTGATTGGTCAATAAATGTGGGCGTGGCAGGGCGGGGCTTATCAGAGAAGTCATAAAATAATTCTTTAAAAATTAACCATTCGGCCAATTTTGACCAAACTTGGTAGAAATGTACCATGGGTGACTCTTTATAAATCATATGTATGTAAAATTTTGATTGGTCTATATATGTGGGCGTGGCAGGGGGGGGCTCATCAGAATTGGAGAAATCACAAAATAATTCTTTATAAATCAACCAATGGGCCAATGGAGACCAACTTTGGCTTTACTTTTACTTGAGTGGCCCTTTACTTACTTTGTTAGTGAAAATTTGGTTGGTCCATTAATGTTGGCGTGGCATGGGGGGGGGGGCTTATCAGAATGGGTGAAATCACGAAATAATTCTTTAAAAACAACCATTGGGTCAATTTTAGCAAACTTGGCATAAATGTTCCTTGGGTGGTTTACAGTGTTTTGAAACTTTGATTGGTCTATAACTGTGGGTGTGGCAGGGCAGGGCTTATCAGAATTGGACAAACCATGAAATAATTTTTTAGAAATAAACCAATGGGCCAATTCAGATCAAACTTGGCAGAAATATTCCTTGGGTGACCCTTTTCAAAAATTGGCAGTGCGAGGCCTACAAGAAATCATGAGGTTATTCTTTTACTTTAGCCAGTGGAGCAATACATGCCCTCTTGGGCCTCTTGTTGTTGAAAAGCAACAATTTGTTTGATTATTAACTCAGAATTTTGATTGACTGACTATACTGTAGGTACAATGCAGTACATGGCCCCTGAAGTGATAGATAAGGGAGTCAGAGGATATGGACCACCTGTAAGTATATAGACTGTAAAATCTTTACTATATCTCCTATTCTATAGTTAAAATTGATTCATTTAGTTCAAATTTTTCTACTGGAAATGGGTTGGTATACAAGACACTAAGTGAGAAGTTGACCAATAGGTCTTCTCTCAGAAAAATACCAACTTAAAAAAAACTTATCCAATCATTTATGACAAAAGAAGAGTGGGTAGTGATCTGGTATTCAAGCGATATCTTCTGAATAAGCATTCTTTATTTCCTCCAATAATTCTGTTATTTCTGAAATTAGAAAGTTGTTTACAATGCAAGGCAGTGAAAGACACCTTTAAACTGTGGGCCTACCCCATTTCCATTTTGAAAGATTTATTGATGATTTTCATCTCGTTTTACAACAATGTTTTGTATACAATTACAGGCAGATATTTGGTCATTAGGTTGTACTGTGATAGAGATGGCGACAGGGAAACCTCCATTTATAGAGGTAAGATTAATTGTTTGTGTTTGCTCAGATTGAGATGACGTGTCAATGTAAGTGTATAGGTGTTAGTTTATGTGACATAGTACAATGTCTGTATCACAAGCAGATAACATGCAATGAGGATAAATGTAGTTTTTTCAATACCTAGTTGTTATTTTGTTTATATAAATAATTTTTAACAAGTATGAAATTTAAGAAATAAAACCTTTTTCCAACACATAGACCTAAACACATCTGAATTTGTATTTGTTGCAGCTTGGTAGTCCAGAAGCAGCCATGTTTAAAGTGGGGTTCTATAAGACGCATCCAGAAATACTGGAAACTGTGTCAGCTGACGTCAAAGGATTTCCTGAAAAAGAAAGGGGAAATAGTTTCCTTGGGTAGAAAACATTGTGGGAAATTAAGAAATAGCTTCACAAGCAATTTCTTCATTAGCTCCACTGGTCGAAGGCCAGCGGGCTATTGTCATGGCGTTGTGTCTGTCGTGCGTCCGTGCGTCCGTGCGTCCGTTAACTTTTTCTTTAAACATCTTCTCCTCTTATACCAGTAGGCCAATTTTGACCAAACTTGGCAGGAATGTTCCTTGGGTGACCCTTTTCAAAACTTGTTCGCGAATTTTTGATTCGTCAAAAAATGTGGGCGTGGCAGGGCGGGGCTTATCAGACTTAGAGAAATCATAAGAAAATTCTTTAAAAATCAACCATTGGGCCAATTTGAACCAAACATGGCAGGAATGTGCCTTAAGTCATTCTTTTCAAAATTTAAATACAAATTTTTACATTTGTCAAAAAATAATGTGGCCGTGGCAGGGAGAAAGGGGCTTATCAGACTTAAAGAAATCATAAGAATTTTTTTTAAAAATCAACCATTGGGCCAATTTGAGCCAAACCTGGCAGGAATGTGCCTTGAGTCATTTTCTTCCAAATTTGTTCACAAATTTTTACATTTGTTAAAAAATGTGGCCGTGGCGGGGAGAAAGGGGCTTATCAGACTTAAAGAAATCATAAGAAAATTCTTTAAAAATCAACCATAGGGCCAATTTGAAACAGACTTTGCAGGAATGTTCTTTGAGTCTCTCTTTTCAAAATTTATTCACAATTTTTATACCCCCCACAACAAAGTTATGGGGGGGTATACTGGATTCAGGTTGTCTGTCCGTCCGTCCGTCTGTCCGTCCGTCCGTCTGTCCGTCTGTCCGTCCGTCCGTCCGTGGACATAATTTTGTGTCCTCTTCTCCTCCTACAGTTTTTGACCGATTTTGCTGAAATTTTAGCAGGTTGTTTCCTATCATATGAAGTTGTGCACCTGCAATTTTCATCTTGATCCAGGCAGTATTTTCAGAGTTATGCCACTTTGAACTTTAGCACTTTTTCAGTGACAACGCGCTAGTGGGGGGTATTTGTCCGCTTTGCGACAGTTCTAGTTTACATTTGTCAAAAAATGTGGCCGTGGCAGGGAGGAAGGGGCTTATCAGACTTAAAGAAATCATAAGAAAATTCTTAAAAAATCAACCAGTGTGCCCAATTGAACCAAACTTTGCAGGAATGTGCCTTTAGAGTTCTATTTAAAATTTGTTCACAAATTTTTATATTTGTCAAAAAAATGTGGCCGTGGCAGGGAGAAAGGGGCTTATCAGACTTAGAGAAATCATAAGAAAATTCTTTAAAAATCAACCATAAGGCCAATTTGAACCAGACTTTGCAAGAATGTTCTTTGAGTCTCTCTTCAAAATTTATTCACAAATATAAAGATTTGGCTGCCGCTGTGTAAGGCTTACAAGAAATCATGGGATAATTCTTCCACTTTAACCAGTGGAGCGATTCAGGCCCTCCTGGGCCTCTTGTTTTCCATAATGTTTTCCATAGCCTTTATCTTGTAAGGAGTCAGAGTGTCAATGTGTGAGAACGGGTTTACCAGGCAGACTAATTGACTTTATCATGGTTGTGGTGCCAAAAAACTTATGTCATCAGTGACCTTGTATTTGTTACAGCTTGGTAGTCCTGAAGCAGTCATGTTAAGTTGGTTTCTACAAGATGCATCCAGAAATACTTGAAACTAAGTGTGTGTTCCAAAGAACTTTTTTGTCAATTATGACCTTGTATATTTCACAGCTTGGTAGTCCAGAAGCAGCCATGTTTAAGGTCGGTTTCTACAAGATGCATCCAGAAATACCAGAAAGTATGTCAGCTCACGCCAAAGATTTCCTGGAAAAGTAAGTGAATTTAGTCTCCATGTAAACTGACTGAAAAGTTCATCTTGATGATAATTAGGAATAAAAAATTGTAATGAATTGGTACTAGTAGTTTGCATTAAATCAATCACAATGGAAATCACTAAGGAAAGCCCAGGTTCTTCTTATTCCCTACATTTCCCACGGGACAATTTATTAGATATCCGATGGTAACATGATATGAGGAGATTGTTTGGTTTCCAAGGATGGTTTTAAATTATTATAAATCACATATAAAACTTTTATACAGAGAACAATTTTGTAACAATAAAGCAGGTACTTCTTGTAAATGTTTGAAACAAGGTTACTGTGTCATGGAAATAGTGTTTTAATATCTCTGTTTATCTACAGATGTTTTGCCCCAGAACCAGAAATGAGGTACACAGCTCCCCAACTTCTGGAAATGCCCTTTATTAAAGAGTAAGTTGGTTATTATAGACACAGATATTACATATACAAAACCATTCTCAAAAGCGATTCATTCTGAAGCATTAGAAAGGAAAAGCTTGGGAAATCATTGAGGCAAATGTAGAAAATACTGATAACCAACATTTTCTACTTTTGTCTCAATGTTTTCTTGGCTGGATTGTACATAAATCTTTATCAACGTCTACTTTGTCATCTACAGCAGCTTTGAAATTAGTCCACTAAAAATGTAGATCTATCTTTTAATAAAAACTTGTAGTAAGTTAGATTCAGTGAAATCAAATGGATAGAATTTATTCAACTGTGTTCATGTTGAAAGTATCATGAGTTTACTTATGGCAATAAGCTATGTTTGAGTAGTGTTTCAAATAACATTCTCTGTACTGCATATTAATGGATAACAATCATACCATTCAAAAAATAAAAAAGGAAATTATTTGTATCTGGTCGATGACATTTTTAACATAGATTTGGTAGATCATAGAAATTTGTAAGGATGAAAAAATACTCATGTATGGGTACTTGGGTTTTTGATGGATTTCTTTGTTTTAGCTACTTGATTAACCCATTACAATGACTCCTTTTGACTCCTTACAAGATAATGGCTTTGGAAAAACATTGTGGGAAATGAAGAAATTGCTTGTGACAAGCAATTTCTTCATTTCCCACAATGATTTCAATCCAAAAAAACTAAAAATTAAAAAAAATCATTCACTTGAAATTGTCGTCTGCATGATCTTTCAATTAGGACTGCTCTAAAATTTTGTCGTTTGGTAATGGGTTAAAGTAGATTTTAAACTACACCTCTGTTTCCATTATGGCCTTAGTTGTTGTAGGACATCAGACTTCTTTAGAATAAATTCTTAGATTTAGCAGTCTTATTGTGTATTATTTAAATGAATTTGTATGCTTTTGTAGGACTTTGGCACCAAAAAAGAAGAAAAAGAAGATGACAGAGGTGGAATATTGGAGAAGTACATCTAGTATGTGAATAATTATTGACATATATTAAAGTTGTTCCTTTTTTTCAAAGAATTTAACAGCAGAATCTGCATAGCAAATATCATTTAAAAATTCACAAAAATATTCATTGTATTAGTAACTCTTTCTGAGGTATGTCTATTTCTCTACAAAAACTTTGAATTAGCTGTACATAACTTTTGAAATGTATGTTAGAGAATTTTCTTAACTAAGATTTTCCCTTTGATACTAAAGTCAAGGTTTTGGTCGAAGGTCAAGTTCAAATTATAGGGAGGGACTTATTTGATGCAGTAATAACATGCTGGACTTATAAAGCAGTGGTCATTGGTTTGATCCCCTACTTTTCTGGTCTTTCGATGCAATTTCAAACCTTGGTGTGCGTATGACCTTATATTAAGATTTCAAACTTTATTAATCTTTAACTAAAACTTTTTAATGGAATGTGAGATGCTAAACTAAAATGTGTATTTCTTGTGACAGGACTGTTCTTGGAAATGTCATAGGCATATATCAAATGTATACATCAAGACTTAACAACTTTTATTTCAGTGCCTGTTGGTAAAGATTCAGGGTTAAATCTCGATGAGAGAGGGATAAAGTTACAAATACCGCCGAAAAAAAGGTTAGTATCTATCTTAGGGTTTCACAGCTACAGATAAGAGGGGGTGAAAGCTTTTTTGAATAAAATATTTTATTTATTGTTTGTCAAATGCTATGTTGTGGGTACTCATTTGAATCGTCTTGTCAAGACGAGGACTTACAATGCAATATATGGTTTGAACTTGAAATAACAAATTTAGAATGCCTTCACCCCCTCTTATATGTTGCTCTGGGATGTAAACCCATTCCCACATCATGATATAATGATAATTGACATCCCTACAAGATAAAAGCTTTGAAAAACATTGAGGAAAATTGATAAATTGAATGTTACTAGCAATTTCATCATTTCCCACAATGTTTTCTACCAAGAAAGACCAAAAAATGTAAAATTTCATTCATTTAAAATTGCTGTTTGTGACATCCTTTAGTATGGAGTTTTGTAATGTGTTAAAGTTACAGATATCCATTTAAAGGTAGGTAGTGAATATGGAAATATTTGGTATAGTACTTGAATCCTAAGTTAACCCTTTCCCAAACAACAAATTCTTAGGGTGGTCCTCTTTAAAAGCGGCTGTAATGACAAAATTGATGTTTAAAAGGAAGGGATTTGTGTAAAATATGACACAGAAAATATTGAGGCAAAAGGAGAAACTGCTGGTTATCAGCAGTTTCTTCATTTGTCTCAATGTTTTCCTAATCCTCTTCTATTAAGGACGTCAAACCCGGTCTTGTTTGGGAAAGGGTTAAGAGATTGACACACTCAGACTGGTCCAAATTGTAAGAAGTTTCAGGCAGCAAGCAAGGTCTCATTTCCTGGGTCTAAATAATTTTAAATTCAAATTAGCTGGGATCTGGGAAAAGGTCCCTTATAGCATTGGAGACAGCCATGTCTCAAGAATAACCTGTGTCAATAGGAATCTTGCTTGTTGGAACAGGTCATGAAGAAAGCTTTTGGAGAACAGTATGGCTCTTGATCAGACTGTGTGTATACACATGCTTATCTGGAACTATGATTCAAAAGCCCCAGGAGTCCTTTTCCCAGATCCTGACTTAAATATGTTAATGTACATGTTCTATAGAGTTTATGTTTAACATATATTACTGCACTTTGCTTTTGCACACCAAGATATTTTCTGAGACTCATTTTGAAGATGTTTTCACTTTTAATTCATTTAAGCATTTTGGGTAAAAAGTTCCCCCATCTTAAGATAGTTATTCCACCAAAAGAAAGGTGAGCATATACACTGTAATGTCTCAATATTAACATTTTCTGATACAGTTTGAAAGTAGACTGGATATTGTTGTTTTACCTTTTCCCAAACAAGAAATTGATTTGAAGTTTCTAATAAGAAAGCTTTCCAAAACATTGGATTGTGAAAAGAAATGCTTTCTATATTTTCTCCTTTCGATGCAATATTTCTGTGCTTAACCCTTTCCCAAACAAGACCTGGTTTTGACATCCTTGGAAGAATAGGCTTGGGAAAACATTTGCCTCAATATTTTCTAAGCTTTATTGTACAAAAAATATTTCTGTTTGAGCACAAATTTTGTTACCTACAACAGCTTTCAAAACTGATCACCCCAAAATATTGCGGTTTGGGAAAGGCTTAAACATATACAAATTTGATATTCTTTTACAATTATTTTCTTGCTTTAAGATTTTGAACATCTGGGAAAGGAAGGAAATGCTGATTAGCAGCATTCTTTTCTTTTGTCTAAATATTTTCCAAATCCTTAAGATTGCAGATTTAGGCCTTGCTTGGGAAGGTTAAAACAATGATGCATGTCTATTCTTGTTTGCTCCTATCCCCTTTTGAATGCATGTATGAAAAGAATGTGTTTGTATAATCTTTTTCAAGAAAAACTGGATTTTATAACTTATTATGATATATGAATATTGAAAAAAGATTTGGAAAATAAGCTATTTCTTCTGTTCTTTCAATTCTTTCCGTGATTTAACTATGTTAAGTTATCTATTTTCTAAGAATATTTATCCATTTCCCAAACATTGATGTCACACCTTTGATGCATATAATGAAAAGGACTCTGCAAAACATTGAGGAAAGTGAAGAAAATGCAAGTGACCAGCATTTTCTCCTTTTTAGCTCCACTGGCCTTTCAGGCCAGTGGGCTATTGTCATGGCGGTGTGTCCGTCTTGCGTCCGTCCGTGCGTCCGTAAACTTTTTCTTTAAAAATCTTCTTCTCAAAAACTACTGGATGGATTTCAACCAAACTTCACAGGAATGATCCTTGGGTGACCCTCTCTCAGATTCATTCAAAGAATATAGATTGAACCAGAATAGCCCGAGTTATCGCCCTTGAATGTCAAAAATAGTAGGTTTTGACTAGTTTTCTTCTAAAATCTACAAATATTGAACAATCTAGACAAAACTTTGACAGAATCATGCTGACTACAAGATCTTGTTTTGGTAAAATTTTCAGCTTGATCGGAATTGTACATCATGAGTTATGTGCCCTTGAAATTGACAAAATTGCCATTTTCAGCTGTATTTTGACTTTGTTTTCACTCTAGCAACTACAAATATTGACTAAACAAGACAAAACTTTAACAGAATAATACTGACTATAAGATCTTGCCTTGGTAAAATTTTCAGCTTGATCTGAATTTTATAGCATGAGTTATGTGCCCTTGAAATTGCCAAAAATTGCTATTTTCGGCTCTATTTTGCTGGTTTTGACTTTATTTTTACTCTAAAATCTACAAATATTAACCAATCAATACAAAACTTGGACAGAATATATATAAGCATTATATGCTTGCTGCCTGGGTGTAATTTTCAGCTTGATCGGAATCTTACGTCATGAGTTATGTGCCCTTGAATTTGACAAAATTGCCATTTTCGACTTTGTTTTCACTCTAACAACCACAAATGTAAACCAATCAAGATGATACTTGGAAAGAATCTAGTTGACAACAAGGTCTTGCTTATGTGTAATTTTCAACATCATCACACTGTTACAATCTGAGTTATGTGCCCTTGAAATTGACAAAATTTCAGTTTTTCGACACTTTTTCCACTCTTGAAGCCACAAATATTGACTAATATAGACAAAATTTGAACAGAATGATAGTGACCACAACATCTTGCATGTGTTTAATTTTCGATTTGATTTTAAATATACATACTGAATTATTTGTCTTTGAATTGGCAAAATCACAGTTTTCAATTTTATTATCGCTCTAACATCCCTAAAATATTAGTCAATCATTTACTTTCTTTCTGCATTGACCACATGATTGCTGCTTTTGACTTTGTTTTTGCTGTAAGAACCATAAGTATTCAAAAATCTAGTCAAAACTTGGATTTGATATTAAAAGAAATTCAGGCCTGTGGAGCGACTCAAGACCTTCAGGTCTTTCTAGTTGCTTAAATATTTAACAAAGTACTATACACAAATCCTATTTTTATCAAATCCCATTTTGTTGCCTGCAGCAGCTTTCAAATTGTATTCATAAAAAAATCTGTCTGGGAATGTATTCAGCTACAGCTGGGTTTCACCTTAATTTAATTTTAGCTCTACTAGTTTGGAGTCATTATTAAGGTATTGACATAACCAAATGAACATTGTTGTTACTATATTGTCTTGATAGTGGTCAACTTTCAACCCTTTCCCACACAATGACTCTTTTTTACTCTCCTCAAGAAAATTTCTATGGAAAACATTGTGGAAAATAAAGAAATTGCTTGTGACAAGCAGTTTCTTCATTTCCCAAAATGTTTTCAACAAAGATGATCAGAAATATGTTCAATTTCAATCACTTGAAATGGTCATCTGCAACATGTTTGAATTTGGACCAGTCTAAAATTTTGCTGTCTGGTAATGGGTTAATCCTACCAAACTAAAAAATTGAAGGGACGTCAAATCCAGGTCTTGTTTGGGAAAGGGTTAAACATAGTGTGAAAGGGTCATTTGGACAATAATTAAGTTTCATTTTGTTCTTCTATCAATGTCTTACTCTTATAAAGTTTGTAAAATAATTTCTATGAGTGAATTCCTTTGACCTTTTCCCTTTGATTTCTTTATATGTTAAATGTGATTGTGACAATTTGTGAACACTTGTTACAGTATGTAGAATGCTAGTTTGATCAGCTATCAATATGTGTCGTTTCTGTTTGTGCCTCTCCTCAGCAAGTTTACGTCGCCGCCACAGAACGCGATGGGATTCTCGGGAAGTATGGAAAACATTTTGGACGGCCTAGACCCAGTACATGAAGAACGGTATGATCCTGCTTTTAGCCATTTTTCGTAGTCATAGCTTTTATATTCGTATCTGCAGTTTACGGCTTGGTCACATCCCACATCCAGATTATGGCCAGATCATGTCCAAAGGCTTCTACAGTGTAATATTGGTCGCAATTTGGGCGTGATTTGGATGTGGAATTGTATGTGATCAAACCTTTAAAGTGGATGAAGACTCTTCTTACTAAGTTTCTAATGCACCCTGTAACATTCAAAAGAAGGATTGGCAGTATCCTATCATATACTAAGATAGATTTCAAAATGCAAAATTTCATTAAATTGTCAAATTCTAGGATGCGGATACATGTAATCTCGATTAATACTAACCAAAAGCAATTAACATCTCAATTTCATGTCATCTCCCTTTTCTTTGCGGTGCTTCAGATATTTATTAAAAGTAATGAACATGTAATTTGATTTTAAGTTCACAAAAAAAACTCCTTTTCAATTCAAATCTCCGTGCTCTGAGTTCTCATTTGAATAAATTCAGTCATGAGATAAATTCAAGATGTAGATTCTACTGAAAGCACAAGATTTTTAGAATGAAAAATGACATTTTGCATGCAAGAAAGTCTGTGCTGCCTCAAAGTAACAGAGAAGAAGGGTAGAGCAGAGCAACATATTGTCGGTGTAAATGCAAAAAATTTTAAAGGGGAGAGAAAAAAGTGTAATAACATTTCCCAAACTGAAATGTTTTACTTGAAATTTGGACATATTGTTCATAAATAATGTATCATTGATACTGATCGGTAAAGATATCTCAAAACCTGCGAGAATTGTCTAAACTGGACACACAAGTTTGTGCTTTGAAAATGGCAAGAATCGACATACAAGGTTTTGCATTTACATCAACGATATCCCTTTCCCAAATGACAAAATTTTAGGGTGATCCACATCAAAAACTGCCACAAATGACAAAATGGTTGTTATTATACCCCCCACAACAAAGTTATGGGGGGTATACTGGAATCAGGTTGTCCGTCTGTCCGTCCGTCCGTGGACATAATCTTGTGTCCTCTTCTCCTCCCACAGTTTTTGACCAATTTTTCTGAAATCTTATCAGGATGTTTCCTATCATATGAAGTTGTGCACCTGCAATTTTCATCTTGATCCAGTCATTAGTTTCAGAGTTATGCCACTTTGAACTTTTTAATGGGAGGGGGGGGGGGGGGGAGTCAAAATTTACAATTTGGTTTCTGTGTTCTAACTCGAGAACCGTTTGACTAGGATCAAGAAACTTTACACAGTTTTTGCCCATGGGGCCCAAGGAGGTGCCCTATTGTTTTGGGGTCACCAAGGTCAAAGGTCAAGGTCACAGTTGGACTTTGTTTAAAATCCTTTTCCATGCTCTAAGTCAAGAACCTTTTGACCGATAGCACTTTTTCAGTGACAAGGCCCTAGTGGGGGGTATTCGTCCGCTTTGCGACAGTTCTAGTTAAAGATAGGATTCATTTAAAATATGGCATAGAAATATTGAGACAAAAGGAGAAACTGCTGGTTATCAGCAGTTTCTTCTTTTGTCTCAATGTTTTCCTAAGCCTTTTCTTTTAGTGAAGTCAAAACCAGGTCTTGTTTGGGAAAGGGTTAAAATAAGATTGGTAAAGACATTATAAAATTGATTCCAACGAGCACCCTCAGGATAGGGCTTAATTAACAAAATAACTTGTATTATGCTTTTTAACCCTTTCCCAAACAAGACCTGGTTTTGATGTACCTAATAGAAAAGGCTTGGGAAAACATTGAAACAAAAGAAGAAACTGCTGATAACCAGCAGTTTCTCCTTTTGTCTCAATGTTTTCTATGTCATATTTTACTCAAATCCTATCTTTAATAGCATCCATTTTGTCATTTGTGGCAGTTTTTAGCTCCACTGGCCTTCAGGCCAGCGGGCTATTGTCATGGCGTTGTGTCCGTCGTGCGTGCGTGCGTGCGTCCGGTCGTCAACTTTTTCTTAAAAAATCTTCTCCTCAGAAACTACTTGATGGATTTCAATCAAACTTCACAGGAATGATCCTTAGGTGGTCCTCTATCAGATTCCTTCAATTAATTCTGATTGAACCATAAAGTCTGGAGTTATCTGCCCTTGAATTAAAAAACGGCTGTTTTTTTTATTGTTTTCACTCTAGCCACTACAAATATTGATCAATCAAGACAAAACTTGGTCAGAATGTTGGTGCTGATAAGATCTTGCCTGAGTGCAATTTTCAGCTTGATCTGAATATTACATCTTGAGTTATGTGCCCTTGAAATTGGCAAAACTACCATTTTTGAACTTATTTTTACTCAAACAACCATAAATATCCACCAATCAACATAAAACTTTCACATTATCTTACTGGCCATAAGATCTTGTGTTGGTGTTATTTTCAGCTTCATATGAATCTTAAATCATGATTTATCTGCCCTTGAATTTGACAAAATTGTTGTTTTCGACTTTGATTTTACACTCTTTACACCCACAAATATTGAATAATCAGGTCAAAACTTAAACAAGATGTAGGTGAAGTTAGGATATTGCTTTAGTGTGATTCTTAGCTAGATAGGAATATAAAATCATCAGTTATATGCCTTTCAATTTGACAAAATTGCTAATTGTGACTTTTTTTTTCACTCTAACAGCCAAACTCACTCTAATAAAGACTGTTGCAAAGCTTGGTAACTAATAGATCTTATATGAATGTATTCTCAGCTTTCTAGTTACTTTGTTATTGCTTTAAGAGCAACACATATTGAAAAATCTAGTGAAAACTTGTACTTGATATTACAAGAAATTCAGGTTTGACAGCCATTTGCATTATTTTTGGAAAAGGGTTTTTCCCAGAATCTATTTTTAGCTCAAAATCTATTTTTAGAAATATGAAATATTTTGGAGTAATCAATGTTCTGTTAATTTAGATCTGCTGGGAAGAAGGAAAATTTTTAATTGCTTGTGACATCCTGAGCTAGAATGTTCTCCCATTTCCTTTTACCCTTTCTCAAATGGCAAACATGTAATTTTACTTTCTTTGCTTCAAGAACCACACATTTTGAACAATCTAGTTTTGTTGCTTTCTTTAAGCTCTATGAAACAGAAGCATTGGACAATCTAATCAAAACTTGGATTAAATATTACATGAAGTTCAGGCCTGTGGAGCGACTCAAGACCTTCAGGTCTTCTAGTTGAAGTGGATCACCCTAAACTTCTGACGTTTGGAAAAGGTTTAAAAAGCCTTCACCTCCTTTTATCTGTAGCACTGCGGATGGACCATATGTATATAATGTGGATAGATTATTGTATTTTATGTTCTGTCAGCATCATTTTATTCCTGCCAGTCTGTCTGTGAAAAACTTAGACATTGATTATGACCTTTGAATGTAAAGTGAGGCAGCCTCTATATTTTACCATAGATATACCAGTTTACTTTTAGTACCAATATCATTTGAGATTGCCAAATATAAAAAAATAATGCGAATGGAGATCTTGATAGTCATTAATGCTTGCCTGAGTAAAGAGATTTCATTATGCAGTTTAGTTGAATGCTTTTGCAGACTAATAATGAAAGTTGGTAAAAGTGTAGAATTTGTGTCCTACAGTAAAGGAAATACTGAAGGAAAAGATTAACAGCATTTTCATCTTTTCCTTTAATCTTTTCTTGACACTCTTTCCTGGAATGAAATCCATGGTTTGCTTCAAGAAGGGTTTAATGGCAAAGAATTTTGTGCTAACAATAGACTAGGTGTTATGTTTTGATAAACCGTCGGCGTTGTTATAAAATCTCGTAACTACGGCTTAAATCAAGCCGGAGTTACGAGATTTTATAACAACACCTACGAAATACTATTTTGTTTGTCCGAATTTACGTCACAATTAACTGGATAAAATCGCTCCCTATTGACCTAATGTAGTGCTTGCATGCAACACCTTCATATCAAAGGAGTTATTTATGTATTCGCTTAGAAATGTTTTGACATCACTTTTAATATTTGTCATTTGTAAGAACAAGTCTGTCAAGATATAGATCTTTGCTTTGTTATCGATTTTTCTTTATTTGTAACTGTTTCCTTAATGGTTAGAATTTAGACTGTTCCTACGATAGTTTTATTTGCAATCAGCTGGATACAATAATTTTGCACTAATTTTGTTATCTGCCTCACCTTTGAATTAAAACCACCCTAGGGATTCATTCTTTTAGAAAGGGCTAGAAAAAAGAAATTCAGAAAAAATCTCATAACCATGTCATTCATGTAGGAGAATGATAACTTTTTAAATCCAGATCTTGCATGATAGTAAAACGACTGAATTGTATAGTTTTGTATAATTGTAAATCATTGTAAATTTTTCATTATAATTGTAGTCTTTATAAGAAATTAGTCCTAGATTAGAGTGATGCATATTGGACATCCTGAAGCTCAAAATATTACGGGCAAGAAATTTTTACAAATTGGTCTGTTAAAGGGCAAGGACATACATAATTATTAAGAATAGTTTTCTTAGAAAAAGTGGTGCTGAATGCTTTTTATATAAAAGCTGTAACTACCACACTTTCAAAATTGACTTTGGAAAATTCTAACTGAAAATGCTTGTTGTTTCTAACTTACTGAATTTGTTTGTCAAGGTTAGTAATTACATTTCATACTTTCCGAAAAAATCCCTTTTCCTGTTAATATCCTTAGAGCTTTCTTGTGATTGTCATCATGAATAGACTTGTAGATTGTCCAATATCTGTGTTGTCTGCATCTCCTTCACTTTTGACCAGTCTGAGAAATTGTGTTATGTGGTAATGGGTAAATGCTTGACCATGTCCCGTTTTGCTTGCAGCACGACTAACACCCATCATCGATCCCAAAGTGTACACACATTTGGTGGGGTCGACTTTCAAACAAGGTATGCTTATATGTGTTATATACTCTCTACTGTAGTGATCACTAACTTTACAATACTGTTTTACTGGTTACCCTTTCCCAAACAACATCCAATTTACGGTTACAATCCATTATCTACAAAATACTTTGTGTATCTTTGGGCGTCATCCCATATTGCTGGCCAATTCCATGACGCCCAGAAATTGGCGAGTGTATCCCCTCGTTAATATCCTTTGTCACTGATGATGCCCAAAGATGAATGAATTGTTTGGTATCTATTGATGGGTTTTAATCCTTAAGTAGCCATCCATTAGAATGGAGAACTTTTTTGGTGGTCTTAGCAAAGAAAACATGGGAAATCATAGACAGAATAGAAGAAAATGCTGGTTATCAGCATTTTCTACTGTTCTCTTAATGTTTTCTATGCCACCATTTAAATATTCTCTGGTTTAGTACCATATGTATTGTTGTCTGCAGTTCATTTCATATTCGGATAGGTAAAGGAGTTTGTTGTTTGGTAATTGGTTAACATACTTTACCAGTACTATACTGTCTTACTCTTTCTTACAACACTATTTTACACAGAAATAATCTTTTTACACTATTTTACACTGTTTTAGGCTGTTTTTCTTTGCTTTGAGTTGCATTTGCTAACTTTAGTATTTAGATATTTGATGGTGAGAGAATTAGGCTTCCTTAATCTGATATAGTTCATGATAATTGAACTGGCAGAGCAGCCCTAGCCAATAGGCTAGGATGCTCTGCCAGGTCATTTCTCGTGAGGTATTCTCATATTATATTTAACCCTTTCCCTAACAGCAAAAGTTTAAACTGTTCCAATTTGAAAGCTGTTTCAGATGACTAAATGAATGTTTTCAAAAAGGGGATTTTGTGTACAATGTAGCACAGAAAAATTTGAGGCAAAAGGAGAAAATATTGATCATCAGCATTTTCTTCTTTTTCCTCTATGTTTTCCTTAGCAGATTCACTGTGGGACCTTAAAACTGGGTCTTGTTCAGGAATGGGTTAAAGGGACCTGTGCTAGATATTTCACATATTAGAACAACATAGGGACAGGAATGGACCTTTATAGTATTAACCCATTACCAAACGACAAATTTTGGACTTGTCTAAACTCAAAGATGTTGCATACGACAATTTCAAATGAATAAAATTTAAATTTCTGTTGTCTTTTGGGGTTAACAATGTAGGAAATGAACAAATTGCTTGGTAAAAGGAATTTCTTCATTTTCCACATTGTTTTCCAAAGCCATTTCCTTGTAGGGAGTCAAAGAGTCATTATGTGGTATTGGATTAATTAAGATTATAAGTAAGTGATACTGTTACAATCAATGGTCACTGTCAGATCTTTAAGTATTTGTAAAAATGTACTTAACCATTTCCAAAACAGTATAATGTAAGTGTGGTTCAAGTAATCTGAATGAAATTTTTGTAAGTAATAGCACTGAAAATATTGACGAAAAAAAGGAGAAAATGCTGATTTTCAAATGTTTTCACAAGCTTTGTCTATTAGGGACATCAAAACCAGTCTTTGTTTGGGTAAATGTAAAAAAAAAACTCATGAGGCTGATACCTGATTAAAATAAACTTTCTAAAAGTAAAGCAATTGAAGAAGATTCAATGTACTGTGATAACTGATTTGTATCTGTTTTTCACTACAATTACCGGTTTATATTTATGAGAAATATGCTAACTGTTCACAAAGCTTTTCACTTTTAACAACTGTCTTTAATGTATTTATCTTCAATGTTGTAACACTCTCATGTGCAACTGCCTATTTAAGCTCTTGTGGTTTTTTAGGCCACCAGCTTTCCGCAAGCGAGCAAAATCCGATGGTAAACTATTGGCCAAAATTCAGTAAGTTTGAATGATGCTATTGCTTGTGTTTATTTAAAATGTTCAAATTATAAGTTCAAATGTTCGAATTCTCTGTTCAAATTATTTGCACGCAAGTTCAGTTTTAATAGCGCTGCTCAGTTTATGTTCCAATTTTTAGATCAGAGAATTTAATTGATTTTAATATTCATAGAAGTAATAATTGATCTTGATATTAGAATATTGTAGTTTAATTTTCAAAATGTTCTTTTAAAAGTGTGGTTTGCCAAACCTACAGGAAAAACCATGGTCATAAATGCTGGTCAGATAGCACAATATGAGCAAATTGGCTATGCAACTGATAACGACCCTCATACAGTTTCAAGATGGTACAATCACATATTACCTTACATGATTTAGAGTGGTCTGAAGCAGAATATCAATGTTTTCAACAAAAACCTGGTAACTGCAGCTTATTTTTGTTGAAAATTGGCAATATTGAATACTAGGTCCCAGACAATACTTGTCAGTAGCATTGTCTGTTCTTCTTATATTGTTTTAAAAATGTGTGCTCTTTTCTTATAATCTGTAATTTTGTGTTTATTAAGAAATCTCACGGGCAGAAAACAATTTTATTAATTTTACTAAGTTTACTTAAAACAATAGACTTTCAATGTAGATAGTGGTCAATTGTGTGATAGCATTGATTATATTGATGTTTAACCATAAATAGAATTTAACAAAAGTTTGTTTCTTTATTTTTAGCTCACCTGAGCACGAAGTGCTCAAGGTGAGCTATTGTGGTCGCTTTTCGTCCGTCGGCGTCCGTCCGTCCGTCCGTCCGTCCGTCTGTTCACATTTTGTTGTTACCACTCTAGCACCCACAAATATTGACCAATCTTGACCAAACTTGGTCAAAACATGTATGACCATAAGTTCTCGGATGAGTTTGATTTTGGGCCAGATCGGATCAGGAAGACAGGAGTTATGCGCCCTTGAATATAAAAAATCACTAGTTTTGACTTTGTTACCACTCTAGCATCTACAAATATTGACCAATCTTGACCAAACTTGGTCAAAACATGTATGACCATAAGTTCTCGGATGAGTTCGATTTTGGGCCAGATCGGATCAGGAAGTCAGGAGTTATGCGCCCTTGAATATCAAAAAATGCTAGTTTTGACTTTGTTACCACTCTAGCATCTACAAATATTGACCAGTCTTGACCAAACTTGGTCAAAACATGTATGACAATAAGTTCTTGGATGAGTTCGATTTTGAGTCAGATCGGATCAGGAAGTCCGGAGTTATGCGCCCTTGAATATCAAAAATCGCTAGTTTTGACTGTGTTACCACTCTAGCACCTACAAATATTGACCAATCTTGACCAAACTTGGTCAAAACATGTATGACAATAAGTTTTTGGACAAGTTCAATTTTGGGTCAGATCGGATCAGGAAGTCCGAAGTTATGGGCCCTGTTATATCAAAAATAGCTAGTTTCAAATTTGTTACGACTCTAGCATCTACAAATATTGACCAATCAAGACAAAACTAGGCTAGAATGTTGGTAACCATACAATAATGAATGAGTTCGATTTTCAGTGTCATCGAAGTAGGAAGTCTGGAGTTATGTGCCCTTGAATTTGACAAATTTGCCATTTCCGACTTTGTTTACACTTTAGCATCTACATTTATTGACCAATCAAGACAAAACTTGGCAACAATATTGGTAACCATAAGATGCTGAATGAGCTAAATTTTCATCTTGATCGGACTAGAAAAATTAGAGTAAGCGGCCCTTGAATTTCACAAAAATGCCGTTTTCGACTTTATTTTCACTCTAAAAAACACAAATATTGACCAACCAAGACACAGCTTGGTCACAATGTTCGTGATCATGAGATCTTATATGATTTCATCTTTCATATAGATCGGACTAGAAAAACCAGAGTTGTGTGCCCTTGATGGTGACAAAATTGCCAATTTCGTTTTTAATTTCACTCAAACAGCAATAGATATTGACCAATCAAAAAAACAACTTCGATTTAAGGTTGATGGGAATATCTTTATCAGAACAGAGTTATGTGCCCTGGATTATGACAAAATTGATGTTTTTTTATCGACTTGGTTTTCACTTTAACAGCCACAAATATCGATCATCAAAGATTAAGAATGCTGTTTTCAGCTGGATCATAATCTCGCATCTTAAGTTTCGTGTTCTTGTCTTAGAGATACGTAGGTCATGTAAAAGGTGGGTCTTGTTGCATGGAGAAAGTTTCAAACTGCTATCAGGTGAGCGATCCAGGGCCATCTTGGCCCTCTTGTTAAACATTTTATATATCTTGATTATTAGTGTTAACATTATGATTATTGCACAGAATAGAAGTTTACTTTCTTTGTGGCATTTCTTAGCCAGCAAAGTTTTCAGTTTTTCAATGCCTGAATTTTTTAAACCCTACATTTTGTAGTAGAAGATCGGCCGCTCCTATGTTACGAGAGAGAGCTAGATCAGACGGTAAACTTCTGTCAAATATTAAGTAAGTTTAGTCACCTTGTGTATAATCACAAACATGTACGCTTTCTGTTTCCTTGACAATAACAAGTCTGTTTGTGTTCTATGTAAGGGTGATACAGCTCTTTTCTGAGCTTTTCAGTTTGCAATCATTTTCTTATTTGCAGTGAATTTTTAGCGAGCCCGGACTGTATGTCCGGGGAGCTAATGTCACAGCCCTAGTGTCGCGTCCCGTCGCGTCCCATCTCCAAAAACTTTAACCTAGTCTATATCTCAGGCGCTATTTGAGATACAGTCTTGATATTTCACACATGGATACTTCTCTCCAAGGCTTTCATTTTGGACCATGACCTTTGACCTAGTGACCTTGACCTTGGAGTTTGACCTACTTTTCAAAAACTTTAACCTGGTCTATATCTGTGCACTGTTAGAGATACAGCCTTGATACTTCACACATTAGACACCTCCTGCCAAGACCTTTCATTGTGGACCATGACTTTTGACCTAGTGCGTTTGACCTGCTTTTGAAGATCTTTAACCTGGCCTATATCTCATGCACTATAACAGATAGAGCCTTGATATTTCACATAATGGATACCTCATGCCATGACCTTGACCCTGAAGCTATGACCTTGTGACATTGACTTTTGACCTTAGACTCCTTTTTTGTGACAAGCTCTCCTATAGACAAGTTACGTTGTCCGTGGACAACTCTTGTTACTTTCAATAGATCCTGCTTGTTATGATTTTATATGAGCTTAAGATGATTAAAATGATGAAGGCAAATTGCAGGACTACAGATATAAAGTGTCCTTTTAAAATTATTTATACAGGAAAAAAAAGCACAACAACAACAACTAAATATCTTACTTGCAAATTATTAGTCCCCTACCGGTGTTCACACCGGAGGGGACTATAGGTTTGCCCGCCGTCTGTCCGTCCGTCCGTCTGTCCGTCCGTCCGTCTGTCCGTCCGTCCGTCTGTCTGTCTGTCCGTCCGTCCGTCCGTCTGTCCACTCAAATCTGGATCCCGCGATAACTTAATAACTAAGCAAGCGTTTTTGATGAAAGTTGGTATATGACTAGATGGCAATGTGTAGATTATGCACATCATTTTATTTTTGTTTTTCGACTTAAATTGAGGTTGCTATGGTTACAGAAATAGTGAAAATATGGCCAAAAATGGGATCCTGCGATAAGATAATAACTAAGCAAGCTAGTTTGATGAGACTTGGTATATGACTATATGGCAATGTGTAGATTATGCACATCATTTTATTATTGTTTTTAGACTAAAATTGTTGTTGCTATGGTTACGGAAATAGTGAAAATATGGCAAAAAATATTGGATCCTGCGATAAGTTAATAAGTAAGCAAGCTAATTTGATGAGACTTGGTATATGACTAGATGGCAATGTGTAGATTATGCACATCATTTTATCTTTGTTCTTTGACGAAAAGTGCGGTTGCTATGGTAACGGAAATAGTGAAAATATGGCAAAAAATGGATCCTGCAACTTAATCTATTATTGATTACCATATTGAGTCAATGTGAAGCCGGTAGGGGACTTTATGTGTTGCATACAACACCAGATACTTGTTTATATATGCAACAAATGTATAGTGGTCCCACAATCTACTGATTCCTTCCAAACAAAAATGACCCTTCCCATTTACTACTGGTCAAAGGGAAATCATATGAACCAGGATCTGGAAAAACGTCCTTTATGGCATTTGAGAACAACCTGGATCCAGACCAGCCTGTGCATACGCAGTCTGATCAGGATCCATGCTGTCCTAAAATACCTTCTTTTTGATTAGCAGCAACTGTAAGGCGGCAGCATTGATCCTGATCAGCTTGCTCTTAGGTACATGCTTATCTGGAAAAATGGTTGTCTAGAATGATATAAGGGACATTTTTCCAGATCAAGGGCTCATATCTATGCTAATTAGGGTTGTTATGTAATATTGACGTGATGCATCTCTATAACAACCTGTTTTTAAAACGTTTGTTTGTAAACATCAGTTTTTCTTGGGACCACTATATATTTAGCTCTTTTTTATACCCTATCAAAAAGATAAAGATGATCAATGCTAAGATGAGAAATTCAAAGACAGACTAAAGTGTTGCATCTTGAAATAGATTTCCTAATGATTCTTGGCCAAGTTTTTTATATCAAATGCATTACATCAGCAGTTTTAACCAGTATCATATCGTTGTTGTAAATGCAAAACCTTGTATCTTGTTTTTGGAAAATTTTAAAGGGGAGGGAAAAAAGTGTAATAACTTTTCCCAAACTGAAATGTTTAACTTGAAATTTGGACATATTGTTCACAAATAATGTGTCATTAATACTGACCAGTGAAAATATCTTAAAACCTGCGAGGATTGTCTAAACTTGGCACACAAGTTTGTACTTTGAAAATCGCACGAATCGACATACAAGGTTTTGCATTTACACCGACAATATGCTAAAAGTTACAATTACTCAAGATGCAGCAAGTCGTTGTTGATTTGATCCGCTTACAGAATTAGCCTGTTATGTTATGATCCATAAAAAATATTAAAGCAACAGTCTTTGAAGTAAGAATAAAACAATTTTGTTCAAGGAAACATTCTGCCTTTCACTAGAAGTTGCATAACAATTTTGAGCTTATATTGTAACTTTGTAGTTATAGTAACATAGTGTCATCTAAATGGATTTATAGATGTTATCACTTCTTCAGTAGAGATTAAATTTGGCTATTTTAACCTGAAGATGTGGATTAAGGCCTAAAGTTAGTAATTCAATCTAATTGTTGTTCATTTTTTTCCATGGTAATGTGCATGCAGTATGCACAGACCAATGTTGATTGCGAAATTCTGTATAGATTCCTTTGTGTTAATTTATCATGCAGTTTTGAATCTTACGAACCAAGAGAAGGTTTTTGACAGAAACTGATATTGTAAATATAGTTAAGAGTAATGAAGAATTTATTCATGTTGTACATTTGTAAAACAAATATTTTGTTACTTTGCAAGTCAGGATCATTCAGTTATTCTATAATAAGCGCTTAATTAAGCTTGGACACATTTTATCTTGTAAATTGTTGATAATTTTCACCGTTGTTATATCAACAGACGAGTCCTATATAGAGGGTATGTTTTACATTCTTTTTCTGTTCCCTTGATATATACATATAGGATGCATTCATAACACTGTCCTGGACACACTAGATAGTTGGAACAGCTTCCAAATGAATCCAAATCTGTTGGCAACATGTTCTCTTCTGGATGCACCAAAAAGTTTGGTTGTACAAGTGGAATAACAATAGCAATCATCATAATTTAGAAAATGGGACTTACAGAATATTTGCGTACATTTTAGATATCATACAAGACAAGTCTGTTTGAAAATGTTAATGCCCAGTCATATACAACTCTGCATTCACATTGGGTCTACATCATGTCCAAAATTAAGCTGTATGGGTCAAATTATTTTTTGGACATGATATGGACATGGAACAGTGTATATGACTGGGTCTTAAAATCTTAAGACAGTTCCTGCACATTTGAAGTCAAAGGGAATACAAAAGACAGAATGCTGTCCAGAACAGCCATTTTGAATGCACCCCTATAATATCCTATACAATGGGAATGTGCTATATAGGTTTGGATACCCTGACCTTCATGTAACATGTGGATGAAGTTTGGATTATGAACTTACAGCAGCTTTGTAGTCTTCATTTTGATTGCAGCATTGTTCTGTAAGCTCCAGCATATACTCTACTTTCTCTTCTTATCATGATATTAACCCATTCCAAAAAAATGACGGCTTTTTGGTGCCCTACAAGATAAAGTCTTTGGCAAACATTTTAAAAAATGAAGAAATTGCTCTAGACAAGGAATTTCTTCATTTGCCACAATGTTTTCTACAAAGAAATGCCAAAATCTAAAAATTTCATTCTCTTGAAATTGTCGTCTGCGCAACATCTTTGAATTTGGGCAAATCTAAAATTTTGCTGTTTTGTAGTGGGATAAGATACGTTAGGCTACTAGGGACCAGCTCCAATATGAAAGCAAAAGCATTTGCTATGAACACTTTTCCAAATGGCAAAAGTTCAGATGGCTCCAATTTGAAAGCTGCTTCTGACCGCAAAATTTATATTATTCAAAATAGGATTTGTGCCCAATCCAGTTTATGAAATATTGAGACATAAGGAGAAAATGTTCGTCATCAGCATTTTCTTCTCTTGTTTCAATGTTTTCCTAAGTATTTTCTCTAAGAGATCAAATCCAGAGTTTCTTTGTTTACCTTGAAAAACTTTAGAAGATTGTGCTGATGAATGATTAAAGTTTCTTTCTATCTACTTCTTTTTTTTTAACATTCAACGTAGTTAAATAGGTTCCCTGGAAAGGATTTACAATTTTATAATTGAGCCGGGATCTGGAAAAATGTCCCTTATAACATTTTCAAAAATTGAGTTTGAAGATCAGCCTGTTGTCAAATACAGTCCACTATGCATTCATGCTGCTCTCTTTAAGTTACTACAGGTCACGAATAAGCTATTAGAGAACAACATGGATCCTGATCAGACTGTGCGTATGCACAGGCTGATCTGGATCTATGTTGGGCTCAAAAGCCTTAAGGGACGTTTTTCCTGATCCTGGCTCATATGTATTAACAGTCAACTTCTAACATTATTCTATAAAACCCCATGTCATAGCAGCATTATAGCAAGGACAATTATACAAAGATGATTGCATGGTTAGAATGGAATCATTGGTTTTAGCTGTAGCGCCAACGTATCGGCTGGCTTTAAGTTTCTTTTACACTTTCCATAATTTTGTTTTCAAAAGTAAGGTTATGGTATAATATTGCATCAGAATGAAAGTCTTAATTTAATAAGATTTTTGTTCTTGTTTGGAAGACATAAAATACCTTATCTGTTTGCTCAATGAAAAGATATTTTGGTTGTCTACAGCAAGCAATATGGATAAAATCTATAATACATATTTACAACTTATTATTGTTCTGCTAAATAAAAGCTTTGTTCTGCTAAATAAGTGATTGAACTGAATGTCTTGTTTTTACTTGTACTGAATTGAGTTACTAAAACATCATCTTGTAACAATGTATCTTTATGCCTTGTCTCATACTGAAATGCAAATTGGGGGGGTCAGTTGTATTATGAGAAAAATGTAAGCCATATAGCTTTTAGTCATGGCCCCTCACAAACAATGCCAGCAATTGACTTATCTTTTAGAAAAATATATGGACTGCAATGAGAGAAAACAAGTAAATGATAATAACCAGCATTTTGAGTTTCCCTTATTGCTGTCCATGGGAAAAGTCCCATAATTCCTACATTTAGTTATACACATTTTTCTGTCTGAAACACTGCCAAATGTTGTCATCTGGGAAGAGGTTATGCATTTAATTTCACAACTGTCACCATTCATGTATAATTCTACAATTCTGGACTATGTGCATTGTGTTTCTGTCTGTCTGTTTGAAGGGATTCAGAGGTGTTACATGAGATGCACTATCGAAGGTATTGTATTTTACCCCACCCACCCTACTGCATGTGTACTGAATGTACACACAAAACAAACCACCCTTGTATTCTGCAGAGCAACAGATTAGAGGGCATGATTAAAACACGGTGTATAATCAAATGCACAAATTTCAGAAAATCTTCAATAGCTTTGTCAATACTTGACCGATTTGAATTCGGTTTGAAGCAGAGGTGGGAAAATGTCAGGAATAACATGGACTTCATAGATTTTTAAAATATCAACTGATTAAAAAGTTATTGAAGATAAACCAAAATTTTGGTTTATCTTCAATAACTTTTTTATCAGTTGATTTTTCAAAAATCGACCACGTCCATCTAATGCATGGTGACTGTCCACATTCTCTGAATCAAACCGAATTCAAATCGGTCCAATATTAACAAAGCTATTGAAGATTTTCTGAAATTTGTGTATCACGTGATTATCCATCGTGTAAAAGTTCTCATGTCATTATATGCAATTTGTCATCTATTTTTGCGTTATATGCAAAATTTTGATAACAAATTGATGATGATGGCTACAAAAATAATAGTCTCATGAAAAACTGGTTCAAAATATCCTATCTAATCTGTATCTCTGCTTTCTTATTTCATGATATAGCTCAGCTTTTCTCTGACATCATTATATATTATCACCTAACTAGTAAATAAGCTTCTATATAGATAGAAAGGCTGTTTTATCGAGTGTAGTTAAGCAATTGATAGGATGTTTTGCATTGTACTTTACATTTGGGTCTGGACTCCATTTTCACAACATGGTTATGTTAGCTAAATAAGCATTTTGATAACATATTTTGCTTTCTCATACATCAGATTCTGCATTTTGGGTGGATATTTTTAGCTCACCTGAGCAAAAAGTGCTCAAGGTGAGGTATTGTGATCGGTCGTTGCCCGTCGTACGTTCGTCCGCCCACAATTTCTTTAAAGATCTTCTCCTCCGAAACCAGTTTGCAAATCTTCATGAAACTTGGCAAGAATGATCCTTGGGTGAAAGGCTTCCAAAGTTGTTAAAAGAATTTGATTCCATCAAAGACTCTGGCTGACGCGGCATAAGAAAAGCGGAAAATAGCCAAATCTTCTAAAAATCTTCTCCTCCCAAACCAGTTGGCCAGTATTCTAGAAACTTCACAGGAATTATCCTTGGGTAAAGGGCTTTCAAAGTTGTTAAAAGAATTTAATTCTGGTTAAGCCTCTGGCTGCTGCGGCATGAGAAAAGGGGAAAATAGCCAAATCTTCTAAAAATCTTCTTCTACCTAACCAGTAAGCCAATATTCTAGAAACTTCACATGAATGATCCTTGGGTGAAGGGCTTTCAAAGTTGTTAAAAGAACTTAATTCTGTTAAAGACTCTGGCTGCCGCGGCATGAGAAAAGGGAAAATAGCCAAATCTTTTAAAAATCTTCTGCATAACCAGTCGGCCAATATTCTTAACACTTCACATAAATGATCCTTGGGTGAAGGGCTTTCAAAGTTGTTAAAAGAATTTGGTTCCATCAAAGCCTCTGGCTGCTGCGGCATGAGAAAAGGGGAAAACAGCCAAATCTTTTAAAAATTTTCTTCTGCATTACCAGTTGGCCAATATTCTAGAAACTTCACATGAATGATCCCTGGCTGAAGGGCTTTCAAAGTTGTTAAAAGAATTTGATTCCATCTAAGCCTCTGGCTGCCGTGGCATGAGAAAAGGGGAAAATAGCCAAATACAGTCAATCTTGCTCATGCGACCACGTGCATTAAGCGACTTTTTGTTTGAAGCGACCACTCTCAGGTCCTCCCGATGAAATTCCTTCTATAAATTGTTGCATTAAGCGTTTTTCCCCTAACGCGACCAGCGACCGGCATTTTTGGGGCCCTCAAACAATGGAATGTTATTTTAAGCGACCGTCCCACATTACTGATCATTTAGGAAAGGTGTCAAACGTATGTAATCGATATGAAAGCTGTGAAATTGCCCTAATTAACATCAATTTAGTCACCTGTGAAGTCAATCAAAACTGTTTAATGAAATGACAGATTGCGTTTTGTTTGTTATGCAATCTGGATTACCGTAATTGATTTGGAATAATGTTCCCCATATAATCTGTTTATACTTTGATCAGAATTTAAGAATAATATTGGATGGCAAAACACGGGGAGATCATGTCTTATCGGTAATAATAAAGTCTGGCCTATCGAATATGCGTTATTTAACCATATAAAGAGGAAGATCTAAAGTGAAAATATTTTTTGTTCGATTAAATTTAAGAACAAAATAAATCAAGTCACCTTTGAAATAAATAAACAAAAGGAAATAGAACTGTAATGTTTACCAAAAATCGGGAAAATGAAACTGAAATTAATCACCCAGAGATGGTGAAATAATATCTGGTATGTCATTAATTCTTTCATTTCTTTTCACAAGTTGACTAAATCAACGATTTTTCCCTAAATCAGAGATATATTTCCTTTAACTTAACAATAAATTGATCTTTCATACCGTCGGTCGTTATTCAATAGCCCTCTTTTCCAGAAGTAGAAATGTTGGATAAACATTGTGTGCAAGGAAGAACTCGCATGAAAAGTTAGACATTGTATTCAGAGACCGTTTTGTTAAGCGACCGCTTTTGGAATTCCCCAGGGGTGGTCTCTTAATACAAGATTGACTGTACTTTAAAAATCTTCTTCTGCCGAACCAGTTGGCCAATATTCTTGAAACTTCACATGAATGATCCTTTGTTGAAGAGGTTTCAAAGTTGTTAGAAGAATTTGATTTATATTTAAACTATAAGTGCAGCAGCATCAGAAAAAGGGCACAAGAGCAAAAACTTTTAAAAAGGCTGAATTGTTGTTACATTCATTCCAATCACTCGGGAAATAGCTAAGCAGATTAGTGCAAAAATCATGCATTTAATGATGCAAGCATCAAATTTGGCACATACATTCATAAGACCATGTAGTTTCATAAAAACCCGTTAGCCACTCAAAAATTCAAGATGGCCGCCATTTTTCAAGATGGCCGCCATTGCCGATTTGAAAATATTGTTTTCACTCTAAAACCTGATATAATTGACCGATTTTTGTAATTTTTGTACCAAAATGTATGTATTTAAATACAAGAAATCAGAATTTAGGCATAATTTATGCATAAAATCCCTCCTTCATATGTTTTTTAGCAGAACTGGGCAAAATAAGTGGAAATTATCAACCTTTATGCATATTGTTTCTTTCCAACAAAAATGTAGTTAAGTTCATGTTGACTTTCTTCTTCAAGGGGGTATCTTTTTTTAACATTAGGGTCATTATGATTTCTAGTAACGGTTATGGGAAGCTGTTTTTCAATACGAAGTATTATACTTGGTACTAGCTCTATGATATCTTTCGTTTTGGTCAGAAATAATGTGACGTAGGACGCAACGGTGTATGTTCCTAAGTTAACTCAAACCTGGTTACATAGATTATCTAGCATTGGTCTCCTTAAATCGTTACATACATAGTTTACCAGCATGTTTTCATGGAGCGTCAGCATTTACATCTGCAAAATCCAGGGCAGGGTAGGCTAAACCGATAGCATCAATCTTTTCATGCATTCTTGCAGCCACAGCAATTGATGGAAATGATTCCAGACAATATGCCAGGTGCTGCTTTATTGCTTCCATTCCCATTCAGGGGGGCCTCAGTACTTTTCTGACCCCATGTGTATTCTGCTTGGTGAACATAAGGCTTTATGTATATTCCAAAGTTGCGCTGGTTTGGTATATTGCATAATATAACTTAGTATGCAAATATTTCCAGTCTCCTACACTGGCAATAAAAGAGGTAGATTTAGTCTTATATACTGATGACCAATGTTCTTGATCTGTTTTGCCAATTACTATCTGGATAGCAGATAGCAGTCTCTTGTCCTATCTCGTAAAGCTGAAACAACATCACAGCTTGTAAAGGCATGAACTACAGGAGTATCTCCCACTTTCTTTCGCTTTATTCCCAAAGACAAATACAATGTATTGTATGTAGCGACTTCCACCATTAAGTAATACCCTAACCAAAAGCTCTTCAACACCAATATCATTAATATGATAAGTACATCTTTGTACTGGCTTAATTATCAAATACATATTTCCTCGTGGTTACAAGACACAGTTCCCTCGAGACTGGTTATGCACATCTCTTTATTCCCTAGTACATTATGACAATATTTTGCTGGTGTATCTGAACAATTTGTTCAGCCAGAAATTGGAAAATCAGAGTTGTTCTTATTGTCCCCAAAACATAAATGCTTTACTTAGGTGGACTGTCTTCGGTTAGTTACTCTGTATTCGATGTATTGTCTATGCTTTAACCTAGTTTTAGATTCTAGGATGCTGTATCTGTATACATTGAAAATGAACTCGATTGACATATGAAAACCAATGAAGCTTTAAAAACTGATCCATCAACTATGATGGCATAAACTACCGGTCTTGTATCTGCAACTGCAGCTATGGTTTCCAGATATTGGGCATTTTGGGACTTAGTATTGGTGTGAAGTTTTCAGCTCCAAATAAATGCAACTGGGAAATATCTATTTTAATAAGGAAACATTTATATGAGGTAGCTTCCTCATGATAAGCAAGTTATGAACAACTTCGAGAAAGGCTGACAATTTTATTTTATGATCTTTAGCTTTTGATCACGAGGAGCTGGGGCCCGTGTTATCAACGATGTTACGACCACGTTTTTGTGTAAACTGCGTGACAATACATCTGATTGCATGAGATTTGATGTTACAAGTAATTACTCAAAACATAATCGTACGATCGTTGATAATACTTGATTCTGAAAACGAAGCAAGGTAAATTCGACTACGAGGTCAATAGAAGTGACCTTCATCACGATTGTCTGAAATCCATGTTAATGCAATAATTCAAGTAGGTTCCTCCAGTTTGGCATTGGATTTGACCGTTTCAAAAGCACCTGGGGTGACTATAATATCATTTTCATGTAAAGATTAAGCAGTTCTGGATTTTCCTCTTAAAAATGATTTCTCTTATCTGTCATGACAAGGTGCGTCTTTCCAAAATAGTTGAAGAATTACTGTTGACCCCAGGCTGTCTATTCATGGTATCTAACCTGTCGATTGTGAATGATCATGGTGAAATTCATTTATTCAGATTGAAAGACCTGAAGACTACTGGGTTCATTTGTTTAAAAGATAACTTGTCTCGAAGATAAACAGGTTTCCAACGTGCATAGTATACAAAGTAAAACTAGCAAAAGGGTATGGGTGTACTCAGCGTTTGATAGTTCAACGTGAATAAATAGGAGTTGCGCGTTGCGCGCATAAGAAATTGGGCATATTTTCAATTTGATTGCAGATAATTCAAGAATGACTAGAGCGGTATGTACAACAGTTTACTAGACACTCTGGAGCGGAGGTTCATTCTTTCATGTTTGATTATCTTCTGACAGACTGTAAGAGGAGTTGCACACATAAGACATTGATAAGGACAAAAAAAAAACAGATGGAGGAGCGGACAGACAGATGACCAGTGCCATAACATTATACGACCATTCAGGCGTATTGAAATGAAATTGTATACACTCAATATGACATGCCTGGCGCACAAGGCCAAAAAATAATGGCATCTGTCATCATATTCTTTAGTTGCATTGCCATATTATTCATAGGCACATTTGATTTGACTTGTACAGATAACTTTTGATATGTGAACTGGTCATGTTCTAGTAACAATAGAAACGTACAACAGTTCCACTTGGAACTTTAGGAGCTCAATCAGCATCTACAATAGCGCCGGTGTAACGTAGTAAAGTGACCCCCATAGAATAGTGACCCCCCGGTCACTATTTTATATAGAATACTGACCCCCTTTCTATAGAATACTGACCCCCCATAAAGAATAACGACCCCCCTGATTTTGCCTATAAAATACTGACCCCCACCTAGCTTATTGCTAATTTAAAATACGCTACATGTATTTATCGATTCAAATGACATCTTTGTTTAGTATGCTCCCCGAAAATAGGAATCGGGGAGCATTTAGTCGCCATGCTATCCTTCCGTTCGTCCGTCCGTCCGTCTGTATGTCTGTCCGTCCGTCTACAGCCAGATCTCACCAACCTTTTGGCCAAATTCAATGAAACTTCACGTGTGTAATCCCTGAAATACTTTTTGAATCTATGTTCTCCCTTTTTTGATTTGAGGTTGTGCCACAGAAAAAGGGGCCTTAATGTAGAAGTTAGTGTTTCTCTAATGTCTCTTCGTTCAATGAACATGATTTAATTAAATTTTGTTCTTCAGTGATAAATGAGATGTTCTGTAGCTTATTCAATAATTGATTCATGTACAAAAAATCCCGTCATGTGAAAAGGGGACTAAATGTATGATAACATCGCGTCTAGATCTTCAAGTCTGCCTGAAGCAAACTCTTCACAATTCTTGCACCAAATTGGACGAAACTTCAATATGAACTTCGTGAAATTCTGTCAAGAACCTAATCTCTCTGTTTCTCAGTTTGATGCTGTGTTATGGGAAAAAGGGCCTTATTGTAGAAGTTTTTCTCATATTTCATTTTAATCTAGATAGAATTTAATGAAATTTTATGTTTGAATAATTTTTTTTCTTTACTTACATCTTTATTTTCCAATTGCGACAGCAGCTTGACACCTTTTTAATCTGACTTATTTCTTTAAATTAAGTTTTATTGGGCTTCCCATTATGTCCCCTTTAGCGTGACGGGTTACTTATACTTTTTCATGACAAACACATGATTCTATATTGAAATGTGACATCATCGTGATCTAGTTTTCGGATAAATCCGCTACGCCAATCGTTGAAGCCTTTATTTGATTGGTCAGAAAAAGGGTCACAGAAGATGACCCCTTACTGGTGCATGTCAGATTTTACTGTCAAGTCAACACAGGATATTAAATCAGATTGAGAATCCTGGATAACTATCTCGCTAAAGAGACTAAATGTTAACAGAATCACTCTAATATGCAACCGCCAAGTACGAGATGCGTATGGCAGACACACATACATAACTCTGGTAGGTTTCGAACTCACAACGCTGAGGGACAATTGATTTTCGGTCAGAAACCTTTTAAAATCATTTGTCCTTTCCACACATTATGTACATAAGTACATGTAGTAGTTGGTGAACCATGAACACACTGTAGGCCTACTGTACATACGATTAAGAACCAATACAGATGCTCCGAGACCGGATAGCTTAGTCGGTAACGTCGTGGTCTGCCAATCAAGGGGCCGTGAGTTCGAACATGGCTCGGCATCTATCCATTCTAACATTTGACAAAAGTCATTTGTCTCTCACCAATGGGTGTAAATCATCTATGAGAGAGCAGCTTGGGGCTCTGTTTGTATTTTTGGTAGTACGGGTGCGAGAAATACCAGGAATCCACATTAGGTGCTCCAGCCGCCGCAATATGGCCATAGCAGATGAATTCAGTGTTAAACTCCAATAAATCAAATTAATTCAGATGCGGTGGAGGCGCCCAACCAGCCAGTTTGAATCGGGTGCGCCCAATAATGTATGAAAAGTTGCGATCAAAAAACTCTGTATGTACGGACAGACGCATGCACGGACGAGTGCCATTGCAACTCCGATGACTATCAATGGAGATAATTATGTTGTACGGGTATCATAGTTTATACTAGAGAAAGACTTTTGGTGTGAATGTGGGGAAGGGGGTCGATATTTTATGGGGGGTCACAATTCTACGTGAGGGGTCACTTTTCTACGTGTGGGGCGGTCATAATACTATGACCCCCCGGTCATAATATTATGACCGGGGGGGTCAGTATTCTATATAAAATAGTGACCGGGGGGTCAGTATTCTATGGGGGTCACTTTACTACGTTACACCGGCCCAACCAAGAAAGTGTATTAGAATATCAATAGATCTAAAAGCACCAATTTGAATATGTTGACTATAAAGCATGATAACAAAATTCTCCTCATCCTTCTGTTCTGGCAACTGCCATTGAATCATTTTAGCAATTGCGAAGATATGTTGATTAGCCGTAATGACTTGAATATGACCAGCTTTTGTTGCCACAGAAAGAGCTCATTCAAGCAGAAGAAATTTTGGGGCAACAATTCAACAGTATATCCTTATTTATGGATACATAGTGTGACCATTAGGTTAAATTGAAATCCAAACCAATGATTTGGGCCAGATCCTACTTCTCCAGGTATTTCTTAGCTGAAGTATTGGTATGGGATCTACACCATTTTAGTATTCAGCCCCATTACCACTGTTTTAGCTCTCCTTCGTTTGAACATCTTGTCCTGTCAGATGCAGCTATCTAGTTAATGCATATAACAAACAGTATGTAGTAGGACAGACATATTATAATATAAATATATAGCTCACTAGATTGTATATTGGACACTTTACAATCGTCCAAATAAAAGTAAAATTTTGCTAAACTGACACCGGACCCTTTTCTAGGTTTCACAGCAGTGCGGTTTTCAATGTGTGCCTGATATATTCATAACATTTCTTCGTACATTTTCAAAGAAACTTCTCTGTTGCCGATGAAGCAATTAGAAAGAAGAAGACTAGTAACGATCCTGGAATATTCTTCGGGAATAATGAAGATTTTTGCTGCAGAAAAATAGATTAAGATATAAGAAAAGGATTTTTCGGATAAACTGGCGGCCATTTTGATGAAAAGCGGCCATATTGACCCATTAACTACAACTCTGCGATTTTCTTCATCCCTTTACACATTGCAGTAATTCTAACATTTGATTTCTCAAGAATCCGCCCTTAAAGTCTATACAAAGTTTGTAGGGGTATAATTCCTATCATGATTTGGCGGCCATCTTGAAAAATGGCCGCTATGTTGAAATTTCAGGTGGCTAACGGGTTTTTTCTGAAGAGTGACCCAATATGAATGTTTGTGCCAAGTTTCATGCTTGCATCACTTAATGCATGATTTTGATGAAAAATCCAATTTATCTGCTGGGCTAAAAAGGGGCTTTATTGAAACATTTCTTATTTTGCTGCTATACAGGTCAGTATTTAACCCATTCCCACACATTGACGCCTTTTGACACCCTTTTAGATAATAACTTTGGAAAACATTTTGGAAAATGAAGAAATTGCTTGTCACAAGCAATTTCTTCATTTACCACAATATTTTCTACACAAAAATACCAAATAATCTAAAATTAAATGCACTTGAATTTGTCGCCTGCAACACCTTTGAATTTGGACCAGCCTATATTTTTGCCGTTTGGTAATGGGTTAATTTCAACAAAACAAAAAAATTCAGGTGAGCGACCCAGGGCCATCATGGCCCTCTTGTTCCAAAATTGTCTGCCCGCATCCATTTTACATCTAAACTTTGAAGGGCATTGCCATGGTTTTTCACAAACATGTTAAAAGGTCTGTATACCAGTATTCATAGCTTCTTGCCTAGGGCTATAGTCTATGTGGAAATATATGCTACTGGTCCTCACAATGTGACATATATCGTCGTTGTAAATGCAAAACCTCGTATCTCGGTTTTGGAAAATTCTAAAGGGGAGGGAAAAAAGTGTAGTAACTTTTCCCCTAACTGAAATGTCTTACTTGAAATTTGGACATATTGTTCTCAAATAATGTGTCAATAATACTGATCAGTCAAAATTTCTCAAAACCTGCGAGAATCGTCTACACAGGGCACACATGTTTTAACTTTGAAAATCGCACCAATCGACATACGAGGTTTTGCATTTACTCCGACGATATGTAATAAGGGACCTTCTAGGAACTGTGAAAAGTATCAACCTTAGTCAGTCATTTTCCTAAGGCCAGTAGGAACAGGGGGTTGGGTGGGCTAGTTGGGGCTTGGCCCTCCCAAAGTTGGCCAAAAATGTCGAATTTTCCATATTCTACACAGAAATTTTAGGGGAACTCCAAAAAATACATTTTATCATTAACTTTCAAAATCTTTTTGTCTTATCATCAGTCAGAAAAAGGGCTATTGTTGTGAATATTTTGTTATCTTTGTACCTTATGTTGAATATATGTTGTTTCCTTTGTCCATCCTGCATGAAATTACTTTGATTTCTTGTTATTTCCTTGCATCCTTCCTATTTGTACTTCTTGGTTGAGATTTTTGTATGGGATTTTTATGCTCCCCGAAGGGAGAGCATATAGTCGCCGCTTCGTCTGTCCGTCCGTCCGTCCGTCCGTCCTGTCCGTCCGTCATTCCGTCTGTCCGTCCGTCCGTCCGTCCGAAGCAATATCTCCATAACCCTTGGGCCAAATCAAATGAAACTTACCATGTGAACTCCCTGTGACAAAATGCCGATGTACTTTTCCCCGTTTTTGGATTTGAGGCTTTGTCATGGGAAAAGGGGACTTATGGTGAAATATAGTTTTTCTCTAATTTCTCCTAGTCTAATGGTCAGAATTTGATGAAATTTCATATTTGAGTAGCAAATCAGATGCTCTTGACAATAAAGTGCTCTCCATGGCATACATTTATTGTGACAATGCCTTATTCGGGGAGCATTGTCCGTCTCTGACGGCCCTTGTATTTTTCAGTTACAGTGGTGTTATTTGTGATTATATTCTCCTATTTTAATGAAAATTAATGTTTATTCCTAGGGAATATTTAGGTGTTTGCACAATTTTCTTGATGGTGAAGTAGTCTTGCATACCATTTACATATTCTTACCTATCTTTATATAGCAAACACTTTATGGAACTTCCGCACCATTCATTGCAACGCCCGGATTGAAGAGGACAGGTGATCTGGATTTTGAAAATCTGGATAACCCCATCTATGTCCATCATTGCGAATAATAACAAAGATTGTGGAAAATTTTGCACAAACTGTTTTGCATGTAATGATGGGTGAAATATGATGATTATTGAAAAAATGGTAGAATTTGTGCACAACATAACAGATTTAATATTGCTTGAACAAGTGATGATTTTGGTAATATTTCACCTCTGTAAGACAGTATACATGTAAATAAACTTGAAATCTGTGTCCATTATAACATAAAGAATATTGAAGGAAAAGGAGCAAAATGCTGTATTATTTTCCTTCAGTGCTTTCTGACCATCTCTTCTTTAGGGTGTCAAAACCAAGTCTTGTTTAGGAGAGGATTTACCAACTAGTTTATTTATCTTTGCAATTAGTATTTTCAAATAAGTCGTTATTTTCATTACTTACATCTTTCACCATTGAAGGTAAATACATTATGAAGCATTAGTCTAGTCCACAATAGTCAGTGTTTCAGTTACCATTAAATGGCAATGGATTTTTAGCTGGACTTTTCGAAGAAAATGAGAGCTTATACTGTCACCCGGGCGTCGGCGTCGGCGTTGGCGTTGCAACCAAGGTTAAAGTTTTTTCAAACATCAATAACTTCCATACTATCAAAGGGATTCAACCCAAACTTGGAATACTTATTCACCATCACACCCTCTACCTTACTATCAGGGCCCATGACCCTGGGACCACTCTATTTGGAGTTATGTCCCCTTTGTACTAAGCAACTTAGAAAGTCGAGCGCGCTGTCTTCGGACAGCTCTTGTTGCTAAAGATAGACTGGGTTTACCGTTCTGTATTGATAAACCATTGGTGTTGTCATCTCGTAACTACGGCTTGATTCAATTCAAACCATTCAAGCCGTAGTTACAAGTTTTTATAACAACACCTACAAAATTCTATTGTTTGTTAGCTCACCTGAGCACGAAGTGCTCAAGGTGAGTTATTGTGGTCACTTTTTGTCCGGCGTCCGTCCGTCCGTCAACATTTGGGGTGTTTACACTTTAGCATCCACAAAAGTTAAGCAATCTTGATCAAACTTGGCCAAAACAAGTAGGGTCATAAGTTCTCGGACAAGTTCAATTATGGGCCTGATCGGATAAGAAAGTGCGGAGTTATCTGCCCTTGAATGTCAAAAAATGCTGTTTTTAAGTTTGTTTACACTCTAGCATCTACAATTATTGATCAATCAAGACAAAACTTGGACATAATGTTGGAGACCATAAGATCTCAGATGAGTTCGGTTTTCAGTCTGATCTGACTAGAAAGATGAGAGTTATATGCCCTTGAATTGGGCAAAATTGCCATTTTTGGCTGTTTTCGACCTTGTTTACACTATAGAATCTACAATTATTAATAAATCGAGACAAATCTTGGACACAATGTTGGGGAGCATAAGATCTTGGATGAGTTTGATTTTCAGTCTGATCTGATCAGAAAGTCCAGAGTTATGTGCCCTTGAATTTGACAAAATTGTTGTTTTCTGCTGTTTTCGACCTTGTTTAACCTCTAGAATCTACAATTATTGATCAATCAAGACAAAACATGGACACAGTGTTGGGGACTATAAGATCTCGGATGAGTTTGATTTTCAGTCTGATCTGACCAGAAATATGAGAGTTATGCGCCCTTGAATTGGGCAAAATTGCCATTTTTGGCTGTTTTCGACCTTGTTTACACTCTAGAATCTACAATTATTAATAAATCAAGACAAAACTTGGACACAATGTTGGGGAGCATAAGATCTTGCATGAGTTTGATTTTCAGTCTGAACTGATCAGAAAGTCGAGAGTTATGTGCCCTTGAAATTGAAAAAATTGCTGTTTTCTGCTGTTTTCGACCTTGTCTACTCTCTAGAATCTACAATTATCAATCAATTAAGATAAAACTTAGGTACAATGTTGGGGACCATAAGATCCTGGATGAGTATGATTTTCAGTCTGATGTGATCAGAAAGTCAAGAGTTAAGTGCCCTTGAATTTGATAAAATTGTCGTTTTTGACTGTTTTTGACCTTGTTTACACTCTAGAATCTACAATTATTGACCAATCAAGACAAATCTTGGACACAATGTTGGGGACCATAAGATCTCAGATGAGTTTGATTTCCAGTCTGATTTTATCAGAAAGACGAGAGTTGTGTGCTCTTGAATTTGATAAAATTGCCATTTTCGGCTGTTTTCGACTGTTTTTACACTCTAGAATCCACAATTATTAATCAATCAAGACAAGACTTGGACACAATGTTGGAGACCATAAGATCTCGGATGAGGTTGATTTTCAGTCTGATCTGACTAGAAAGACGAGAGTTATGTGCCCTTGAATTTGATAAAATTGCCATTTTTGGCTGTTTTCGACCTTGTTTACACTCTAGAATCTACAATTATTAAAAAAAACAATGTTTGGCACCATAATAGCTTGGATGAGTTTGATTTTCACAACGTTATAGACCATAAGTTCATATTCAGTCTTAAAGTCATAAATATCAATTGAATTGAACACAAGTGTTGCTCATATCATTTTGGTTCAGGTGAGCGATATAGGACCATTATGGTCCTCTTGTCTGAAATTACATCACAGATTACTGGATAAAATTGTTTCCTATTTGCATCCATCACTTTTCTCTCACTTGAAAATAGTCATGTTTAGTGTCATTCACACTATGTTACTTGAGTTTTTAGCCATAATTATAGTTTAACACTATATAGAGATAGAAATTTACTGCTAATTATGATTTTGAGATATTCTTGTTCAATAAAAGGCCCTTCTTTTCTTCAAGTTGGAGCAAGACTAAGTTTTCTTCAATATGCTGTGACTTGTTCTACATGAACTTGTTCCCCAATTATTGCAGTCCACCTGTAATGAGATTCACATGACGTCAGAATTATTCAGGCGAGGTAAACATTGGACAGTGGGACGTTTCATCGCCTAATGTTTTCGACATTGCCCGAATAAGTTTGGATAATATTATGTAACAAATATGAATGATATGGCATGGAAAATTCTGAATGTTGTATGAATCTCATTACGGATGGACTAACTTTAGTAATCTCAAGCATGTTGTGTTCTTTATGACTATAATATGTGTGTGATCTAAGACAGTGTGTTTATGTAGATAGTTGTAATGTATTGAGTGTGAGCATGTGTTTATTTTCAGAGCGTCTTCACCGTATTTGTCTGTGGATTCATGTGGAAGGTATCATTTCATCACTCTTTCTTTTCTCTGTTGGGCTTCTAGCTTGTGTAAACCAATGTCATACATTTATGTAGTACAATTAACTGTGTACAACTATGCATTAAAGCCTATGTCATAATGAACATGTATCTGTTTTCAACGAACACCTCGTAACTGCAGCTTAAAACACGCTGCAGTTACGAGGTTTTCGTAGAAAAGCGACAATGTACTGCTTTGTGTTATTGGTCTGAATGTGCATTGGCAACAACAAATTAAGTCCTATTCAAAACTCCTGGCTTCAAGATATAAAAGTGTCAACTTCTGAATAGTATCCCATTCCCAAACTGAGACACCTTTTGATGTAGCAAGCATCATGGAAAAATATTGAGGCAAAAGAAAGAAATACTAACCAGCATTTTCTCCTATTTCCTCAATATTTTTTGTGCCATATTGTAAACAAATTTATCTTCATCAACATCCAATAGACTGCCTACAGAGGGGTTTGTTTGAAACTGCCAAACCCCCTCTTTATCCCCCACTGGATAATGCCAATAGTTAAATTTCAGTTAAAAGACAGGATTGGAACTTTGGAACTCTGGTCAATCTATTGATTAGATGAAAACACTACCAGCAATAAAACCAGAGCACTAATAATTCCAGAATTGATGCACAAAATGATCTTTGAGTTGGCTGATAGGATATTGCAGAATTGGTATTTTCAATTTCACAATTTGTTTTTACTATCAACCTACATGAGAAAATTTTTATAAAGTTTTCCTATACAGAAAATTGACCAAGAGAAACAAAAGGAACACAGGCATTGGTTTGCACAATGGGCCCGTATTTTGAACACATGTTGGGGTTTTGTGTTATCACTTTGTTGCATGTTCTTGTATTTCTTGCTCTTTTCATATGGTAGCTTCCTGTGAATTTTAATTTTCCTATTCTAACCTGTTATTGTTCTATTGCAATTTTAACAAGGTATAAAAGTTAATGTATTCCTGCTAGTTGTTATGGTGGACAAAAACATGGGCCAACATTTCAATTTAATTAAAGACATTCAATAAACAATCCAGTAGGACAGTAATAGATAATGGATGCTGACCAATACAATATTCATGTAAAATAGTTACTTGTTTCACTGCTCCTTTACTGAGAGACTTTTCTCATACATGTATGTGTTGACTTTATTTATGTGAGCAAGATTTTAGTTGACATAATCAAATTTCCATGAATGTGAATGGGAACATGGTTTATTGTTTGGTCAAAGTCCATATACATGTATTAATAAGACATATTTGATATACCATTAGTGTTGTACGAGGTACAGTCAGAAAGTTCCCGGACTGCCTTCGTACGTAAATTATATGTATTCGGATTTTTCTAAAACTTATACACTTAAAAAGAGGAAATCATGTCCGATAAGTACATATATCATTTATATTGATACAATACATATAACATAATATTTTACAGTTTCAAAAACATACATAAACAATGTACGGATCACTTTGACGTCGCACAGCGACGTCTACATAACGTCGTGTTTTACAGAGCTAAAATCAATGATTTCGGGTTAGTTCACAACTTTTCAAATTATTTATCAGAATGATATAGATACTTCCAATCGCGATACACATATGGAGCAAACGAATGAATTCGGTGTCAAGACATTTCATAGCTGACCTGGTCGCAGGCCAAAGCTCTTCGTTTGACTAAAACCTGTTACATAGGGGACATTTCAATAAAGGAGGGAAATGCTGAAATGACATTTCACTGAGTCCAGGATGTATTGCGTGTGGGACAGTCTTTCATAGCTTAGAACATAATCATGTGGTTCCTATTTTCATATCGATATGATGGATGCATTAGGTTGGTAAGGTATAGTATCCTTGTAAAATCAGCGTTCACACGCTTCTTAGAAAACGTTCAAAGAAAAGACATTGTGTACACGACGTGGGCCTTTTGCTCACCGTCCGTCTAAAGCCGCGCCTCCCATCCTGTGTACAGTTTAGACGTATTTTATTTTATCGAGTTTATTTTATGACTTGCACCACGACAAATTCCAACAATATTATCTACATCGTCAAATGATTTCCATTGGTCCGTGAGAATGACAGTCCTCATGTCTAAATGAGCACGTTTTTATGCCGCTCATTGCTAAGATCTTCACTTATTTTCGCGCAGTAAATCCTGGTGTCAATTAAACAAAGGTTTCCTAGAATATGTACTGAAGTCGTTTCTTGGATTAAAGAACTTCTAAATTCCATAGGCGTCATATAGGCCTTTACATAGACGTTAATAGCGCAGATTGTTCCGTACGCTGTGGTGACGTCGCCTTGATTTCAGTTGTCTTTCATCCATTGCTAGTAGAAATATGTATGAAACGCAGAATTTTTATGCCACGACGTTAAAATTTTGAAATTGTTCAGAAAATAATATGTTGGTGTGATGTCATATCGAGGCTGCATGTAAAAGCACCTGTAAATTTTAAGATATGGTCCTTTGAATAATAGTAAGAATATTGGGAGTAAGCGTTATTTCAAAGTGATCCGTACTCTTGAACACTATGCTCTAAAGCCTAAGAAAATATTGATTTTTAATATTTTAAAACCACAAAAACCTATCAAAGTGGTAGTTTACATTTCGAAATTACTTATCGAAAAAAGACTTGAATCAAATACGTCGGAAAAAATACATTTCAAAGGCAGTCCGGGAACTTTTTGACTATCCCTCGTAAATTAGTTTGGACATGGTAGCATTATATATCTCTTACTCCAATTTATCAATGTTTATTTCCTTCAGTTTCTTCATTTTTTTGCATTTTCAAACACATTTTTTAAAATTGCACACATTTCTCTTATGAAGCATTGAAATCTAGTATTATAGAAATATGGGCAATGGTGTCTTGTCATCCTTTATCTACTTTCTTTCATGTCTAGTGTGTGTCCATCTTAACTAGTAGATTTAATTTATCAAAATCTATGACAAAAAAAAACCATCTAGTACTTATCATGTAAATTTCTATTCGCTTTTACCAAGAAATATTTATCATTGTTCTTACTTCATTATTCCCCCTCTTAAATTTGTTTGTCTCTGGCATATTTGAAACACATGTGTATATACTTTTATCAGTCTGGAAACTTATGACATGTTGGATGATACTTCTTTTTGAGAAACTTTCCTTCATTCTAAATACAGATCTATAGAAAAAAAAATCACAAAGACACTGTTTAGAAACCATCGTTATATGCATATCTCACAAGGTTCTGAAGTTAATTTATGGATGTATTCACAAAGTTCTAACAATAGGAATTCATAAAAATCTGGCATTATTTGCCACCATCTTCAATTTAGATTTGATAGGAGTTTGGTATCAATTTGATTCTTCTCACTAAATTCTCTTCCATTGATCCCTGATGAGCTTGTTTAATCCAGTACCACATAAGGATGCCTTTTGACACCCAACATGTCAAGGTATTTTGAAAATATTGTAGAAAATGAAGAAATTGCTTGTGACAAGCAATTTCTTCATTTCCTACAATGTTTTTTATCCGGAAAGACAAAAAAAATTTATGCACTTGAAATTGTCGTCTGCAGCATCCTTGAATTTGGATGAGTCCAAAAATTTGTGTTTGGTAATGGGTTAAACTACTTTTAGTGAGGTGGAGGGTTTCATTCTATTTTCTCATCTATTTCCAGATTTGAATCTTTACTAGTTGTTTGTAATTTGTATTTTACCTCATAACTTTTGAGTAGTATTTAACAAAATATTCTTGTTTATGTTGTTACATATTACATTCCTAGCTCATTCTATTCAAAGTGTCTAGGTCTGAATGTTTATATAGAAATCTAGCACTGAGAATAGCTTTGATCCTTATTCCTTGTTGGCTTTTTAGAGCGTATCATTGAGCTTTCAAAAACATTTAGAGAAGAGAAGTAAATGGTGATAAGCAGTATTTTCTCTCAATGCTTTACCTGCTTTGACATGCTCATTTTCCAGGAATATCAATGACTTTTGTGTGCATCACCTTTTAATGTGGAGCAGTCTAAAATTTAATGTTTTAGAAATGAGCCAGGATCTGGAAAAACATCCCTTATAGCATTTGAGAACAACATGGTTCCAGATCAGCCTGCGTATACACGCAGTCTGACCAGGAACCATGTTGTTCTCAAATAGCTTCGTTATGGTCTGTAGCAACCATTTGAGAGTAACCTGGATGCTGATTAGACTGCCTCTAGGCACAGCCTGATCTTGAAACCTGGCTGTCTCAAATGCTATAAGGGACATTCTTCCAGACTCTGGCTCAAATGTATTGATATACTATGAAGTTGTTGCATCTAACAAATTGGAGATTCTATAATCCCCATCATGGCCATGCATATTAAAAAGACTTTTAGTGTTTGTGCTGAATGGCATCTGCTGTTGATGCACCACATAATCAGAGTCATTGAAATGTCTCAACACACATAACAGCATTTTTGTCGAGCCCGCTTGCGGTGAGCTCGACATAGTTGTCACAATGGCGGTTCGGTGTATGTGCGTTAGTGCGTTAGTGCGTGCGTTAGTGCGTGCGTGCGTTAGTGCGTGCGTCCGTCCGGATGGAGCTTGTCCGGGCCATAACTTCACCATGGATGGAGGGATTCAGAAATAACTTGGCACAAATGTCAAGCTCAGTAAGGCGGAGTGTCGCGTGCAAGAACCAGATTCCAAGCTCAAAGGTCAAGGTCAAACTTGGAGGTCAAATGTCAAAAATGAGAAGATTTTTGCTTGTCCGGGCCATAACTTCACCATGGATGGAGGGATTCAGAAATAACTTGGCACAAATGTCAAGCTCAGTAAGGCAGAGTGTCGCGTGCAAGAACCAGATTCCAAGCTCAAAGGTCAAGGTCAAACTTGGAGGTCAAATGTCAAAAATGAGATGATTTTTGCTTGTCCTGGACATAACTTCACCATGGATGGAGGGATTCAGAAATAACTTGGCACAAATGTCAAGCTCAGTAAGGCAGAGTGTCGCGTGCAAGAACCAGATTCCAAGCTCAAAGGTCAAGGTCAAACTTGGAGGTCAAATGTCAAAAATGAGATGATTTTTGCTTGTCCGGGCCATAACTTCACCATGGATGGAGGGATTCAGAAATAACTTGGCACAAATGTCAAGCTCAGTAAGGCAGAGTGTCGCGTGCAAGAACCAGATTCCAAGCTCAAAGGTCAAGGTCAAACTTGGAGGTCAAATGTCAAAAATGAGATGATTTTTGCTTGTCCGGGCCATAACTTCACCATGGATGGAGGGATTCAGAAATAACTTGGCACAAATGTCAAGCTCAGTAAGGCGGAGTGTCGCGTGCAAAAACCAGATTCCAAGCTCAAAGGTCAAGGTCAAACTTGGAGGTCAAATGTCAAAAATGAGATGATTTTTGCTTGTCCGGGCCATAACTTCACCATGGATGGAGGGATTCAGAAATAACTTGGCACAAATGTCAAGCTCAGTAAGATGGAGTGTCGCGTGCAAGAACCAGATTCCAAGATGAAAGGTCAAGGTCAAACTTTGAGGTCAAATGTAAAAAATGAGTTGATTTTTGCTTGTCCGGGCCATTCCTTAACTTGGCACAAATGTCAAGCTCAGTAAGGCGGAGTGTCGCGTGCAAGAACCAGATTCCAAGCTCAAAGGTCAAGGTCAAACCAAACGCCATTGTAATGACAGCTGTAGACATAGGTATGGTCTTCTTTCTTCAAAATGAGCGGGCTCGACATGTTGCCCTTCGGCATCTAGTATCAGTCATGATGTGCCATTAATTCATACATTTCTGTCTCTCCCTTCAACATTATGCTTGTGTTTTTCAGTTGCTCCCCCTCATGACATCAACATTATGCTTGTGTTTTTCAGTCGCTCCCCATCATGACATTAACATTATGCTTGTGTTTTTCAGTTGCTCCCCCTCATGACATCAACATTATGCTTGTGTTTTTCAGTCGCTCCCCGTCATGACATCAACATTATGCTTGTGTTTTTCAGTTGCTCCCCCTCATGACATCAACATTATGCTTGTGTTTTTCAGTCGCTCCCCGTCATGACATCAACATTATGCTTGTGTTTTTCAGTTGCTCCCCCTCATGACATCAACATTATGCTTGTGTTTTTCAGTCGCTCCCCATCATGACATCAACATTATGCTTGTGTTTTTCAGTTGCTCCCCCTCATGACATCAACATTATGCTTGTGTTTTTCAGTCGCTCCCCGTCATGACATCAACATTATGCTTGTGTTTTTCAGTTGCTCCCCCTCATGACATCAACATTATGCTTGTGTTTTTCAGTCGCTCCCCGTCATGACATCAACATTATGCTTGTGTTTTTCAGCCGCTCCCCATCATGACATCAACATTATGCTTGTGTTTTTCAGCCGCTCCCCGTCATGACATCAACATTATGCTTGTGTTTTTCAGTCGCTCCCCGTCATGACATCAACATTATGCTTGTGTTTTTCAGTCGCTCCCCGTCATGACATCAACATTATGCTTGTGTTTTTCAGTCGCTCCCCATCATGACATCAACATTATGCTTGTGTTTTTCAGCCGCTCCCCGTCATGACATCAACATTATGCTTGTGTTTTTCAGTCGCTCCCCATCATGACATCAACATTATGCTTGTGTTTTTCAGTCGCTCCCCATCATGACATCAACATTATGCTTGTGTTTTTCAGCCGCTCCCCGTCATGACATCAACATTATGCTTGTGTTTTTCAGTCGCTCCCCGTCATGACATCAACATTATGCTTGTGTTTTTCAGTCGCTCCCCGTCATGACATCAACATTATGCTTGTGTTTTTCAGCCGCTCCCCATCATGACATCAACATTATGCTTGTGTTTTTCAGTCGCTCCCCGTCATGACATCAACATTATGCTTGTGTTTTTCAGTCGCTCCCCGTCATGACATCAACATTATGCTTGTGTTTTTCAGTCGCTCCCCCTCATGACATCAACATTATGCTTGTGTTTTTCAGTCGCTCCCCGTCATGACATCAACATTATGCTTGTGTTTTTCAGTCGCTCCCCATCATGACATCAACATTATGCTTGTGTTTTTCAGTCGCTCCCCGTCATGACATCAACATTATGCTTGTGTTTTTCAGTCGCTCCCCATCATGACATCAACATTATGCTTGTGTTTTTCAGTCGCTCCCCGTCATGACATCAACATTATGCTTGTGTTTTTCAGTCGCTCCCCATCATGACATCAACATTATGCTTGTGTTTTTCAGTCGCTCCCCGTCATGACATCAACATTATGCTTGTGTTTTTCAGTCGCTCCCCGTCATGACATCAACATTATGCTTGTGTTTTTCAGTCACTCCCCATCATGACATCAACATTATGCTTGTGTTTTTCAGTCGCTCCCCATCATGACATTAACATTATGCTTGTGTTTTTCAGTTGCTCCCCCTCATGACATCAACATTATGCTTGTGTTTTTCAGCCTCTCCCCGTCATGACATCAACATTATGCTTGTGTTTTTCAGCCTCTCCCGTCATGACATCAACATTATGCTTGTGTTTTTCAGCCTCTCCCCGTCATGACATCAACATTATGCTTGTGTTTTTCAGCCGCTCCCCGTCATGACATCAACATTATGCTTGTGTTTTTCAGTCGCTCCCCATCATGACATCAACATTATGCTTGTGTTTTTCAGTCGCTCCCCCTCATGACATCAACATTATGCTTGTGTTTTTCAGTCGCTCCCCGTCATGACATCAACATTATGCTTGTGTTTTTCAGTCGCTCCCCCTCATGACATCAACATTATGCTTGTGTTTTTCAGTCGCTCCCCGTCATGACATCAACATTATGCTTGTGTTTTTCAGTCGCTCCCCATCATGACATCAACATTATGCTTGTGTTTTTCAGTCGCTCCCCATCATGACATCAACATTATGCTTGTGTTTTTCAGTTGCTCCCCGTCATGACATCAACATTATGCTTGTGTTTTTCAGTCGCTCCCCATCATGACATCAACATTATGCTTGTGTTTTTCAGTCGCTCCCCGTCATGACATCAACATTATGCTTGTGTTTTTCAGTCGCTCCCCATCATGACATCAACATTATGCTTGTGTTTTTCAGTCGCTCCCCGTCATGACATCAACATTATGCTTGTGTTTTTCAGTCGCTCCCCATCATGACATCAACATTATGCTTGTGTTTTTCAGTCGCTCCCCATCATGACATCAACATTATGCTTGTGTTTTTCAGTCGCTCCCCATCATGACATCAACATTATGCTTGTGTTTTTCAGTCGCTCCCCGTCATGACATCAACATTATGCTTGTGTTTTTCAGCCGCTCCCCGTCATGACATCAACATTATGCTTGTGTTTTTCAGCCGCTCCCCATCATGACATCAACATTATGCTTGTGTTTTTCAGTCGCTCCCCGTCATGACATCAACATTATGCTTGTGTTTTTCAGTTGCTCCCCATCATGACATCAACATTATGCTTGTGTTTTTCAGTCGCTCCCCATCATGACATCAACATTATGCTTGTGTTTTTCAGCCTCTCCCCGTCATGACATCAACATTATGCTTGTATTTTTCAGTCGCTCCCCGTCATGACATCAACATTATGCTTGTGTTTTTCAGTCGCTCCCCCTCATGACATCAACATTATGCTTGTGTTTTTCAGTCGCTCCCCGTCATGACATCAACATTATGCTTGTGTTTTTCAGTCGCTCCCCATCATGACATCAACATTATGCTTGTGTTTTTCAGTCGCTCCCCGTCATGACATCAACATTATGCTTGTGTTTTTCAGTTGCTCCCCCTCATGACATCAACATTATGCTTGTGTTTTTCAGTCGCTCCCCGTCATGACATCAACATTATGCTTGTGTTTTTCAGCCGCTCCCCATCATGACATCAACATTATGCTTGTGTTTTTCAGCCGCTCCCCATCATGACATCAACATTATGCTTGTGTTTTTCAGTCGCTCCCCGTCATGACATCAACATTATGCTTGTGTTTTTCAGTCGCTCCCCGTCATGACATCAACATTATGCTTGTGTTTTTCAGTCGCTCCCCATCATGACATCAACATTATGCTTGTGTTTTTCAGCCGCTCCCCGTCATGACATCAACATTATGCTTGTGTTTTTCAGTCGCTCCCCATCATGACATCAACATTATGCTTGTGTTTTTCAGTCGCTCCCCATCATGACATCAACATTATGCTTGTGTTTTTCAGCCGCTCCCCGTCATGACATCAACATTATGCTTGTGTTTTTCAGTCGCTCCCCATCATGACATCAACATTATGCTTGTGTTTTTCAGCCTCTCCCCGTCATGACATCAACATTATGCTTGTGTTTTTCAGTCGCTCCCCATCATGACATCAACATTATGCTTGTGTTTTTCAGCCGCTCCCCATCATGACATCAACATTATGCTTGTGTTTTTCAGTCGCTCCCCGTCATGACATCAACATTATGCTTGTGTTTTTCAGTCGCTCCCCGTCATGACATCAACATTATGCTTGTGTTTTTCAGTCGCTCCCCCTCATGACATCAACATTATGCTTGTGTTTTTCAGTCGCTCCCCGTCATGACATCAACATTATGCTTGTGTTTTTCAGTCGCTCCCCGTCATGACATCAACATTATGCTTGTGTTTTTCAGTCGCTCCCCGTCATGACATCAACATTATGCTTGTGTTTTTCAGTCGCTCCCCATCATGACATCAACATTATGCTTGTGTTTTTCAGTCGCTCCCCGTCATGACATCAACATTATGCTTGTGTTTTTCAGTCGCTCCCCGTCATGACATCAACATTATGCTTGTGTTTTTCAGTCGCTCCCCATCATGACATCAACATTATGCTTGTGTTTTTCAGTCGCTCCCCATCATGACATCAACATTATGCTTGTGTTTTTCAGCCTCTCCCCGTCATGACATCAACATTATGCTTGTGTTTTTCAGCCTCTCCCCGTCATGACATCAACATTATGCTTGTGTTTTTCAGCCTCTCCCCGTCATGACATCAACATTATGCTTGTGTTTTTCAGTCGCTCCCCGTCATGACATCAACATTATGCTTGTGTTTTTCAGTCGCTCCCCATCATGACATCAACATTATGCTTGTGTTTTTCAGTCGCTCCCCGTCATGACATCAACATTATGCTTGTGTTTTTCAGTCGCTCCCCGTCATGACATCAACATTATGCTTGTGTTTTTCAGTCGCTCCCCGTCATGACATCAACATTATGCTTGTGTTTTTCAGCCGCTCCCCGTCATGACATCAACATTATGCTTGTGTTTTTCAGTCGCTCCCCATCATGACATCAACATTATGCTTGTGTTTTTCAGTCGCTCCCCCTCATGACATCAACATTATGCTTGTGTTTTTCAGTCGCTCCCCGTCATGACATCAACATTATGCTTGTGTTTTTCAGTCGCTCCCCCTCATGACATCAACATTATGCTTGTGTTTTTCAGTCGCTCCCCGTCATGACATCAACATTATGCTTGTGTTTTTCAGTCGCTCCCCATCATGACATCAACATTATGCTTGTGTTTTTCAGTCGCTCCCCGTCATGACATCAACATTATGCTTGTGTTTTTCAGTTGCTCCCCCTCATGACATCAACATTATGCTTGTGTTTTTCAGTCGCTCCCCGTCATGACATCAACATTATGCTTGTGTTTTTCAGCCGCTCCCCATCATGACATCAACATTATGCTTGTGTTTTTCAGCCGCTCCCCATCATGACATCAACATTATGCTTGTGTTTTTCAGTCGCTCCCCGTCATGACATCAACATTATGCTTGTGTTTTTCAGTCGCTCCCCGTCATGACATCAACATTATGCTTGTGTTTTTCAGTCGCTCCCCATCATGACATCAACATTATGCTTGTGTTTTTCAGCCGCTCCCCGTCATGACATCAACATTATGCTTGTGTTTTTCAGTCGCTCCCCATCATGACATCAACATTATGCTTGTGTTTTTCAGTCGCTCCCCATCATGACATCAACATTATGCTTGTGTTTTTCAGCCGCTCCCCGTCATGACATCAACATTATGCTTGTGTTTTTCAGTCGCTCCCCATCATGACATCAACATTATGCTTGTGTTTTTCAGCCTCTCCCCGTCATGACATCAACATTATGCTTGTGTTTTTCAGTCGCTCCCCATCATGACATCAACATTATGCTTGTGTTTTTCAGCCGCTCCCCATCATGACATCAACATTATGCTTGTGTTTTTCAGTCGCTCCCCGTCATGACATCAACATTATGCTTGTGTTTTTCAGTCGCTCCCCGTCATGACATCAACATTATGCTTGTGTTTTTCAGTCGCTCCCCCTCATGACATCAACATTATGCTTGTGTTTTTCAGTCGCTCCCCGTCATGACATCAACATTATGCTTGTGTTTTTCAGTCGCTCCCCGTCATGACATCAACATTATGCTTGTGTTTTTCAGTCGCTCCCCGTCATGACATCAACATTATGCTTGTGTTTTTCAGTCGCTCCCCATCATGACATCAACATTATGCTTGTGTTTTTCAGTCGCTCCCCGTCATGACATCAACATTATGCTTGTGTTTTTCAGTCGCTCCCCGTCATGACATCAACATTATGCTTGTGTTTTTCAGTCGCTCCCCATCATGACATCAACATTATGCTTGTGCTTTTCAGTCGCTCCCCATCATGACATCAACATTATGCTTGTGTTTTTCAGCCTCTCCCCGTCATGACATCAACATTATGCTTGTGTTTTTCAGCCTCTCCCCGTCATGACATCAACATTATGCTTGTGTTTTTCAGCCTCTCCCCGTCATGACATCAACATTATGCTTGTGTTTTTCAGTCGCTCCCCGTCATGACATCAACATTATGCTTGTGTTTTTCAGTCGCTCCCCATCATGACATCAACATTATGCTTGTGTTTTTCAGTCGCTCCCCGTCATGACATCAACATTATGCTTGTGTTTTTCAGTCGCTCCCCGTCATGACATCAACATTATGCTTGTGTTTTTCAGTCGCTCCCCGTCATGACATCAACATTATGCTTGTGTTTTTCAGCCGCTCCCCGTCATGACATCAACATTATGCTTGTGTTTTTCAGTCGCTCCCCATCATGACATCAACATTATGCTTGTGTTTTTCAGTCGCTCCCCCTCATGACATCAACATTATGCTTGTGTTTTTCAGTCGCTCCCCGTCATGACATCAACATTATGCTTGTGTTTTTCAGTCGCTCCCCCTCATGACATCAACATTATGCTTGTGTTTTTCAGTCGCTCCCCGTCATGACATCAACATTATGCTTGTGTTTTTCAGTCGCTCCCCATCATGACATCAACATTATGCTTGTGTTTTTCAGTCGCTCCCCGTCATGACATCAACATTATGCTTGTGTTTTTCAGTTGCTCCCCGTCATGACATCAACATTATGCTTGTGTTTTTCAGTCGCTCCCCGTCATGACATCAACATTATGCTTGTGTTTTTCAGTCGCTCCCCGTCATGACATCAACATTATGCTTGTGTTTTTCAGTCGCTCCCCATCATGACATCAACATTATGCTTGTGTTTTTCAGTCGCTCCCCGTCATGACATCAACATTATGCTTGTGTTTTTCAGTCGCTCCCCATCATGACATCAACATTATGCTTGTGTTTTTCAGTCGCTCCCCATCATGACATCAACATTATGCTTGTGTTTTTCAGTCGCTCCCCATCATGACATCAACATTATGCTTGTGTTTTTCAGTCGCTCCCCATCATGACATCAACATTATGCTTGTGTTTTTCAGCCGCTCCCCGTCATGACATCAACATTATGCTTGTGTTTTTCAGCCGCTCCCCGTCATGACATCAACATTATGCTTGTGTTTTTCAGTCGCTCCCCGTCATGACATCAACATTATGCTTGTGTTTTTCAGTTGCTCCCCCTCATGACATCAACATTATGCTTGTGTTTTTCAGTCGCTCCCCGTCATGACATCAACATTATGCTTGTGTTTTTCAGCCTCTCCCCGTCATGACATCAACATTATGCTTGTATTTTTCAGTCGCTCCCCGTCATGACATCAACATTATGCTTGTGTTTTTCAGTGGCTCCCCATCATGACATCAACATTATGCTTGTGTTTTTCAGTCGCTCCCCGTCATGACATCAACATTATGCTTGTATTTTTCAGTCGCTCCCCGTCCCCCTCCCCCAGCTCTCCTGGACCACAATCTCCCATCAGTTTCAGTGCCACCATCGATGTCATGTCGCCCGACTCCGACGGCGCCCACAGCAACACGGGGTCACATGACAGCTCATCCAGGGAAGGTTTTTACCTCCTTCGTAAAGATTCAGAAAGAAGGTTAACTCTCGTACATCTGCTGACGAAGGAGCAAGATGTAACTCGGGTAGGTCTGCAGATTCCTCTTAAATCTTTCCCATAGGTAAAACAATAGACTGTTCCATTTGTAAGCTGCTCCTCACAACAAAATTGATGAAAATGAAGATAGGATTTGTGTGTATTAGAGTATAGAAAACTTTGAGACAAAAGAAAATACTGATCATCAGCATTTTCTTCTTTTGTCTCGATGTTTTCCCAAGCCTTCCTTATTAGACATATTCAAACCTTCCTGACGATTTAGAAAAAAAAATGAATTTCTGAAAAATATGTAGATCTAGTTACAATAGGTTTGCGCTGAGCCCTCGGGTTCCCTTTAATTATGGTTCAGTCATACTTTCTGGCATTCTAATATATCCAAATACTAATATTTAAGGATCTATGATGTATGTTACAGAGTTTTCCCTCAACTTGTTCTAGAGGGGGTCATTAGTCCCCTTGGTCTTCAAATGAGGGGGGGGGGGTTCATACCTATATTGTAACATTGATTCTTTATGTCACCGCTGATAATTTTCAGAGGGTCATTTGAGTTAAAACTTTGCCAAAACACACAGGGCCAGGGAAGACCCTGAATGTTAGATCTATTTGTCAAATAAGAATAAGACATGTACACAAGCCAATGCCATGACAAATAAACTTCTACATCTCTCTGTTTTGTAGGTAACAGAGACATGGCTAGAACTGATCCATAGAGATGCCACAATATCTGTACCCAAACTAGCTAAGGTAAGACCATTCTTTTAATACCTATACAGAGCGACAGCCTCAGTGGCGCAGTGGATAGCGCACTCGACTTGTAGCCCGGTGGTTACGAGTTCTAGCCCTGCTCGGGGAAGCTGTGTCTTTGGGCAAGACATTTAATTTTCAGCCTCAGTCTACCCAGCTGTTTTAAGTGAGTATCAGTATCACAAACAAATAAACAAACAGTGAAATATTTCGTTTATAATCCATCAAACCCTAAGTGGGGGTACTCATTTGAATGGTCTTTTCGAGACTATTCAAATTAAAACCCACATTATACGGTTTGGATTTGATATAAAACCTAAGAATGTCTTCACCTCCTCTTATCTCTTGCTCTGAACCAATAAGAAATTTACAAATCGTCGGTGTAAATGCAAAACCTCGTATGTAGATTCTTGGGTTTTTCAAAGTACAAACTTGTGTGCCTAGTAACAGACAATTCTTGCAGGTTTTGTGAAATTTTACTGATCAGTATTGATGGCAAATTATTTGTGAACAATATGTCCAAATTTCAGGTAAAAGTTTCAGTTTGGGAAAAGTTATGAGACTTTTTTCGCTCCCCTTTGAAATTTTCCAAAAACGAGATACGAGGTTTTGCATTTACAACGACGAAATGCATCTTTGTTGAAACACTTCAAATCGGTAGGTCTGAAAAGATATTCTTTCACAATCCACTACATTTTCATTACTGTTCACATAATGTTTTTATCAAACATATATGAAGGTCTTTATGAACAAGTGAACTTGTCATTTCAGGAGCACCTTGCCATTTTACTGAAGGGACTGAGAGAGTACATACAAGAACAAAACACAAACTTTATAAAACAGGCTCTAGGTGAGGAACAACACAATCAATTTTATGTGTCTTAATAGTTTAACCCATTACCAGACAGCAAAATTTTAGACTGTTCCAATTTGAAATATATTGCAGACAACAATTTCAAGGTGATGAAATTTAAGGATCTTTGCATTTTTGGTTAGAAAAAATATTGGTTCCGCAATCTACTGATTCTCCTCAAACAATAAAGACCATACCCATTTACTAATTATAGGTTATACATGTACTGGTCAAATTTAAATCATATCTATGATAATCAGGATTGTAATGAAAGATTGACAGATGATTTGCATGATTGTCTCTATAATAACATGTTTTTATAGGTTAGAAGTTTGTTTATACACATCAGTTTATTTCAGGGTCATAATAACTCATTATGTCAATTAAGCTCTATGAACTTGGCATGTTTTGATATTTTCAGACCATGTTAAACAGCTGGTAGACTATGATCACACTGCAATGATGGAATTACAGCTGGCCTTGTATGTTTTCCATGAAGCGGTAAGTCAGTTCCTCTTAAAATGTTTTATAATTTCTATACATCAAAATTAATTTTCCACGTCTGTATGATAAAAATGCTGTTTGCTTCCTATTCCCCTTTTGACCAAAGCTTTGGCAGGCAGTATGACCTAAGATCAGCCCGCACAGATGTGCAGATAGGTCTTGGCCAGCACTGCCTGCTATCTTCTCAATTATTGTGGAAAACACTAATTGAAATTACTCTGAATTGGCAATTTGTTAGAAAAAAGGTCAGCAGGACAATGGTTGAAATGACCTTAGTTTGGTCATAGGGTACTAGGCAATATGTATAGGACAGATGCACTTTGATTAACATGGCTGTACGCCTGTTATCTTGATGCTTGAAACATCTAGCATTTGTCCCTTTAAACTTGTTACATTAAAATATAGTTCTCGATAAATGACCTGACAGAGCACCTCAAGCGATTAGCTAGAGGTGCTCTTCTAGGTCATTTGTAGTGAGTAATATCTAATTATAAAATCATGTATTTATAATTTTTCCTCAGGTGAGCTCCAATTTAAAGATCCGTGAAATCCAGCCACATTGGATGTTTGCGTTAGACAATTTGTTACGTGAAGCTAGTCAGGCGGCCATTACTGTACTTTCCCCAGGTTAGTTCTCTTAACCGGGTTTAACACTTTCCCAAACAAGACCTGGTTTTGACGTCCCTTATAGAAAAGGCGTGAGAAAACATTGTAATAAAAGAAGAAACTGCTGATAACCAGCAGTTTCTTCTTTTGTCTCAATATTTTCTATGCCATGTTTGACACAAATTCTATCTGTAATAACTTCCATTTTGTCTTTTTTGGAATTTTTTCAAGTGGATCACCTAAAATTTTGCTGTTTGGGAAAGGGTTTACCCTATTGCAAAATTTCCTGTGTCACCGATGGAATGCTGCAGCATACACATGAGCATGGTAATGTAGACTTGTCAGACTCGTTCCTATTGTGGTTGTTTGATAGGCATTCCTCTCTTTAGCTTAACATTTAATCCTTTCCCGAACAAGACCTGGGTTTGAAGTCCCTGATAGAATAGGCTTGTGAAAACATTAAGACAAAAGAAGAAACTGCTGATAACCAGCAGTTTCTCCTTTTGCCTTGATATTTTCTTGGCTATATCACACACAGTTCCGTCTGCAGCAGCTTTTGAATTGGACCTCCCTAAAATTTTGTTGTTTGGGAAAGGGTTAAATCCAATCCAGAAGCACAAGTCTTCTAGACGAAACTTAATTTTGAGGTTCTCATTTTCAAATGACCTAAAGCTTTTCATTGGAGTATAAACTCCATTCAATTGATTAGACGCAAAGTTTGATTAAGATTCTCATTGTTTATATGTCCTTACATCCTATAGAAACAAACTTATCCAATTACCAAACACTGACACCTTTTGACGCCCCTATAGAAAAAAGCTTCCGAAAACATTGTGGAAAATGAAGAAATTGCTTGTGACAAGCAATTTCTTCATTTCCCACAATGTCTACCATGCAAAAAAACCTAGAAATTTAAAATTTCATTCACTTAAAATTGTCGTCTACATGATCGTTCAATTTCGACCGCCCTAAAATTTTGTCGTTTGGTTATCATTCAGATCTGGGAGCCAACCTGTAAGGAAGTGATGGAGAAGCAGAAATGGGGACATCTGGGGTACCTTCCACAAATTCCGGGAAGTCTGCCCCTGGTACCTATTTGAAGTATGCTTTTCTCACAATATTTTATATTTTCTCTACAGAGCTGGGAGCCAATCTGACAGGAAATGATGGAGAAGCAGAAATGGGGACATCTGGCATACCATCAGCAAATTCCGGGAAGTCTGCCCCTGGTACCTACATGAAGTGTCCTTTTCTCACAATGTTTTATGTTTTCTCTACAGAGCTGGGAGCCAACCTGGCAGGAAGTGATGGAGAAGCAGAAATGGGGACATCTGGGGTGCCGTCCACAAATTCCGGGAAGTCGGCCGCTGGTACCTACATAAAGTCTACTTTTCTCACAATGTTTTATATTTCATCTACAGAGCTGGGAGCCAATCTGGCAGGAAGTGATGGTGAAGCAGAAATGGGGACATCTGGGGTGCCGTCCACAAATTCCGGGAAGTCGGCCCCTGGTACCTACATAAAGTCTACTTTTCTCACAATGTTTTATATTTCATCTACAGAGCTGGGAGCCAATCTGGCAGGAAGTGATGGTGAAGCAGAAATGGGGACATCTGGGGTACCTTCTACAAATTCCGGGAAGTCGGCCCCTGGTACCTACATGAAGTCTGTGTCTAAAGAGATCAGGAACCAGCTAGATGCCACAGAGGAGGAGAATCTTATGTAATTCTAGCCTGCATTACTTGACCCTTTCCCGATCGACAAATCTTTAGGGTTTTCCAATTCAAAACTGCTGTAGACAACAAAATTGATGTAAAAAAGGAAGAGATTTGTGTACAATATAACACAAAAAATATTGAGACGAAAGGTGAAACTGCTGATTATCAGCAGTTTCTTCTTTTGTCTCAATGTTTTTCGAAGCCTTTTCAAATATAGACGTCAGAACCAGGTCTTGTTTTGGAAAGAGTTAACCCATTACCAGATAGCAACTTTCTTGACAGTTCCAATTTGAAATGTGTTGCAGACAATACACTTATGGTAGGTGGAATATTAGAAATAAATCTATTTGCATCTTGGGTCAGAAAACATTGGGGAAGATGAAGAAATTGCTTGTCACAAGCAATTTCTTCACTTTCCACAATGTTTTCTAAAGCCTTTATCTAGTTTGGCATCAAAAAGAGCCCATGTGTAATAATGGGTGAACTATTAAGAGATGCACTGTGTTAACTGGCTATCTGCATGTATCATAATAGCATGGAGTTTGAATTCGGAACAATAAAATCTAATCCAATTGTCTGGCTGTCTTTTGTCAACACAAATACACTCTGGTAATTTCTATTTCATGTACTTTGATATATAGTTCAATGTCAATTTGTGTGTATTCCATAAATCTACATTTATGTCGTGACTTTCCAACAAAAATTGGTGACTGCAGCTTAACCCTTTCCAAAACAACAAAATGTTAGGGTGATCCACTTCAAAAACTGCCATAAATGACAAGAGTGATGCTAATAAAGATAGGATATGTGTAAAATATGGCAGAGAAAATATTGAGACAAAAGGAGAAACTGCCGGTTATCAGCAGTTTCTTATTTTGTTTCAATGTTTTCCCAAGCCTTTTCTATTAGGGACGTCACATCCGTCAAAACCAGGCCCAGGTTTCTCGAAAAAACTTAAGTACATTCTCATGCTAAAATCTGAGCACAGTGCTCAAATCGCACGAAATCCACGTGAACTTCAATCGAATACCCTTCAACGTTGGAGAGTATTCCTTTGAAGTTGAGCATGTTCTCATGAGAATATACTTAAATTAAGTTTTTTTCGAGAAACCTGGGCCAGGTCTTGTTTGGGAAAGGGTTAAAGGTTTTTGTTGTAAAACGGCTACATGTTGATGTTGTGTGTTTATGCCCTGTATGGAAAGATTGGGGGCGTATTATTTTTCAGCTGTCTGTGTGTCCCATCTGTTTGTCTGTCTGTTCATCAGTCTGTCGTTCCCAAACTTAATGTGAAAACTTAACATTAGCCATTCTGGGGGAATTTGGGTTTCACAAAAACTTGTTTATTTTTACACAAGTTTGCTCTTCCATTAATAATTGTATCTGATTCTTGATTAACCCTTTCCCAAACAAGACCTGGTTTTGATGTCCATAGAAGAAATGGCTTGTGAAAACATTGAAACAAAAGAAGAAACTGCTGATAACCAGCAGTTTCTCCTTTTGTCTCAATATTTTCTGTCCAATATTTCTTACCAATTTTACCTTTAATAACATCCATTTTGTCATTTTTACAGCTTTTGAAGTGGATCACCCTAAAATTTTGTCATTTGGGAAAGGGTTAACACAGCTTGTTTTCTTGTTTCTTATGCAGATTACTACAGCAGCTACTAGATTTACAGAAATCCTACAATGATATGCTGAAGAAATCTATAGTAGAGAAAAAACTACAAATAGAGCAACTGCAGTAAGTAGGCCTACAGTGTAACTGTAGATTTACAGAAATCCTACAATGATATGCTGAAAAAATCTATAGTAGAGAAAAAACTACAAATAGAGCAACTGCAGTAAGTAGGCCTACAGTGTAACTGTAGATTTACAGAAATCCTACAATGATTATGCTGAAGAAATCTATAGTAGAGAAAAAACTACAAATAGAGCAACTGCAGTAAGTAGGCCTAGAGTGTATCTCTAATTTTGCAATTTTCAGTAAGTAGGCTTAGAATATAAATTACACTTTTAATCCTGTTTTCACTGTCAAGAAAGCTTTGAAAAATAGAAAATACTGATAAGGCAGAAAAATATCTGAAAATAGGAATACAGTAATAGAGCAATGGTGGGTATTATCAACCACCTAAGGTTCAAATTAATGTTTCATGTGAAACAGACTGACTCTCTTTCTAACAGCGTTGGGCCGAGCCCGGATAGCTCAGTCGGTTACATCAGAGTCTGTCAATCCGGTGGTCTCGAGTTCGAACCCCGGCTCGGCCAGTATCCATTCTGACATTTGACAAAAGTCATTTGTCTCTCACCAATTGGTGTGAATCATCCATGTGAGAGAGCAGCTGGAGGCTCGGTTTGGATATTGTGGTTGTACTGGTGCGAGAAATACCAGGAACCCACAGTTAGGTGCTCCAGCCGCCACGATATGACTATAGAAGTTGTAAAACAGCGTAAAACCCCAATAAAGTCAAACAGCTTTGACTATCTAGGAGATTCAAATATTGACTTTCAATTGTGCCGCAGTGCGTGTTACCAACCAAATATCTTTCAAATGTAATATGGTACTGTCGTTTATATAAGATGACCTTGATCAGTCTGTTATCGACCAGTGTGGCAGTTATCGACCACTTACCCAAAATATCATTTATAGCAGGGTTCGCACAGTCTTGAAAAGTGCTTAAATTTTGGCCTGATTCTTGAAAAGTGCTTGAAAACGAAAAACAGTGCTTAAAAGGGCTTGATTTTGATCCCTCTCTTAAAAAGTCCTTAAAAAGTGCTTGAATTTGTCATAAACGTGCTTAAAAATTATTGAATTACCAAATTCATGGTAAAAAGTAGAAGATTTAAACATCCGCAAGAATTAAGTATCGGGAAAATATAAACGGTGGAACATAGCAGTCGGAGTACGAATCGACCAATACGAATTATTTCGGGTACGAATCGCACGCTAGTACCTTCGGAGTAGTGTCCCTTTGTTGAGGTCGGGAAATATGGCGTCGGGTAAATGTATTTTCAATAAACAGTGGGCTTTAGAATATCCCTGGGTTGTGGATTGCAACAAAAAACGTAAGGCAAGATGAAATACATGTGCTAAATTAATTGACCTAGGGAATATGTAGACCCTGAGCTAGAAACATGTTTGCTCCCCCCCCAGAGGGAATTTTGTAGACATATTTTTTCTTAAAGTACATTATCTAAGAAACAGTTTGAGCGTTGTTTGCACTCTGGCCGTTGGGGCTTTTGGCTGTAACCCTTATCTAAAACCCCTAACCCTATCATTTTTTTCATAAAAATTTACATTACTTATTTGGTCATATTTTCATCGAATATTGACCTACAGATGTCAAAGCGGTATCAAATGAAAGCTTATGACTTGCTCTTCAATTTGGAGTTATTTTATGCAAATTAGCTCATTTGCATATTCATGAATATTAATGATTTCCCTTAAAATTTGCATTTTTGGGCGAAAATTTGATAAATAACTTCTAAAACAAGGCGTTTCTGTCCAAGGGGAATCTTGTAAACATGGTTTATCTTAAAGTATATTTTATTAGAAACATTTTGAGCCTTGTTTGCACTCTGGCGGTTGGGGCTTTTTGCCGTAACCCTTATCCAAACCCTTAACCCTACCAAATTATTCATTTAAATTTTGAAAATGACTTTGGTCATATCTTGATTGAATATTTACACACAGGTGTCAGAATGGTATCAAATGAAAGCTTATGACTTGCTCTTTCATTTTCAGTTATGTTATGCAAATTAGCTCATTTGCATATTCATGAATATTAATGATTTTTCCTAAAATTGCGATTTTCGACAAAAAATTGGTAAATATTTTTCAAAACGATGCGTTTTTGTGCAGGGGAATTATGTAAACATAGCAAATCTTAAAGAAAATTATACAAGAGACATTTTGAGCGATGTTTGCACTTTGAACGTTTGGTCTTTTGGCCAAAACCCTTATCTAAACCCTTAACCCTATAAATTGTTTAATCATTTAAAAACGTTTTTGGTCATATCTTGGTTGAATATTGACTTATAGATATTATAATGGTATCAAATGAAAGGTTGTGACAAGCTCAATAATTTGCTATAAATTTTATGCAAATTACCTAATTTGCATATTCACAAATATTAATGATTTTACTTAAAAATGTGACCCTTTTGCGAATGTTTGGTAAATAGTTTCAAAAACATTGGGTTTTTGTTCTGGGGGAATCATGTAAACAAGGTTCATCTTAAAGAACATTTTATTAGAAACATTTTGAGAGATATTTGCACTCCGGCGGTTGGGGCCTTTAGTCATAACCCTTATCTAAACCCTTAACCCTATAAAATTGTTCACTCAAATTTTCAAAACATGTTTGGTCATATCTTGATTGAATATTGACCTACTGATATAAGAATGGTATCAAATGAAAGCTAATGACTTATTCTTTGATATGCAGATATTTTATGCAAATTAGCTCATTTGCATAAGCATGCATATTAATGATTGGTCTAAAAAAATGTATTGTTTTGCAAGGGTTTTTTTTATTTTAAATACGTACCAAAAGGCCTGATTGTTTCTTTTTCGTGAGTTTTCAACCATTTATTATCCATGATCACTCTTTTAACAACATCTAAGCCTTGTTTGAAATCTATTTCATGTTTTGTTTGGAAGTTACAGTGATTTTAACCCTTTTCCAAAACAACACAATTTTGGGGTGGTTTAATTCAAAAGCTGCTGCAAATGACAAAATGCATAATGATAAAGAGAGAAATTTAGTATGAAATAGCACAGAAAATATTGAGACAAAAGGAGAAACTGCTGGTTATCAGCAGTTTCTTCTTTTACCTCAATGTTTTCCTGAGCCTTCTCTATCAAGGATGTCAAAACTGGGTCTTGTTTGGGAAAGGGTTAAAGTGTGCAACCCATTATATTTCGTTCCTATAAATCTTATTTTCAATGTATGTATTTAGTTCCCATTTGATCTTTTTAATCTTTATTGTTTTAAGTGCAAATAAATTGAATTGATTTCTTTTATTGTATTGGTGTTCTTGCTTATATCTAGTTTAATTGACAGAATGTTATCCTTTGTAAAACTGCTACATGAATCCAAAATTGCCGCAAAATAGGAATTTAAACATAAACATTTTATCATATGCCATAGAATGATACAAAATGTGTCTAAACTGCGGGACTTTATTCTAATACACATATAAAATTAATCATTCCAATTATTTTTTAATTGTTACGGCTGAACAGAGATTCTGGAATGTAGACAAATTGCATACATATAGCAAAATAACATTGTTAAGCAATTATCAAGGTCTTATTTTTTGCCATTCACATGGTGAAAACAGCATAGTTTTTCTCCATCTGGAGAGCCCTTTCCTTTCGTTTTCCTCAATGCCATGTCAATTTGTTGGCCTTAAGGGTATTTGATATGTAGCTGACAGATCAGGGACACTGGTGTTCAGATTTCTTTATGGTCTTATAAGGCATTTTTAATTCAGATAATTTAAGCTTGGGGTGCCATATGTAAAGCATATGTATCAGATGCATAAAATCAAGAGATGTACGCGATGTATGTATGTAGCTAGAGTGCAGACAATTACTGGTTGTGATCAAAAGATTATTACATTTATTACAATGCATTCATTTGTCTGTATCAGATCAGAACAGATGTGAACTGATCCATACTACTGACAGCCCATGCTGAATGTATATTCATATTCTTCCTAATCTACAAATATTTCTTATAGGTGCTTTCAGCCTAGTACCATCTCACAATAAATTGAAAATAGTTCCCTTGCGATACACATACAATCTCATTCAATATGGCATAATGTTTTCCAGGATGGCATTAGATGGCCATAGATATCTTCAGTTCAATACTTTCCTGACATTTAAATGCTACAACTATGCTACCAGGTTTAGATCAGCATGTGAAATCCCATATTAAGACACTTACTTATTGCTTATTGCTCTGTTCTAGAGCAATTTGACCAAAAATGATTTACATCGCACTTGGTGGCAATATTGGAATTACTCAAACTGTGGGAGTTGGGCAAGTTTATCATGGTGGAAATCGACATAGATCAATACTAGAAAGTCTATTTAATGCAAAGAATCATCAACATTTATTGTACTAAATATAACAGGGTTACTATGTACATAACATAACAGGATTACTATATAACATATAGCACTGTCAAATGGAATACATTTTACGGATTTTCCACAATAAATGTGTTTTTGTCCCAAACATTTAAGAATCAATAGTATTTATGAATATGTAAATGAGCAAATCGACATGAAGTAATTGCAAATATACAAGCAATTCACTAGCTTTCATTTGATACCATTTTGACGTTTGTAGATCAATATTTAATCAAGATATGACCAAAAAAGTTTTGAAAATTTGAATGAACAATTTGATAGGGTTGAGGGTTTAGATAACGGGTTTGGCTAAAAGACCCAAATGCCACAGTGTGAACATTGCTTAAAGTGTTACTTATATAAAAGATGAATCATGTTTGCATAATGCCCCTGAACAGAAACGCCTTGTTTCTGATAGTATTTAAACACATTTTCGCTGAAAAGTCACAATTTTAAGGAAAATCATTAATATATATGGCAATGCAACTGAACTAATATGCATGAAAAATAATAGCACATGGAAGAGCCAGCCATAAGCTTTCATTTGATACCATTCTGATATCAGTAGGTCAATATTTAATCAAGATATGACCAAAGATGTTTTTAAAATTTGAATGAACAATTTGATGGGGTTAAGGGTTAAGATAAGGGTCACCGCCAAAAGCCCCCATCGCCAGAGTGCAAACATTGCTCAAAATGTTTCTTATAAACTGTTCTTTAATTTAAACCATGTTTACATGATTCCCCCTGAGAAGAAACACAATGTTTTTGAAAGTGTTTACCAAATATTCGCAAAAAAGGTCACAGTTTTAAGTAATGTCATTAATATTCATAAATATGCAAATGAGGTAATTTGCATAAGATTTAAAGCACATTATTAAGCAAGTCATAAGCTTTCATTTGATACCATTCTAACATCTGTAGGTCAATATTCAATCAAGATATGACCAAAAACATTTTGAAATGAATAAACAATTTTATAGGGTTAAGGGTTTACATAAGGGTTTTGGCCAAAAGCCCGAATAATCAAAGTGCAAACATCTCTCAAAATGTTTCTGATATAATTTTCTTGAAGATTAATTATGTTTACATACTTCCCCTGCTCAAAAATGCTTTGTTCTGGAAAGTATTTACCAAATTTTCGTCGAAAATAGCAATTTTATGAAAAATCATTAATATTCATGAATATGCAAATGAGCTAATTTGCATAACATAACTGAAAATGAAAGAGCAAGTCATAAGCTTTCATTTGATACCATTCTGACATCTGTGTGTACATATTCAATCAAGATATGACCAAATTCATTTTCAAAATTTAAATGAACAATTTGGTAGGGTTAAGGGTTTGGATAAGGGTTACGGCGAAAAGCCCCAACCGCCAGAGTGCAAACAAGGCTCAAAATGTTTCTAATAAAATGTACTTTAAGATAAACCATGTTTACAAAATTCCCTCTGGACAGAAACACCTTCATTTGGAAAGTATTAACCAAATTTTCATCAAAATTAGCAATTTTAAGGAAAATCATTAATATTCATGAATATGCAAATGAGCTAATTTGCATAAAATAACTCCAAATTGAAGAGCAAGTCATAAGCTTTCATTTGATACCATTTTGACATATGTAGATTAAAATTTAATCAAGATATGACCAAATAATTGTCTGTATATTTAAATGAAAAATTTAAAAGGGTTAAGGGTTTTAGATAAGGGTTACAGCCAAAAGCCCCAACGGCCAAAGTGCAAACAATGCTCATCTTGTAGCATTTGTTATAAGCTTTCAGAAAATCATACCCTTCAAAATTCCCTCTGGGGGGGGAGCAGGGGTTATTGGTGGCTCAAGGTCTAATGGGAGAAGATGGCCTAAAATCACATGCAAAGAGTGGAAAACATTTACTGAACTTGAAGTCCGTAGGCAACAGTGGTTTGACAGTTGAAAATTTTATTTTGTTGAAAAAAGTAGATGTGCGATCTTGAACAAGCCTTCGCCAGAGACTGTAATTCCTCTTCCCACTCCACCTACTGCTACACAAGCAACAAACAATGATATGAATGCTTTTGTGAACAATAACAGTATTCTTAAATGTGAAATTCTTTGGTGTCTACAAACTGTTTTTACACACTGGTTTACGAAGAAACATGCTTGAAAAATGAAATTTAGTGCTTAAAAAGTGCTTAAAAAGTGCTTGAATTTTGGCATTGGCTGTCTGTATGAACCCTGTATAGTTTAGAAATTGATATACGGGAGTTAGATTCATATTCTCCATACAGAGGTCATCACTTTTACAAGCGATTAATTGCTCCTAGGAAGTTCGCTTAGTAATAGACTGAACAACGGTGACTGATCAGAGGAATGTGGGGTATTACCGACCATTGGAGGTTTAACCCTTTCGTTTGCAGAATTATTTCCCAGAAATGACTTTTTTCCTATTTCCAAGCACTTCATGTATACAAATGCATAATAGATAGATTTTACTTGCAGAAAACCCATAAACCTATATATCATTGGAAAGGTTGTTCAATTTCCTTTAACTATATGATGAGTAACTGATAGAAAATTTGCATCTCATCAAAATCTCGACCTCTAACCGCATGGCCCCTGTCAGGCCCCCTGCCATGACCCCCGACCACCCCCACCCCTACGATTTGGGACTGGATTTGGTTTAGGGTTATCGGAATCACTATCGGGGTCACTATTCGATGTCTCCGAAACATTTCTAATGTTCAAATCACCTTTTTACACCCAAAAAATCAGGGTAATCGCTATCATCATCGTCCGGCACTGACATGGTGATTCGCCGGACCTCTGCAGAATTCTGCAGAATATTGAACCCTCCTGGTCATTGTTACATCTTATTAATCCCAAAAACTGCGCTTTTCTTCACATTTTACTAAAAACAAAACATTATTGCACAATATTTCAACATGTATCCGGTGTCATGATAACTTTAACAGTGTAAAAATTGCTTTTAAAAGCTGATGCCCCCCAAACAGTATAAGCGTTCCTGACCGCGCTTTAAAGCGCGCTTGCAAACGAAAGGGTTAAACCACATGGCAGATAATATGGGTTGACTTTCGTCCTAACATCATAGACTGTCAACTATGTTCAAATAATGCCTTTCAATTTTGTGTGTTACCGACCTCTGAACATAGTAACAGGAAGGAGGACACTTATTTGGTCTACAACACCTGCACTTCGTAAATGTTAGTGGTAGTTATCGACCATGCATGTATCTAAGGTCAGACAGCTTATAAGCAAGAAAATTGAATTTCTCCCCTCTCCATCTTTGTTTGATGACTATATATATAGTCATCAAACAAAGATGGAGAGGGGAGAAATTCAATTTGTCACTTGTTTTGATAAAAGAAATGGGAAAATATGAAGCGCTCTATCATGAAAATCCATTCTTTCAATGCACATAGCTCTTAACTCTGCTAATTAGACGGCCATTTGTATATAACCTTGTTGTGCCCCTTGCCATGAATGGTTAAATTTTCTCAAAGAACGCCTGATTTTAGGTAAAAATTTTGACATAATACTTGATAAAGATCCAGTGTGTCGGATTTATAAGTTATGATTAAATCTAATGAGATCATATGAAGGAAATGGTAATCAAAACAGTAAATGGTTGATAATTCCTGGTGGTCGAAATAACCCATATTGTTCTAAATGCCAAGTTACTGCTACATGTACATAGGTAACAATGTTAACTCAATCTTATATTTTTGTTATTAGTAAATTAAAGTATCTGTAGATGTAAAAACTGTATTCATGAGCAATTGTTTATCTTTCCAGGGCAATCGTAGCTAGTCCAGTCCCTGCAGTTATGCCGAGTACCATTGAATCTACGCCAGCAGACTCGAGACAGGGCGGGGCGTCAAATCCATCAGTTGTAATAAATGAGCCACCAGATGAGGCATTAATACAGTGGTTACGCCAATGTCGTGTAGACCCAGATACCATTGATAAAGTAAGACTCACATGGTACTCACAATTTAGCATATGTAGACAAACTTATTCTTATTCTGGGGCGGCTGCCATGATACAGTTGGTGGCGCATCAGACTCTCATTTGTGGGGTTTCAGGTTAGATCACTAGTCGTAGCAAATATCCTTTCAGACAAAATTGTCTTGGACAATTTCAAGAATCCATAGTTAGGTGCTCCAGGTGCAATTTGACCATAACTGTTGAAAACTGTGTTAAACCGCAACAAATAAATGAATAGATAAATCTTTTATTCTGATCAAATTAGGGGGGGGGGGGGGCACATTTGGAAATTTGCCAATGGGCACATGCAGGAGAGAACTTGGAAGAGTCAACTTGCCTGCATGTTCCCATTGGTGCATTGCTCCTCTTCTAAAATTGGATAGAGCAATCTAAATTAATAAATTAGACAAATACTTGCGTAGATATTTTGTACCCGTTTCATCCCTACTGTTACAATAAAAATAAATCAAAATATGCCTGTAGATACTTTACCACATATTCTGTATGTCCATCTTTATACATCACAGTGTATAATCACGTGACTCAGAATTTCTGATAATCTTCAATATCTTTTTTAATACTGGACCAATTTGAATTCGATTTGAAGCAGAGAAGGTGGAAATATGCCAGAAATAAGCTGGACGTGTTGGATTTTTCAAAAGTCAACTGATATAAAAGTTATTGAAGATAAATAAAATTTTTGGTTTATCTTCAATAACTTTTTTATCAGTTGATTTTTCAAAAATCAACCATTTCCATCTAGTGTGTGATGTCTGTCCACATTCTCTGCTTCAAACTGAATTCAAATTGGTCCAATATTTAAAAAATTATAGAAGATTTTCTGAAAATATTGTATCACATGATAATCCACCGTGTACATGACTATTCATCCTTTCTGTAGATCTACACTTGTCTGGATCATTGTCTAACAGCAGTAGTAGCAGTGTTCTCTCCAGCCCAATAAGCTGTATCGGCCCCACTATAGCTTCATGGAAATCAGTGTAAGGCCCCTGCAGCTTCAAAAGCAAGGCCCCTACAGCTTCAAAAGCACCCCACACCTGAATTTCTTCAAAAAGGTCATCAATATAGGGGAATTTGAGGTATTTCATGTCAAAAACTGATGAATTAAGGCATTTTGTACAATAAATTTGCATAAAAACATTGTGGGAAAAGAAGAAATTGCTCAAAATGAGCAATTTCTTCTTTTCCCATTATGTTTTTATTCACAACTATTTGTATAAACACTGTAATTTTAGGGTTCACACCCATTCTCATTTTTTCGGCCGAAAACCACAAGCAAAATTCCAAAATTCTGACTTTACAGAATTGCAATATTTTTATTACGATATGATAGTATAACATCTATACGGTAAAAAATAAATAATGGCCACTCTTTTAAAGGTGTCTGTCTTTACCTGCATCTATGATTTGAAGAACCCCTAAAACTACCATTTTATTTTACGTGACATGACTGTATTATATCAAATCTGGTAAAAAAAATATTTAAGTAAGTTACAAAGGACGTAATGTTTTGGTAATTCAACAGGCGATATATAGCTGTATATTAGAAATTCGAGTAACTTGCATAAACTCGAGACATGTAAGAACAAGAAGCACTGCAAGTATGGGATTTATTAGAACTTAATGTCCAAAAAAGGCCAATATTTAAAACGCTTGCTTCTAATTCCTCTCATAACTCATGATGGCAACAAATTAGTTTATAAGACTAATTATTTCATTAAACAATATATGTTCTAACAAACCCAAAACAAATTAGCATGTATTTGGTAAAAATGAAATAATACGTCGACCTAACTAAATTTGATCCTTTGTCACGTAATATTCAGTGAAAGTAATTGCTTTAGAAACAAGTCCTATTTTTTAATTGAGCAGTATTATTTGAAAGTGTCATAAGTTAAAAATTAAAAGAAAAACATTTGTTTGAATTTTAATACATACTATAACTATGAAATGGAAATTACCCCTTCATTATGGGTTATTGATATTTACATAGAAGTTAAGAAGGAAATCCAATTCAATCTTCTCCTAAAACATAAAACCATTTGGATTTCAGGGTGCGATATCGCCTCTTTCTACAATAATATTTCAAATTATCACTATGCAATGAAAACTTACATAATGGCGCGGGTTCTCGGTTTTTAAATAAAATTAAAGGGCTAGATACAAAGATAAATATATTTTGTCTGTTACCAACGTTACTATTACAATATTCACTGTCTATCACTATTTGAATTCTTACGATATAGATCCTTCAGGAATCTTCTATCTTTATTTGGGTTAATGTATTTGAATTTTTCATGTAGCGTCGAACACTGGCTCTCTCACAGGTCACTGCTAATAGAAATGGGGTTTTGTGACGAGCACATATTAGGAGGAGTATAATACTGCCCGTCTCTGGTGCTTCTTGGGTCTCATTTCTTTCTATAAAGCTGTCCAAATTCTCCTTTTCTATAGATGTGTCAAGGAATTCATGGAAAGAGTACTGGAATTTGTTTCAATGTCTGAAAAGTTGAGAAGCGGATGCGTATTTTTAACTTGACGAAACAGTGAATATTACGTGACGATGTTGATTACAGCTAAAGGCCTGTTTAAAGGGATCATGATTCAGAACAAGCAAGTGTATGAGACATATACTATTTTTGAGTCCTAATGCAAACTTTAAATATAACACCTGTCAGGAGTTTATGATATTGAACCAGCAGTGTACATGGCTCTAAATCCAACAAAACCTTCCTTCGTATTAGGATTACTGTCGTAGAATTTCAAAATGAATGGAAAAAACCTTAAACCTGGCGCCATAGTACATGTACAGGTCATGAAAAATAATTAGGTTGTTGTCAGACAAAGTTATGGTCACTTTTAGTTTTCAGTGTCACGTTATATTCAGTCACGTAAAATTAAAACTTACTTTTAAATCAGGATAACTTGGCGTGGTTTCAAAATATATTGTCGTACTGTGTGTAAATAGTTGGTATATACTAAAGGCTTTGATAAACTTAAAAAGATTTAGACATGGTCTAAACCATAAATGAAAGATCGCTGTCACGTACATATTCAAGCAAAAAAGTCTGACACCTAGTGGAGCTATTTCAAATGGCAACCATGAAGTAAATACTTCCATTATTTGGATACATATGTTCTGGGGCAATAGCTATATGGATAATTGATTTAAAACAGCGGTAAGTGGTATGATAGCACTTCTGTTGTTAATGTAGCGCGCCTACAAAAACCCTAGTCACGTAGAATTCGCCAGGGTTGTGACAGAGCAAGAAAAGACATTTTTTTCAACGCAGCAGATTTATTTTATGAATCGAGGTAATTTTATCACATTCTTATACACCATGTGTCGAATGAAACATATTCTGCGTATATCGCTTGCTGGAAAGAGATTTACCAACCCTTTGAAATTCGGAAAATTGGGTTGTGACACTGATTTTTACGGGGGGTGGTGTTATATAATCGCTGGTTAAGATCAAACGGAAGTTTAGATCGCCGTTGTTTGATATGAATTTCTCAGATATATGGTTTACCAAAAATATGCCATACAAAACAAGTATATTTTACGCCAACAATATCCCTTTCCAGTGGTTAGAATGCTTGTGACACGTTTTCGGCCCAAAAAATGAGAATGGGTGTTCAACATTTTTAGCTCACCTGAGCACGAAGTGCTCAAGGTGAGCTATTGTGGTCACTCAATGTCCGTCATCCGTCCGTCTGTCCGTCTGTCTGTCAACAATTTGGTGTTAACACTCTAGCATCCACAAAAGTTGGCCAATCTTAATCAAACTTGGTCAAAGCAAGTATGGTCATAAGTTCTCGGATGAGTTCGATTATGGGCCTGATCGGACTTGGAAGTTATTTGCCCTTGAACATAAAAAATAGCTAGTTTTGACCTTGTTAACACTCTAGCATCTACAATTATTGATCAATCAAGACAAAACTTGGACATAATGTTGGAGACCATAAGATCTCGGATGAGTTTAATTTTCAGTCTGATCTGACCAGAAAGTCAAGAGTTATGTGCCCTTGAATTTGACAAAATTGCCATTTTTGGCAGTTTTCGACCTTGTTTACACTCTAGAATCTACAATTATTAATCAATCAAGACAAAATTTGGACACAATGTTGGGGATCATAAGATCTTGAATGAGTTAGATTTTTAGTATGATCTGATGAGAAAGTCGAGAGTTATGTGCCCTTGAACTTGACAAAATTGCAGTTTTTGACTGTTTTCGACCTTGTGAACACTCTAGAATCTACAATTATTAATCAATCAAGACAAAATTTGGACACAATGTTTTGGATTATAAGATCTTGAATGAGTTTGATTTTCAGTCTGATCTAATCAGAAAGTCAAGAGTTATGTGCCCTTGAACTTTACAAAGTTGCCGTTTTTGACTGTTTTCGACCTTGTTTATACCCTAGAATCTACGATTATTGACTAATCAAGACAAATTTTGGACACAATGTTGGAGACATTAATATCTTGAATTAGTTTGATTTTCAGTCTGATCTTACCAGAAAGACGGGAGTTATGTGGCCTTGAATTTGATAAAATTGCCATTTTCGGCTGTTTTTGACCTTGTTTGCACTCTAGAATCTACAATTATTAATCAATCAAGACAAAACTTGGACCCAATGTTGGGGATCATAAGATCTCTGATGAGTTTGATTTTCAGTCTGATCTGATCACAAAGTGGAGAGTTATGTGCCCTTGAATTTGATAGAATTGCCATTTTCGGCTGTTTTCGACTTGTTTTACACTCTAGACTCTACAATTAGTAATTAATAAAGACAAAACTTGGACGCAATGTTTGGGACCATAAGATCTCAGATGAGTTCGATTTTCAGTCTGATCTGATCAGGAAGTCGAGAGTTACGTGCCCTTGAATTTGAAAAAAAAATGCTTTTTCGACTGCTTTCGACATTGTTTATACTCTAGAATCTACAATTATTTATCAATCAAGACAAAACTTGGACACAGTTGGGCACCATAAGATCTCGTATAAGTTGGATTTTCACAACGCTATTGACCATAAGTTCGTTCTCAGTCTTAAAGTCATAAATATTAATTGAATTGAACAAAAGTGTTGCTCATATCATTTTGGTTCAGGTGAGCGATATAGGACCATCATGGTCCTCTTGTTTATAAATTTTGCCACTACAGCTTCAAATTTTTCTGTGAAGAACCCTGAGTAGTTTTCATAAACCAATATCTGGTAACTCATATAAAGACTTGTTTTTTGACCAATGTCTATTTCAGATTCTGGCAGAACAATATACATTGGATGATATCTTAAACTTTGTAACCCTAGAAGATCTTCACAAATTAGACATTAAGTAAGTTATAACAGCTAAAAGGGGGGCCAGCTAGGCTGTCGAAAATGCAAATGGCACAATAATTACAAACCAGAAATAACTTATGAAATTACCAACCTGAAGGGGTAGATCACTTACGTCCATTTTTAGCACTCATCAAGCTTTATCAAGTATTGAAATCCAAGTCAATTAATAACGTGCAGCCAGTTTTTTAGCTCCACTGGCTGTCAGGCCAGCGAGCTATTGTCATGGCGGTGTGTCCGTCGTGCGTGCATCCGTCCGTCCGTAAAATTTTTCTTTAGAAATCTTCTTCTCAGAAACTACTGGATGGATTTCAAATAAACTTCACAGGAATGATCATTGGGTGACCCTCTCTCAGATTCCTTCAAAGAATTTGGATTGAAACCAGAGTTATCTGCTCTTGAATGTCAAAATAGCTGGTTTTGACTTTATTTGTACTCTAAAATTTACAAATATTGATCAATCAAGACAAAACTTTTACAGACTTATTTTGACTATAAGATCTTGCCTGTGTATAATTTTCAGCTTGATCTGAATTTTATATCATGAGTTATGTGCCCTTGAAATTGACAAAATTGCCATTTTCGGCTCTATTTTGACTTTGTTTTCACTCTAGCAACTACAATAATTATTGACTAATCAAGACAAAACTTGTACAGAATATTGGTTATCATAAGCTCTTACATTGGCTTAATTTTCAGCTTGATCTGAATTTCATATCATGAGTTATTTGCCCTTGAAATTGACAAAATTGCCATTTTCGGCTTTATTTTGACTTTGTTTTCACTCTAACAACTACAAATATTTATCAATCAAGAAAAAACTAGGACAGAATATTGGAGACTATAAGATCTTGCCTTGGTATAATTTTCAGCTTGATCTGAATTTTATAACATGAGTTATGTGCCCTTGAAATTGACAAAACTGCCATTTTCGGCTTTATTTTCTCTTTGACAATCATAAGTATTAACTAATCAATACAGAACTTTCACAGAATCTTATTGACCATATGATCCTATTTGCTTGTAATTTTCAGCTTGGTCATGCATTTGCTTGTTAGCGCAGCCTGAACCTTTGAAATTGCATTCAACAAGACAAACAGTCAGGCCTGTGGAGCGCTTCCAGACCGCCAGGGCTGTCTAGCATTGTCCTTGTTTTTTTTTTTAACGGCTACATATGCCCAACCTTCAAAAATCAATTACGTCAGAGGTACGTCATCTGTGCTCAGCGAGATTCAACACACCGTACGACCGACTGCGTCGAAAGTTTGCGAAGACAGATTCGGCATCTGATGTCATGTGCATGGTAGGTCAAATGAATTAACTTTTATAAATTAATGAAAGGATCTTTGGTATTCTACAGTTGATAAATACGCGTATAAATGTTCAGTGTTTGTACAAAATAAACATTTCCGCATATCCCTCGCAAATAAGGTCACAGTCATCGACACAGACGGTTGTATGGAGTGTTAATATCGCGGAGGTGTGTTTCGTTGACCTCAATAGACCTTGTCTTGTTTTGAAGAAAAAATAGAATGTGTAAACATGCTTGTAAAGGATTGATCTATAGCAAAGGAAATGTGGTTATTCGCCGTGTTTGAGGTTTCTATGCATTGCAAATAGTTTTTCCATGCACAAATATGGGTTTCCGAACAGTTTGGAAGCATAAAAACCTAGAATGGGCCCCTTTAAACCTTTTCTAAACAAGATACTGCTTTGATGTCCCTAATAGAATAGGCTTTGGAAAATGTTAGGGCAAAGGAAGGAAATGCTGATAATAAACATTTTCTTCTTCTACCATGATCTTTTCTGTGCTATATCATTCACAAATTTTACAAGTAGTAAAATCCAGTATGTCATGATAAACCCATTTGTTCTTGAATACTTTGAGTTCAAAAACAGTCTAATCTAACCATCTGTTTAGTCCATAAACAAAATTGTGGCATATGTTTACAAAAGAAATCCTATGTAAACAATACGGAATTTCAAACTACTGTAATTTTGCATGTGATAGTTCGAATCTTGCAGGTGTTGAACACCTGCAAGATTCAAAGCTATGAATGCAAAATTGTATTGAAAATGTTTTAGTGCTTGTATACATAGGTAAAATTTAGTTTAGTATGCAAAAATCTGTTTCATGATTTCAGAGGAGGACTTGTTTATAGAATCTGGAGAACCATACAGAGTCATCGGAGTAAAAGTAAAAAGGGCAAGAGGTAACCCAGGCTCTCATTTGTGATGTCACAAACATGAACTTTGACCTTCTGTGAGAAGCCAATCAGGATGTTTGAATCACAAACTTGACCGTTGACCTTCTGTGAGAAGCCAATCAGGATGTTTCAATCACAAATTTGAACTTTGACCTTCTATGAGAAGCCAATCAGGACGTTTCAATCCCAAACTTGAACTTAAACCTTCTGTAAGAAGCCATTCAGAATGCCTGAATCATTTTCATGTGACCACCAAGTGTGCCATTATAACCTCAATGGGGAACCAAATTGTTTCAACCATAGCAAATTAGAGCAATTTATTATTGCACAGATCACAGCTATCTAAATTTGTTATACCCCACCTACAAAGTAGTAGGGGTATATTGCTTTCACCATTTCTGTCTTTTTGTCTGTCCATCTATAGACTTTTTTGTTTCTATGCTCTAACTCATGAACAGTTTTACCCAAGATTATGAAATACAATTTAACTTTGTTTAAAATCTGTTTCCTTGCTCTAACTCAAGAACTGTTTGACCAAGATTTGTGAAACTTTACACAGTGGTTGCCCTTGACCCAAGTTCCCATATAGGCCGACTTCGATTAGGACTATAACTTGAGCTATTGCATTTGGAACACCTCGGACAATTCCAAAGAGGTATTCCAAATGTAGCTTCTGTGGCTAATGCTTCAATCGCGCGAGCTAATTGACATCATTTCCATAACAATAGTCTGACCACTGGAAAAAGTGTGGTTTGGCCATCTTAGCTATTACGTCATTTGGAACTTCTCGGGTAACAGCAGACCAATCAGTGTCAAGGTAAACAAATATTTTGATTGGCTGACACAGAACAGGGAGTAATCAAATAGACAGAACAGCGCTAGTTCCCAATAGTTCTAGCTATCGTCCGATCCGAAGTCAGCGATTGTTTTTGGGTCCCAAAGGTTAAGGTCACTGTTTCTGTGCCCCAACTGAATATTTTTTATGCTCCCCGAAGGGAGAGCATATAGTCGCCGCTTTGTCTGTCTGTCCGTCCGTCCGTCCTGTCCATCCGAAGCGATTTCTCCATAACCCTTGGGCCAAATCAAATGAAACTTACCATGTGAACTCCCTATGACAAAATGCCGATGTACTTTTCCCGGTTTTTTGATTTGAGGCCTCGTCATGGGAAAAGGGGACTTAAGGTTAAATACAGTTTTTCTCTAATTTCTCCTAGTCTAATGGTCAGAATTTGATGAAATTTCATATTTGAGTAGCAAATCAGATGTCCTTGACAATAATTTATTTAAAATTTGCGTATACAAAATATGTCATGCAAAAAGGGGGCTTAACATTTGTTAGCTTTATATTAGCTCTGCATGGCATATATTTATTGTGACAATGCCTTATTCGGGGAGCATTGTCCATCTCTGACGGCTCTTGTTTACCTTTTGTGCTTTTTCAGCGCTGATGGAGGTTATTTGTCCACATTGCAACAGATCTATTTATATCTATACACAATCATAATTTATCTATTACAAAACAGTGGTTATGACACATTTTTGAAACTAATGGAATAAATACTTCTCAAGGCAGCTGTGGTTGAAACGTTTTGGTTCCCAGTAAAATCAGTTTATAATTTTCATTCAATCATTTTTATTCAAAAAGCAAATTTATTTATCACATTTTGTCTTTTAAAGTTTTAGGTGTATGCCATTATTGCAGCATTCAAGTTTTAAAAAGTGCAAGTTTTACATTATACATTAATTTATATTTAGAGTTTTTAGTCAGCTTAAAGAACAAAATTAATGTTTTGTTCATTCTTTTTTCTGAAATATTGGTTTCTTCAACTTTATGAACACCTAGATGCATGTTTTTTTCTCTCTTTTTTTCAAACAATTTCAGAAATTTTAAAGGTTAATTAATTTTACAAATAATTAATTTATTGTATACAAGATTTTTTAATACACAATTTTTTGAGGGGTCAAAGCAAAACCATCTAAAGTATAATTATGTTTTTACCCATTACCTAACAGCAACATTTTAAACTTGTCCAAAAACAAAGATGTTGCAGGCAACTTCTTCAAGTGAATGAAATTTTAAAATTGTTTGTCTTTCTGCCTTTCTGTGTTATAAAACATTATGGGAAATCAAGGAATTGATTGTCACAAGCAATTTCTTCTTTTCCCCTAATGTTTTTAAAGCCTCTATGTTGTGGGGTGTCAAAAAGCGTAAACGTTTGGGAATGGGTCAAGGCACATATAATTTTAAAAATGGAAATTTTCTCGATTTAAAGCTTTGTAGATATTACTCTATTAATTGCATAATGAAAAAACAACCAAAGATTCTTGTAAAAGTTAATATCTCATCAGTTCCCAAATAGTTGTTTAGATTTAGATGGATTATTATGTGTTACATGTACTTATAAAAACCTTCCTTATTTTAACAAAAGATCTGTAACCCATAACTAAACATCAAAAACATAGACTTGTCCAAATTCAAAGATGTTGTAGACGACATTTTCAAGTTGATAAAATTTTGAAATTATCCAATTTTTGGGGTAGTAAACATTGTGGGAAATGAAGAAATTGCTTGTAATAAGCAATTTCTTTGTTTTCCACAATGTTTTCAAAAGCCATCATCTTGTTGGGAATCAATAGATATCATTATGTGGGAATGGGTTAGGATAAAACATCCCCGCAAACCCTGGGGTCTCCTCATAGGTTTACAGATAACTCGTACCAAGTCAAACTCGTACCAAATCCAACTCGTACCATTTTAGTCAACTCGTTCCAAATTTTAGTCAACTCGTACCAAGAATGTTAAAATGGAGGAGTCAACTCGTACCTTTTTTTTATCCCAGTTTTTCATTTCCCCAAACAAAAAATAATTAATCTTGATATTTCATATTAGTTCAACAATCATTATTTTTCTCCTTTTTTCCAGATATGATGATGTTTTCTTGTATAAAGAGGGAAGAATACGTATATAATACAGAGAAGCACGCCGACAGAAAGAAAATATTATCAAAGCGACAAAGTCCAAATTTTAATCCCTAATTAGAAACACGCAAATCTTTTGATTAATATGATTATAGTAATGCCTTCGATTTTTTTATATCAATTAATATTTTATATCAATTTATTTGACTAATCACCTTATTGTGAGTAATATCTTTAATTTATATACATTTATCCATTATTATAATATTAAACATGGAGATTTTAGAATTTTAAGAAGTTGTACACGACATACAAGATTGAATTCAAATGCAGAAATTTGTATATTGACGCAGAAAAAACATCTATACTTAACAAAAGTTCTAATCGGTCACTTTTAAAATTGCAATATCTCGATTATTAATCAACCAATCAGTGTAAAATTTTACATGTGTTATTTTTTGCCCATATCATTGCCTATGCGTATCTTTGAGAGCGCTGAAACATTGAGGGGTGGTTAAGATGTCCATGTACATCATTTTTTCCGTTTTGCACGTGAAAAGTTTTCGTGCAACAAAAACCACGATCCAGTTTATACACGTGAGGTCTCTATCGACTGTATAGTCAGAAAAACACATAACATGACCAGAATGACACACGAAGTGCGAGACAGGGCCGTCGAAATGCTATAACGGGGCCTTCGTTTACGACTGGCAAAATTTAGTTGCAGAAAAAACCGGAAGTAGGTGGCAATCGAGGCTTGTTTTCTTTTATGCAGTTTTTATCATTCGTTTCCATCGATTTCAAGTCACCAGAACGTTTACGTAGCCATATTTTAACCATCAAGACCTTACACATGGAATTTCAGGCCACCGGAAGTGCTGCAGTTTGCCATCGGAAACGGAGACGACGAGTTACCATACATCGCAAGGACCATTATTTTCCTTTGTCATATGAAAGGAACAGATTCCTCCCGGCTTCAATCACTTAAGGTTGACTGCGGGGTCGACATGAAGGCAACATTACACCACAGACTGTGCACAGTAGGCTGTAAAGTGTTGGAATTCGTTGAAAGTAGCCACTCAGGTGTTGTTATCTGTAGACGTCATCGAAATGTCCGTCTAGTTTTGGTGCGACGTTACCTTCTCTTTTCCAGGGCTGCCTTGGCCAACGTCTTCTTAACAATTTTGACCACAACTTTGCATCAGTTTTCCGACGGACGTGTGCTCTTTTATCGCTGTCACGGTGAGTTTCAGAGTGACGAATTTGATTGTGATTGACTGTCTTAACATTATCCTTTCCACGACAAGCTAGTGTGTAGCTGTTATAGAAGCTAACGGTGACCACACACGTTACTAACACTGCTATTTTTTATTTGTGAATTTTGAAATCGAGGGTACCTCTTTAAGAACTGTTGTTAGATCTTACTAAAAAGTCTTAAAATAATCAAATTGCAACAGTCATGTTGGAAATTGATTTCTTCAACAGTGTTCCAGAAAAAATGTTTGAAATCGTTTGTTTATTGATTTTATGGCGCAAAGTATAAGGTGACCGATTAGAACTTTTGCTGAGTTTAGATAAAAGTAGAAATTGTTATTTGTTAACAATTTATTATTTTCTATCTCGATGAATATAAAAGGCAAAATGTTTGGTTGGTTCAATTCCTTAGCTGATGCAGTCTTCAAAATGGATATTGTCGAAACAAGTAACATTTTACAATTAAGCATTGAATATCTAAAGGCAAAATGAGAAAATGACGACAATCATAACTTCTTCTGATGCCTAAATTATTTCCGCACGCCTTGAATACCAGGTATTGTTAGCAAAACGATTAACAAGTTACTGTACTTTAAGAAATTAAAGGTGTGAATCACATGCTACTTTAATTGCTACTTTGATTATGACGCGTTGCTACTGTGAATGACGCGTGGTCACTGTTTACCCTTAACCTCAACGATAAAATAATATATTGTTTGATTTCTGACAATTACATATACTGTGGTTTGTTATCGGCAACTGTATTATAAGTTTTTAATAAAAGCAATAATACTGGACAGTTTGATAATTTGCAATTATATACTGACTGACTTTAAAAACGCATCACTAAAGTTGATCCAGCAATGATATGCAAAATACAAAATCAACTTTGTAGTATTATATATTCAACAACAGCTTGACATCTTCCCAGCATTTCCTGAAAATTTCAGACAAAAATTCGATTAAATGACTGAGATATAGCCACCTAAAGAGAGGTGGTGTGAGGAATTTGACAGTTTTCTCTATTTAATAACAAGTAATTCCGCTCTGAGTATAAAAATGTTCCACAATCGTGACCTCGTTGACCCTTGAGTTGAAACAAAATCTTTCTTCTTTTGGGCTTGAATTATCTACCTTATATTGCTGGAGAGTATTCAAAAGTTTTGACGCACGCTGACATGATGATGACTTTCTGTAAGTATCTGTCACGGGCATAATCGCCAGCAGTGAAAACCGCAATATCTTATTCTCACTGTTATGGCAAGATTTTGTCAGTAGCATCATTTTTCATTACAATTGCAGTTGAAAACGTTGTTGTAAACCATTTACGTAATATTGACGTTGACGTATGTTATTATCTTGACGTATGCTCGTTTTAAACGGTTGATCAGGACGCTGATGCTCTGACAGCAGCAATGCCTGTAGATTGGCTATGTTAATTTGCCATTTTCTCTTTTTTCTTAAAGGTTTTATCATTGTTATCTATGCATACATTTAAAAAAAAAGTTTAAAATACGATTTCACTAAATATTTGTATGCAGTCAAAATTATGATCTTGAATCTAGGTTTTGTTGCAAATACAGTTTCACTAAATATTTGTATTCGGTAAAAAATTTGTTATAATAAAGGTTTATACTGATGTTTTCTAACAGTAAAAACGTTAACAAAGTCTTTCAATAACATTGAAATGTTAATTCCGATGCTAGAAAATAAATAAGTACAAAAATATTTAGAGAACATTTGAGGGAAAATGTTAATTAAAAAAGGTACGAGTTGACTCCTGCATTTTTCCCTTTTTGGTACGAGTTGACCAAAATTTGGTACGAGTTGACTAAAATTTGGAACGAGTTGACTAAAATGGTACGAGTTGGATTTGGTACGAGTTTGACTTGGTACGAGTTATCTTGCTACCTCCTCATATGGCACATTGACCCTAGGCACAATTGATTGTGATGGGCCCAGTCAACCAATACCGAATTGAAATGACCTTCATGTATCTCATGCAAGTAGGTAAATCTTATCAGGGGACCTACAACAGTTTAATTTCACATTTTAGGTAAAAATTAGAAGTGCACATTCTATTTGACTATTTGCTAAGATGATTTGTGTCGATTTACTTTGGTTGATATGAAGCTTTACTACCCAATTGTCCAAGGGGTCGATACAGCATAGCCAATGGGGAGAGACCTTGGTTTCAGATGATAGGTATAAAGGTTGTAAAATCTGTATAACATGTTGTTGCCTAGATTCAAAACTGTTGTTACTCTTTTCAAAACGACACATTTTTAGTCTCCTCTAATTTGAAAGCTGCTACAGACAATATTTTTTGTGTCAACACATTCCCTCATGATGATTCTTTATGATGGCCCACAAAATAAAGGCTTGGGAAAACATTGTGTTAAATGTAGAAATTGCTTGTTACAAGCAATTTCTTCATTTCCCACAATGATTTCTACATAGAATGTCAGAAAAAAAAGGGAAAAAATCATTCCTGCAACATCATACAATTTTGACCAGTCTAAAACTTTGCTTTATGGTAATGGGTTAATGCAAAAATTGATTAACAACAATTTCCACAAAACTAGATTATTTTTACACAGTCCCTCGGACATATTGGATAATCCACAAGACTTTAAGGAAACATTCACATGTAAAAATTGTCCGATTCAAGGTAATTGTGTATAATGCACTTTATCTCATCAAAATCCATAGATTATAAACTGAGAATTTTAACAAACTACTTTGAGGCAGACAAATTTTCTGGTGTGAATGTTTTCGCAAAAGTCACATGGGTTATCCACTGTATCATATCTAAAGACCTCATACACAGAAAGATTGTTCTCAAATTTATTTTGTTTTTCATTGATAGTTGGATAATCTTTTGATATTGTGATGTTGTTAACCCATTCATAAGAAACTTCATTAATTGATATAAAATGTTTATCATCTTTATCCACGAGTTTGTTTTCTTTTATGGTGGCATCCTAAGTTCCTAACTTGCCTTTCCTTTCTGACATGTGGCAGAGGCCATGGCGCAGTTGGTAGTGCATCAGACACTCATTCGTGATGTTCTGAGTTTGATTCCGGGTCACAGCAAAAATCCTTTCAGACAAAAATGACGTCTCATCAACTGTTTGACATTGTTAACCTTTTCCCAAACGACAAAATTTTAGGGTGACACTTCAAAAACTGCCGCAAATGACAAAATTGATGTTATTAAAGATAGGATTTATGTAAAATATGGCGCAGAAAATATTGAGACAAAAGGAGAAACTGCTGGTTATCAGCAGTTTCTTCTTTTGTCTCAATGTTTTCCCAAGCAATATCTATTAGGGACGTCAAGATCAGGTCTTGTTTGGGAAAGGGTTAATCTATGTGGGTGAGCTGCTGGAGGCTCGGTTAGGATGTTGTGGTAGTGCTGGTATTAGAAACTACAGCAATCCATGGTTGGATGCTCAAGCCCCCACAATATGACCATAACAGCTGACCAACCAACCATTACCATAGCAGTTGAAAACAGTGTAAACCCTTTCCCAAGTAAGACCTGGTTTTGACGTCCCTTATAGAAAAGGCTTGGGAAAACATTGAGAAAAAAGAAGAAACTGCTAATAACCAGCAGTTGCTCATTTTGTCTCAATATTTTCTGTGCCATATTTTATACAAATCCTATCTTTAATAACATCCATTTTGTCATTTGTGGCAGTTTTTGAAGTGGACCACACTAATAATTTGTCGTTTGGGAAAGGGTTAAACCCCGATCAACCAACCTTTCTGGCATGTAACAAGTCAGATGTATCATGACAATGAAAATTTGTTCGGTAATCATCTAAGTTGTGTGACCAGTTGCTGGCTTCGGAAGGATGTTGAGTTTTTAGTTGTTTCCTAATCCATTACCTCACATTGATGCCTTTTGATACTAATCAAGATAAAGGCTTTGGGAGAACTAGAAGACCTGAAGGTCTTGAATCGCTCCACAGGCATGCAGACATTCTTTTAATATATAATCCAAGTTTTGATTAGATTGTTCAGTTCATGTGGTTCTTAGAGCAAGAAGTAAAGGAGAGGGAAGGAAATTCCAGCTTAAGATGATATTGGCATAGTAAACAGATACCTAGTCCATAAAATTTCCAACGAACAATCAATACTTAAATTTCACAAAGACTTCAGCCTGTCCTAAGTGCTTTTAGCTCATCTGAGCACAAAGTGCTCAAGGTGAGCTATTGTGGTCACTTTTTGTCCGTCGTCCGTCTGTCTGTCAGTCCGTCCATCCACTATTTCATGTTTACACTCTAGCATCTACAAATATAAGCCAATCTTGACCAAACTTGGTCAAAACATGTATGATCATAAGATCTCGGATGAGCTCGATTATTGGTCAGATCGAACTAGAAAGTCCGGAGTTATCTGCCTTTGAACTTGAAAAATAGCTAGTTTTGACTTTGTTTACATTCTAGTATCTACAAATATTGATCAATCAAGACAAAACTTTCATATAATGTTGGAGACCATAAGATCTCAGATGAATTTGATTTTCAGTCTGATCTGATCAGAAAGTCGAGAGTTATGTGCCCTTGAATTTGACAAAAATTGTCGTTTTTTACTGTTTATGACCTTGTTTACGCTCTAGAATCTACAATTATTGACAAATCAATACCAATTTTGGACACAATGTTGAAGACCATAATATCTCGCATGATTATTATTCTGATCTGACCCGAAGGGCAAGAGTTGTGTGCCCTTGAATTTGATAAAATTGCCATTTTCGGCTGTTTTTGACCTTGTTTACACTCTAGAATCTACAATTATTAATCAATCAAGTTTTTTCAGTCTGATCTGATCAGGAAGTCAAGAGTTATGTGCCCTTGAATTTGAATAAACGGCTGTTTTTGGCTGTTTTCGACCTTGTTTCCTCTAGAATCTACAATAATTTATCAATTAAGACAAAACTTGGACACAACGTTCACAGCTGGGCACCATAAGATCTCGTATGAGTTGGTTTTTCACAACATTATTGACAATAAGTTCGTTCTCAGTCTTAAAGTCATAAATATTAATTGAATTGAACAAAAATGTTGCTCATATCATTTTGGTTCCGGTGAGCGATATAGGACCATCACGGTCCTCTTGTTTCATCTATAGCTAGTTTAACCCATTCCAACACAATGGCACTTTTGACGCCTCTAAAGTTAACAGCTTTAAAAAATCGTGGAAAATGAAGAAATCAATTTCTTCTTTTTCCACAATGTTTCCTACCCCAAAAGACCAAACAAGATTTGTCTTGATCAGAACGAGTTTGTTTGTTGAGCGAAAACAAAGCGACAATTAGCAATTTCAAATTGAAAGGGCATATAACTAAGGATGTTCCTATCAAGCTACGAAGCACACTTAAGCAAGATCTTAACTTTGCCTACATCTTGTTTAGGTTTTGACCTGCTTATTCAATATTAATATTTTGTGGATATAAAGAAGGAAAAGCAAAGTTGAAAACAGCAATTTTATCAAATTCTGGGGCACATAAATCAGGATTTAGATTGAAATGATGCTGAAAAATACACGACGGACACGGCTCCATGACAATAGCCCGCTGGTTTGATTTGATATATTGGAGTTTTACGCTGTTTTCAACTACTAAGGTCATATTGCAGCGGCTGGAGCACCTAACCATAGATTCCTGGCGTTTCTCATACCAGCACTACCACAACACCCTTACTGAGCCGCCAGCTGCTCCTCCACATAGGTTCATGATATTAAACCATTGATGGGCGACATTTTTGTCAGTAAGGGTATTTGCTGCGGCCAGGTATAGAACCTGGGACCTCTCGAATGAGAGGCAGACACACTATCAACTGTGCCATGGCCGCGGCCCAAAAAGCCCGCTGGCCTGAAGGTCAGGAGTACATACAACCGGTTGTAAGAGAGGCTTTAAATAGGTTTTAACACCTCTTTCAACTGTCATGGTCATATTGTGACAGCTCGAGCACCTAATCATTATTTCCAGTCGTTTCTTTCACCACCGACACTAGATCTAGAGCTGTGGCACTGGCTCCTCAAAAATAAAGTCAGGGGACATTTTCATAAAAATATTTAATACATGTTTTGTCCTACTGATGTCTTACCACACATTTAGAGCAGTAATTGCGTATTACAAAAATATATTGAGACCTATTCATAATTCAATGTGATTGTTGTTTGAATCGTTGGTAAGACAAAAACATTTGAATACGATGAAAATGGCCCTTGGCAAAGTAAAACTAGACTCTCTGCTACCAAATGATTATGTCCCCCGAAAAAATTAATTAAGGGAAGTCTACATTCATTTAAGAAGTCAAGCAGGTAATAATTTGCATATACGAGGGGTGATCCAAAAGTTTGTATACTGGTCTTATAAAACTTCAGGAGTGTTGACTATCAAAACAAAAGTTGTACAGTTTTTAATTTATGTTACATCTGTGCAATAAATGTGGAAAAGTTCAATTGTGTACATATTAGTCATTGCTCAGTGACAAATTATAGACACGGACCATGTGCGAGGCGGGGAAGCAAGAACGTCAAACGTCAATTTTAATGTGATTATGAACCCTTCTATTCAAAGTGCCTATTTACTATCAGAAAATTCTGTGTCCGAGCTATAAATGTGCTGAAAGTGGTATCATACACTTTAAGAATCGAAATGATGAATAATTCTCTGCATGGATGTTTTTTGAGCGATATACTATCAAAGTGTAGCCTATCACTGTTTATCCCAGTTCTGACGTCGTGATCCTGGTTGTGACCCTTTGCAGGACTATCTTGGCATTCATTATCCTCTTTTGAAGTCCGAATCTTGGGTGTCACTTAAACATAATTTCTCTACAGCACCATATTCTTGTTCTCTTCAACGCTTTAAATATCTGCGTTGGTGTATGATCAAGATCGTGCCAGAATTTTATAATTGACCGACATTCAAATTTTGTTGTTGACGTCATATCGCTCTTTCACTAATTTGTTCTATGTTATAAAAATGTGGTGTCTTCATAATAACTTTAACATCGACGACAAGGTATACAACTTGGTGTCACTACGTAGCACTAGCGTAATAACAATTTTCACCAAAAAATTCCCACAAAAATTTAAGAAAATTTTGATTAATTCAATGTTCATGTATCCTTTTTTGTTGCTCCCCCGCCTAGGCGTACACATGTTACTATGGCAACACAGTTTACCGCCGCTATAACTTTTTTGTTGATCTTTTAACTTTTTATGTCGTCTATAGATAATGAACTACGTTATTACCAAATTCTAAACTGATCAATCAAACTAGTGATAAGGAAGTTATGGGTCCATTATACGAACTTTTGGATCACCCCTTGTATCTGGTATAATACAACAGAATTAACTCAGGAAAGCTGCATATGGATTGACTTCAACTAACAGACTGCCAACCAAGTTAAAGTTGTCACAGGTTAATATTGTTGGACTAAATGACTCTTTGATTCTATAGAATTATGGTATAACATAGACCCAGGGACTTTGTTACCTCCGAGTCCCGAGTCCCTGACTCACATTTTTTCTCAGGACTCATTGAAAAATATTCAGTGAGTCCCAGGATGCCAACATTTTCAATGTATAATCGACATTGTCTTTCAAAGACTCCTACAGCGTTTTTTCTCCTTCTTTGGACGGGTCCGTAAAAAGGACCCGTTCCCAATGCCAAATAGGTTATTTTTTTCCCAAAATCTGACAAGAAAATTCCCAATACCAAAGTTATTCCTTCTTTTTGAATGAAATTTCAATCGTTCTCATTCAAATGTTGAGAAAAAAATATCCAGAGGCAAACTGGAAGTCCCTTTCATTGATTTGATATAGTTAAGTATGCACAGGACTCAATTTTTGTTGCAGTCTGTGTTGAAAATATTTTCCCAATTTTTGACAAAACAACACATTTTTCCCAATTTGCCTGGTACCGGACCCGTTCCCAAAATTATGAGAAAAAACGCTGTCCTATGTTTCAATATTGGACTCATTGTTTTGGGAACAAGTGGGTCCCAGGACTCTTCTGCATAAATTTGTAACAAAATCACTGTAGACCAAACAATATCATAACTTGGTTTTATTTACTTTTTTTACAATAATCTTTTGTTTTTAATTTGTCTTCAACAAAAGTAGTCACATGTATTCAATTCCTTTCCATTAAAATTTGTATGGTTGACTCTACTTAACTGCAATCCTGCATTCCTCATACTTACATTTTCCCAAACAAGACCTGGTTTTGACTTCCCTTGGAGAACGGTATTGGGAAAACATTGAGGCAAAAGAAGAAAGTGCTGAAAATCAGCTTTTCTTGGTTTGATCCAATATTTTCTCTGAGCACTCTATTATATATTTTTGTAATTCATAAATAATACATTGTATTGACTGTCATTTTGTCACACTCGAATAAGTTTTTCTACACAATGTCTAGTGTTTATCTATCCTTTAGAGGCACATATCCTGGTGGGTAGATATCTTCGTCATCAGGGGGTATACCTAGTTCTTCATCTGTCCATTCTGATGGGACTATGTCAGGAAAATGTCCCTGAAACGATAAAAACATAACATATTGACACAAAGCAACTTATCTGTGGCTCTGAGTTTATTTTTATTTTACACAATGTCTGATGTTTATCTATCCTCGAGAGGCATATATATCTGGGCTGGTAGAGATCTTCATCATCCAGAGGACTTTTCTACCCCAAAAGACCCCCAAAATGTACAAATATACTATTCCATTCACCCAAAATTGTCATCTGCATCATCTATGATATTGGACCAAACTAACATTTTGCTGTGACTGTCTAGTATTAGTTTAACCCTTTCCCAAACGACAACATTTTAGGGTGGTGCAAATTCAAAGCTGCCGCAGACGACAAAATGGATGTGGATAATCACAGGATTCGTGTATATTTCAGCTCAGAAAATATTGAGACAAAAAGGAGAAACTGCTGGTTATCAGCAGCTTCTTCTTTTGTCTCATTGTTTTCCCAAGCCATATCTATTAGGAACGTCAAAACCAGGTCTTGTTTGGGACAGGGTGAAGAAGCTGTTTGATCTACCTACTATTATCTATACTTCTGTCCCTGAGAGTAACAACATTTGTTTTTGATGCACAAATACAACTGGAAAACCTATTTGCCTATAGTGTGACCTACATGATTGACCTTGACTTAATGGTACCCTTTCCCAAACAAGACCTGGTTTTGACTTGTCCAACAGAATAGGCTTGGGAAAACATTGAGGCAAAAGAGGAAAATGCTTATAACCAGCATTTTCACCATTTGCCTCAATATTTTGCTAGGCTCTTTTGTACATAAATCCAAATTTTATCAACATCTATTTTGTCGTCTGCAGCAGCTTTCAAACTAGGATAGTCTTGAATTTTGTCATTTGGGAAAGCAGAACTACATGTAGATAAGAGGGAGTAAATGCTTTTCAAAATGCAATATTTCATTTATTGTTCATCAAACCCTATGTAGTGGGTACTCATTTGAATGGTCTCATCCAGACAATTCAAATGAGTACTTGCAACATCTAGGCTTTAGAGTTGAAATGACAAATTTAGAATGTCTTCACTCCTGCTTATCTGTAGCTCTGGAAAAGGGTTAACCCTTTCCCAAACAAGACCTTGTTTTGACGTCCCTTATAGAAAAGTCTAGAGAAAACATTGAGACAAAAGAAGAAACTGCTGATAAACAGTAGTTTCTCCTTTTGTCTCAATATTTTCTATGCAATATTTTTCAGTAATCTCATCTTTACCAACTGCCATTTTGTTGTCTGCAGCAGCTTTCAAATTGGACCCACCCCAATATTTTCTCGTTTGGGAAAGGGTCAAATACCACAAGGTATGTACTGGTGGAATATAAACACTTTACGCTCTCCGAAATAACAAAATGCATACTTGCAGTACTCCCATTATTCGAAGCCTGCAGGCAAAAATTTGGGTGTGTGTGTGTGGGGGGGGGGGGGGGGGGCGTCAGGGGCCGGGTACAAGATTCAATTTTGGAGTGAAAAACCCCCATTTGGCGGTTTTTGGGGACCCTGAAACCCAACATTAGTGATTGTGTTGATCAGTAAACCCATCTTACCGTGACATGTGAAGGATCATTGTACCAATTAAGTCCGATCCATATTACGGTCAAAAAGCCAACTGCTGCTGCTATTTTATTGTGAGGTTCGTTAGCAGGTGGTACAGCATCTCTGTATACAAAATCCGCCCTGAAACGGAAATGAATTTTGTGCTTAAAATAGACTGGGTTTACTGATATGTTTTGATAAACCGTCAGTGTTGTTACACAATCTTGTAACTAAGGCTTGTATCAAACCGTAGTTACAACATTTTTTTATCAACACCATTTTGTTATGCCCCCGATAGGAAGGCATCATAAATTTGACTTGTCCGTCCGTCCGTCCGTCCGTCTGTCCGTCCGTCCGTCTGTCCGTCCGTCCGTCATTCCGTCCAAAAACTTTAACATTGGCCATAACTTCCTTATTACATAACACATTCGCTTCATACTTTACCACAACATTCCTTGGTACATTACCTTTCTGTAGGCACATACTTTGGTGACCTTGACCCCTGGATGACCTTGACCTTATGACGATCAAAGCGGTGTCGGGGGCATTGTCATCTTACAGTGACAGCTCTTGTTTGTCCGAAATTAAGTCACAGTTACATGGATAAAATCGTTGCCTGAAATTGGATGAAGTACCAAACTGTAGAATCGCCAAAAACAACTAGAACTGTCACAGGATGTGACTTGATACCCCCCCGCACAAGCTTTCACTTCCAAAAAGGGCAATAAGTGTAACAAGTTTAAAGTTGCTAGCACTTATGGTTTAGAAGATATGGTCCGGACACAAATGTAAAACAACAAAGCACAATAACTCAAAAAGTGGGCATGACAGAGTAATGGTTATTGAACATGAGACTTTTCCACAATGAGATGTATAAGTGTACCAAGTTTGAAGTTGCTAGCACTTATGGTTTAGAAGACATGGTCTGGACAAAAATAAAAGGGGAAAAACAACAATGGGTAATAACTGAAAAAAAGGGGCATGAGAGAGTAACAGTTCTAGTAAATGACACTTCCCCACAATGAGATCTATAAGTGTACCAAGTTTGAAGTTGCTAGCAGTTATGGTTTAAAAGATATGTCCTGGACACAAATGCAAGGGTACAAACAACAAAGGGCTATAACCCAAAAAGTGGGCGTGGCAGAGTGACAATAACAATTCTTGTACATGACACTTCCCCACAATGAGATCTATAAGTGTACCAAGTTTGAAGTTGGTAGCATATATGGTTTAGAAGATATGCTCTGGGGAGATATTTTGTCCACGGACAGACAGACAGACAGACAGACAGACATACAGACAGACAGAGACAGGTTGTTTTACATCCAACAAAACACGTCTAGATGGATTGCTCACTTTACTTACAATGATTGTAAACAATACAAAATATAATGACATTACGCACGTGCGTTATTGACGTCGCGTAAATGAACATGCTAGTTGACATCGCGGGAAAAGGATATAACATTTCTCCTATTTTATAAAAAGAAAAAGAAAGAAAATCTGTTAATAATTGCAAAAACTAACAAAATAAATAAGTTAAGAAAATAAAATAATTAAGTTGAGTTTGTAGTGATGAAGTCTTAAAATGTCCAAGATTTATTCTATCACTTATTCACATATTTAGTTAATTGTTCTGCACTCCATTTTATCTTGTATTCTTATGAAAGTCATATTGTCTCTGCATCGGTCTTCTCCCATCGTCTGTGGATCGTCGTCTTGACTGGACCTGATCGTTCCTCGTTTCAGCCTCACCCAGTAGTCGCCTTCTCCAATAATCCTTATCACGTGTGTTATGGTTCTCTTGTTTCTCTGTCACTCTTAACCATCGATCTCTCCTAGCGGCACAGCTCTTGGTCGCCATGTTTGACCCGTCCACTCTATTGTCCGACTCGGCTTCGAATCCTCGAGACAGCCGATTCTTTCGTTTGTATAAACAATGTTTATCACTCCTATTACTCATTTGTCTCTCTTCATTTCCACGATCATCAACCCTATGAGCAGTCTTGTCGCTATTTTCACTGATATAATTTCTCCTTCTTTCACCATTTCTGATTCTAAATTCATTCGGTTCTTTAAAAGATCCAGCTACATCTATTTTCATCATGCCGAGATCCATTAGCGTTTGTTTCCCTAACAGCGGCGGTGAATCTATGTGACCCTTTATTACTATGAACTTGGCTTCCGTTCCTCGTGTCTGGTTGCGCACTGTGGTAGTAAACTCGCCCTTCACTTGTAAATCACTTTGTAGAGTACTTAATGTTACTTTACTTTTCCTCAATTTGGTTTCCCGATTCGTTTTACATTTGTAGGCCCTGTATTGATTCTCGTCCATAACATTGGCATCGGCCCCACTGTCAAGTCCAACATTCACAAACACATCGTCCAGCATTACAGGGACAGACTTATTAGCACTTATTTCACGTTTACATCTCTCTCTCACATTACGTATATGGTGCACAGCTTTCATGAAAAATTCTCTGTCAGAGTCCGACTCGCTATCTGAGGAACTTTCTCTCGATTCATGATCTGTATTTCTATCAATATCTACTGCTCTAACATCTCTTTGACTTTTTCTGTGCCTACGCTCCTCTCTACTACTTCTATATGTCTTCCTGTCTCTACTACTTTTCTTGCACACACTGGCAAAATGATTCCAGCCATGACAATCATCACAACGTTTACCATAAGCGGGACAGTCTTCACGTCTACGGAAGGAATGTACATAATTGCAAAACTTACAGTTTTGGCGCTGCACTTCATAATCGCTCTCCTCACTCTGTGAATACCCTCTCCTGTTTTCCCTGTCTCTGTTGACTTTCGCTACTTCCCTGTGGTGGAATTTCTCTGTCATATCAGTCACTTGTAACCGTGTATCTTCAAGCTGGTGAACTTCCTGCAGCATTTCACTTAATGACCATTTCTTGTTAATTGTTTTCCTAATCAACGATTGATTTTCCGTGGTTTGGATTATATGTTCCAGTATTCTATCATCTTCGTCTGGAAACTCGCAATCGTGCACCTTCTCACGTAACCTGGTAGCATTAGCAGTCGTTGATTCATCTTTCATTGGTCTCATTTTCAAAAACACGTACCTGGCATAGTGCTTGTTCTTCTTTGGCGCATAGTATTCATTCAACTTTTCTCTGAGTTTCTCATAGCAGTTCGAAATTCTATCTTCTCTGTTTTCTGGGTCTGGCAAACTCTTCTCCAGTCTAGCGATTTCCTTCCCTCCGTAGATAATCAATGCGTCCTTCTTGTCAGCCGGATCACCGATTCTGAAAAATCTAAACTCTCTCTCGATACCCTCCAACCATTCTTCCCACTGTTTTCCAATCATAATCTGGTCGCCATCTGGAATAAACTGTGTAGATCTCAAATTCCTGCTCTCTGTAACCACAGTTATATGCTCAGCCATTCTTCTTTATTTTCCTCAATACTTCTTAGTTTATCCTCGTCGCCAATTTTACATCCAACAAAACACGTCTAGATGGATTGCTCACTTTACTAACAATGATTGTAAACAATACAAAATATAATGATGTTACGCACGTGGGTTATTGACGTCGCGTAAATGAACATGCTAGTTGACGTCGCGGGAAAAGGATTTAACAGGTTGATTCCAGTATACCCCCTAAAACATTCGTTTTGTGGGGGTATAATAACACAGCAAGGCAGTCTGGAACATTATAAATGTGAAATTTTACGTACTGAATCATTGATTCGGTCGGCACAATCCTTTCAGCTAATCAAAAACGTCGTCAGCCATAAAGTGCGGACCTGCACTCATTCGCTGGAGGTGAAAGCTTCGGTCTTTTTCGTCAAAGCATTACCAACTTTCAGCACTAATATCTCGACGACTACGCCTGATTACTAATGGTAGTTGGAAAGTTTAAATCACATTCTTTTTAAAAAGAAAGAGTTTTGTTTATGAGTTTTAACATCTTACATCTTACATCTGTTGTTCAGGGTCGCAAGACTAGACGTCTTCTATACTAGCGAGGTCAAAGCTATTTCAATTTTTTAATTTTTTACCTGATATGCATACATTTTCTTAAAAGGCTTGCATTGCTGAGTTAAAAAAGGCAAAGGTTTTTAAATTTTAATAAAAACATGATTTTTTGTGATTTTTTTAAAAATCAGGGTTTCGATTTTTTTTCTGTCAATTTTTGTAACCTTTCATTTCATTTGCATTATATCATGTAAAAAGCTAAAATTCACTTTGATATAGACACTGTGCAGTTTCTTATACAACAATATACCATTTGTTAAAAATACACATGCTAAAGCCAACAAATTTCCATTTAAATGACCACTTTGACCATGATCTTTGACAACAAAACAGTGATAAATATTATCCAAGTCGGGAAAATGACATAACATAATCTGAAAACTGCATCCTACAATATTTAAAAAAAAAACAATACCATGACAGCATATTTCCATGGTAATTAAGCCTAGCTCTAATCATACAGACATTAATAATGCTAATTGGTCAATGTGACCTTGACCTTTACCCTTAATCCCTTACCAAATGGCAAAATTTTAAATGTGTCTAAATTCAAAGATGTTGCTGAGGACAATTTCAAGTTGATGACCTTTTACATTTTCCAATCTATTTTGGGAGAAAACATTGTGGGAAATGAAGAATTGCTTGTTACAAGCAATTTCCTCATTTTCCACAATGTTTTTCAAAGCCATTATCTTGTGGGGAGAAATAGCCTAAATGTAAAACTTTATTCACTTGTAATTGTCGTCTGCAAAATCTTACAAATTGGAGCAGTAATATAAAACAAATTGTTTGGTAATGGGTTAAACCAAAATTCCAGACAGCAAACAGTTGACAATAGTCAATATGAATAAAAGTGACTCGGACTGGTTAATCAAGCCAAGGCTGCTCTAAACTAACGTCGTAACAAGACCAAATTTGTCCACACCCCCCCCCCCAATAATATCAGCGAGTTTCCGGTCGTGACCAGCAAGGACTTGAGCTACTTCATTATTTTTCACCAAAATTCCATTCCTTAAAAACGTTATGCACTTGTTAAAGTCCAATCATTCACGATCATAGCAAATCGATTCCAAAAATTGACAAAATGATAGACTTCAATCGCACCACAAACTGAATTTGTTTTACAAAAAAATAACCAAAAGCAACCATTCTGTCATATATTATCTTTAAAAACACTTAACCCTTTCCCAAACAAGACCTGGTTTTGACGTCCCTAAGAGAAAATGCTTGGGAAAACATTGAGACAAAAGAAGAAACTGCTGATAACCAGCAGTTTCTCCTTTTGTCTCAATATTTTCTGCGCATTATTTTACACAAATACTATATTTATCAACATTTATTTTTCGTCTGCAGTAGTTTTCAAATTGGACCAGTCCAAAATTTTGTCGTTTGGGAAAGGGTTAAGTAAGATTATAAGAAAGGTGCATACATGCTATATTCTTACCTAATAATCCTGTAAACGTCAGTAATTAGAGATCTATTCTGTAAAGCGCGGTGAAAAGAGCGATCGAAACGAAACGAAAGTAGAATTTGATTCGCTTCGGATTTTATCCTTATCCGCATAGTAAAGCAGGTGCGTCAAGAACGGCTACTCTAGGTGCCCACTTATTTCGCGCGAAAAAACAGACAGTGGGGTACTTTGAAGGGAAATTGGAGACATTGCGCATTTGATGATCGTAAAATATTTGCGCGTACATTTTAGAGGGAATGTTGTATTTTATTATGCAGTTTGAACTTTTTTGAAATGTTAAAAGGTTATCACGCTAGATCATTCCGAAAAAGCGCCTTGTTTGACACTTAATAATTTCATAAAACTTATTATTTTCCTTAAATTTATGATGTATACCCTTTAAGGTGCCTCTCAGTTTTGGGTATACCAATTTTTAACGGATTTGATTGGATAGTAACGGAGAAATGACGATTTATAGCGAACCACTATTTCTAAAAATAGCCAAAGCCGGGATGCCATTAAGCGATAGAACACATCGACAACATGTAAACAGTTAATGTTTATTTCGTGTAATACATATAACATGGCTTAAACTGATTAATTTTCATAAAGTTTAGACCTTTGTCTTGTTATGGGAATAATCAAACATGGATATTTTGGTGCATTATGTATATTTAAAGGTGATTTTACATGTGCATTTTTTGCCGTTGACAGATATAAAACGGCGTTCTAAAAATAGCTCTGACCTCGCTATCTATACGATGGGTTTTTGAAATATTCTGCCCCAAAAATGGTATCCCGTAACGATTAAGACCGAGGAAGTACCCTCGATGAAAAAATGAAAGTGAGGCTATGAGCCTATGACGTCATGCCGACTGATTCTATACAAATAATTTGCGAATTTGCTTGCTGTCAAAATATAAAGACACGAAAACCAATGACGAATCTAAATTTCTTTCTTATAAAAAGCGCAATTCATTCATTGAATGTAATTATTACCTGTTTCTGGCGATTATATTCGTTCGGTTACATTTTCGGTTTGTCTGTTGTAAAATCGGACGAGATAATGACCTCGATATCCGAATAATTCCTGACATTTCTTTTCCAATGTCGTTAGGTGATTCGTAAGAATTACACACCGACTAAATTTACTACGGCTAAAGACAACCATACATTACACCATGGCCCCGCAAATAGACCACGCCCCTTTTGTTATTAGGCGGATTTATCCTGACATACCACCCCACTGGTGGGGAACTCGGCTATTTAAAGCGAGGGGCGTTATTTTTTGTAACAAAGCATACATTTTTAAAGCAGATAGGCCTACAGGGTTTTGTAAACAATACGTGGGTCATCCAATAAATAGTGAGACTGTTCCTATTGCAGAAATATCTTGAGTTATTTTCTTTCAATGTTCATATTTTCCTTCAATATAGATCAAGGATCTGGGTGTGCGCATGCGCGGAAGTTAGGTGGAAAAAATTTTGCTAAGAAGAAAGAAGAGGAAAATAAATTAATTAAATACAAATCTAGACAACTAGTAAATAAAAACTTGGTGGTAAATAATATCTGAGCTGTGTGGGTAAGGTTAGGATGTCCAAAGGAGATATTTTTCAACAAGAATAGCTGTGAAGATGGACTGACTGATATCTACTCACCATGGTAGGGCACCCACCAGGTAACGGTAGAAAAAGTCAAAGTCAAATTTGTGTTGGACAACAACACAAATTCATAAATATCTACTGATTGAATTGGAAAATGACACAAACCGGAAATGAACAGGAAACCACAGGATTGTCATTCTAAAATGTAAACAAATTCGTTTGTTGGCAGTCAACACCTTATCTGCAAACATGAACCTAACACATATTTTAATATTCTTTGTATACTTAGTGCGCTATGTGTCGGAACCTAGTGTGGTGGAAACATCTGGTACAGACGAATGGAGAGCCCAGAGAGATTCGGTGATCCAGCTAATCCGTGACAGTAGAAGCACTATCGGTAGGAATCTGAAGACCAGAACACCAAAAGCATGTATGTATTTTCACCTGCTTGCAATATTGTTATCAAATGACGTTGCTACAAACCCAGGCCCAACAGCGGAGGCGGCAGTTAGCTCCTACCCATGTGGGACATGCGACAAACCGGTAAACTGGAGCCAAAGAGGTATTGTTTGTAACACTTGTAATCAATGGTATCACGTCTCATGTCAATCTATGACATCATCTGTTTATAACCTCCATATTAATGACTCTGCAGCGGCATGGGACTGTATATGCTGTGGTTGTCCAAATTATAGTACTTTTGTCTTCTCTCACATTTTTAGTACGACAAACATGTATGCTTCTCTTGAAGAATTACCACCAGAGAGCCCAGTTGAGAACATTCAAATGAGACCTGTGCATGCATCTACGCCAAAAAGCAGCAAACCTAGAACAACAAAAAATCACCAAAATCTTCGCGTTATCAATATAAATTTCCAGTCAGTGAAAACAAAACAAGCTGAACTTACAAATTTAATAGACAGTGTACAACCAGACATAATATTCGGTACTGAGACTTGGATAGATCCTTCTGTGAAAGATAATGAAATAATTCCACCAGGGTTTGTGGTTCATCGAAAGGATAGGAAAATGAATGGAGGTGGAGTCCTTATTGCCGTTAAAGAAAATCTATCAACTTCTAGCACTCCTGAGTTCGATACAGACTGTGAAATTATATGGTGTAAAATTGACATTGTTGGCCAAAAATCACTTTATCTATCAACCTTCTACAACCCCAAAACTTCTAACCAGGATGGATATACACGCTACAGAGAAAGTCTAGAAAGAGTCAATAGAATAAGAAACGTATGTATCCTAAGTGCTGGAGATTTCAATCTACCTGGTATAAATTGGACTCAAAAATCTGTGAAACCAGGAACATCACATGTGAATATACACCAGTATTTTTTGGACACTGTTGAGGACTTTGGGCTTACACAGGTAGTAGACGCCCCAACCAGGGGTACAAACATACTGGACCTTATTCTTACCAATCGCCCATCTAATGTAGTGAGAACTGAAATACTTCCAGGCCTGTCTGATCACGACGTTACATTCATAGAGTTTCGCACTACCCCCACTAAGACCACACAAAAGAAGAGAAAAATCCCATTGTACAAAAAGGCAAATTGGGACAACATGAAACAGGATTTGAAACACACATTAGAGGAAGTAATAGCTATGGAACAACAAGAAAAATCAGTAAATGACTTATGGAACAAATTTCAATCTTCTATTGAAAAAAGTGCGGAGAAAAACATCCCATGTAAGGAAGCAAAGAGCAAAGATCGAAATCCATGGATAACACAAGACATTCGAAGACTGATTAAAAAGAGAGATCGATGGTATAAGAGAATGAAAAAATCTGGAAATGCAGATGACCACTCAAAGTATAAGGATCTCAAGAGAAGAGCACAGCGGGAATTACGTAAAGCCTATTGGAACTATATTGAGGGCATTGTTACTCCATCAGCCGAAGACGGAAAAGGCACAAACAAGAGGTTCTGGACTTATATTAAGCACAAAAAGTCTGACGGGAACTATATTCCTCCCCTCAAAGCTGATGGAATTCTTCACTCTGAACCCAACGTCAAGGCAAACATATTAAACAGGCAATTCCAGAAAGCATTTTCAGATGGAACCTCTTTTCAGAGTCACGAGTTTGAAAGACGCTGTAAAATGACTGGAGAATATAGTGAGATGCCTGAGATTCATATCACGGAAAAGGTGTTCTGAAGCTCCTCAACAATCTTAAAGTAAACAAAGCCCCGGGGCCAGACAACATCTCGCCACGAATACTGAAGGAACTTGCCACAGAGGTTGCACCAATTCTGACCCTTATCTTTAACTACTCATACAAAACCGGTGTTGTACCCGATATATGGAAAACAGCTAATATCTGTCCTATATTCAAAAAAGGAAAAAGATATGAGGCCATCAACTATCGACCAGTTTCCCTAACATGCATCTCATGCAAAATAATGGAACACATAGTGACCAGCAACATCATGTCGCATGCAGACAAACAAAATATCATGTACCCACTCCAGCACGGTTTTAGAAGAGGACTATCCTGTGAAACGCAGTTGATTGAATTCATAGATGATGTTACAAAAAACATGGACAGTGGAAAACAAACAGACTGTGTTGTTATGGACTTTTCAAGGGCATTTGATAAGGTCAGCCATTCACTTCTAGTTCACAAATTGAAACACTATGGTATTAAAGGTAAAACAAACCGGTGGATAGAGAGTTTCCTATCTGGTAGAGGCCAGCAGGTAGTTGTTGAAGGAGAATCCTCGGATACTGTTCCTGTAGAGTCCGGGGTCCCCCAGGGGTCGGTACTGGGACCGAGTTTATTTTTATTCTATATTAACGACATGCCATGTAGTCTGACATCCAGAGTCAGGCTATTTGCGGATGACACCATCGCATACCTAACCATCTCATCTGACGCAGACAGTGAAAAACTTCAAGGAGACATCAACAGACTGGCAACCTGGGAAGAAACATGGCTAATGAATTTTCATCCTGACAAATGTAACATCCTGTCCATCACCAAAAATAGAAACATGATAAAAAGAAGCTACACCCTCCGAGACCACATACTAGAACATGTGCCATCCGCAAAATACCTGGGCGTAACAATCACCAGCGACCTAAAATGGACTCCTCATATAAATCAGATATGTGGCAAAGCCAACAATGCCATAAGTTTTCTAAAAAGAAATCTCAACATTAGTAACAGATCCATCAAAGAGAATGCGTATAAGTCACTTGTTAGACCGTCCCTGGAATATGCCAGTACAGTCTTGGATCCACATTTGAAAACAGACATTGACAAACTAGATAAGGTTCAAAGACGGGCAGCCAGGTACGTAATGAATAGATACCACAACACTTCTTCGGTGACGGAAATGATCGATCATCTTGAGTGGGGTTCTCTCTCAGACAGGAGGAAGAATGCGAGACTGACAATGATGTACAAGATAGTGAATCGAAAAGTATACATAGACACTAGTGACAAACTGACCCCAGTACAGAGGAAATCAAGGACATTTAATAACCAAGCCTTCCAGATACCCAGTTGTCGAACCAACATTAGGAAGGAGTCTTTTTACCCGCGTACTATAACGCAGTGGAATACCTTGCCCACCAGCACTGTGTCTGCAACGAGTCTTGAGGCATTCAAGACTCGCCTCACAGTGTAATTATTGGACTACGGCCGTTTTTATCTTCACTGTAAAAATCTGTATAGCACATGCAAAGCTGTTTTTTAAGATTGAGATGGACTCTTTTTGATTAATATTTCATTGCGCACACCCAAACGCGGCAGAATTGTCAGCATGTTGACAGCGGCCGTTATGCGGTAGAAGTAGAAGTAGAAGTAGAAGGATCTTCCCTTTTTAATGACAATATTCAATCCGCGGGAAGGTCTTCTTATTTCGGTTGCTAGGCAACCGTAGTTAACGCGTCACATCTAATTGGCCACTTCTATTTTCAATGCATTTAAATCCTAAAAAAACGTACACTTCACAAGATTCTTTTCACTTAGAACAATGATAAAATTCTGGAGGACCTATGTGCAGAAAATTTGAGGTTGCGGTTATATGTTCCAACTATATAGCGTCAAAAGTGACGTCACCCTACCTGACTTGTGACGGGTGACGTTGTCTTGCAGAATAAATGTCGTGCGTTCATGAAGCTTTGGTCGCTTTTTGTTAAAAGGACATTTCATCCCCAATTCAATTTTTTAAAACATGTCTTGATGCCAAGATTGGTTATTCTAATGGGTATAAATGCTATCAGTTTTTTTTTTGAAGTTGCTGCTGATAAGCGAAAAACACGCTTTTAAAGTTGAGACAGGAGGGACAAATTCTATATACGTCTTAACTGTTGTGGACAACAATTTGTTTAATTTTAACACAAAAATATATATTTCTCGTAAACGGCGCAATATTTTTGCTTGAAATTTTCAGAATTTTCATAAGAAAATATGCACTTTTAGATAAAAGTAAAAGTGAAATTTATGAGAAAAAAATCCGAAATGTCACTTTTAAAGACAGGTCTCAAGAGGGAGTAGGAGATGAACTTAATTGCAAAATTAAGAAAAAGAAAGATAAAAATAAAATATCGGTGTAAGGGTTCAATGGGGATTCATTTAAATCTCTACACCAATTACTCTACCAGTTGAGCTATCGAGCAGTCGACCTTCAATGTGTACTTTGAGAGTACAGAATCTCGTGCAAGTTAGCCTATCTGAATAATCCCGCCATACCTTTTATCGGATAAACTCGTCCAAATAAGTATGCAAATGAAGCAGGTCATTCCACAATGCGGTCAATTGAAAAAGTCAATACTTTCATGTCAAATTATCAATAAACAACACAATTTTCATTATGAAATTATTATTAAGAAATTATAATAATATATTCACAGCTGAAATGAAAATGCATACAATTTAATAAAATTTATAAAATATCATATTGATTTACAAAGTATTGAAAAGTAGACGAAATGGAAATGATGTCAAAAATAGTAGATGAATTGGGAGTAGACGAATTGGGAGTAGACGAAATGGGATTAAACCGATCTCATTATGGTGAGCAAACTCCACCCTACCCAATATCCCAATTCAGGGTAGATAACTGCGAAGGAGATAGTATGGCTTATTGGCTTTCTTGATTTTCAAACTTAATTCTTGTCCAGAGCCTTAGAAAACTTTAATCTGGCCCATATCTTATGCCCTATTACATATACAGCCTTGATAGGCTATGTCTCTTACCAAGACCATTCGCATTTGACCATGACCTTTGACATTGTGACCTTTACCTGGGGAATTTGACCGACTTTTAAAAAAATATTTAACCTGGCCTCTATCTCATGTCCTTTTACACATACAGCCTTGATATTTCACACATGGACACCTCCTACCAAAACCTTCCCATTTGACCATGACCTTGGACCTTGTGACCTTAACCTTGGAGTTTGACCTACTTTAAAAAACTTTATCCTGGCCTCTATCCCGTGTCTCTTTACACATACAGCCTTGATATTTCACACATGGACACCTCCTATCAACACAGTTCACATTTAACCATGACCTTGGACCTTGTGACATTGACCTTGGAGTTTGACCTACTTTTAAAAAATGTTAACCTGGCCTCTATTCCATATCCCTTTACACATACAGCCTCGATGTCTCACACGTGGACAACTGCTACCAACACAGTTTACATTTAACCATGACCTTGGACCTTGTGACATTGACATTGGCATTTGACATACTTTAAAAAAAAAACCTTAAACCTGGCCTATATTTCATGTGTTTTACACATACAGCCCAGATATTTCGCACATGGACACCTCTAACAAGACCTTTCACTTTTGACCATGACCTTCGACCATGACCTTAAAGTTTGACCTACTTTTAAACAACTTTAAGGTTTACAGACTCTGAAAAATTCTACACTTTCTAACCGTACAAAATTCACACACTTTTAAATACACTTCACATAAGTTGATTCACCGTGTCAGATTTCAAAATTATGCTTCAAGAAGAAAATAATTTACAAATATTATTTTACTCTATATTCATATGCATGGGAGGTAATTTTTAACATTTTTATGGAATATTTCCATAAGTATGCATTAATTCAAAATTCTAAACCGTGCAAAATGCTTATGTTTGTATTTGGAATGGAAATGTAACACAGTTTAGGAATTATTTGCTCTTTTCAAATTTCGCCTCTGGCTGTTTGGTGCTTTTGAGGGGTTGGATACCTTAACTTGGCCTATAATAGTCTATATCTCATGTCCTATTACACATACAGCCTCGATACTTCACCAGTCCATTTACATCTGTTTGGGAAAGAGTTAATTTTAAGAGAAAAGCCGCGTGCGATTTAGGCCAGAAGTGGTCTTCTGGAAGAGGTAGAGCTAGTCTGGTTCTCGCCTCTGATACACCACGTTATATCTTTTCTACAACGTAGTGTATCAGAGGCGGGAACCAGACTCTTCCAGAAGAGCTCTACCGGCCTAAATCGCACACAGCTAAAGAGAGGAAAATATCAAGTGAAAACTGTGGGCCTACTTTACTTTTTGGGGGACAAAATCAATCTGATTAACCCATTACCAAACAACAACATTTTAGACTGGTCCAAATTCAAAGATGGATGTTGCAGACGACAATTTCAAATCAATGATTTTAAAACTTTTTTGGTCATTTTTATGTGGAAAACATTGTGGGAAATGAAGAAATTGCTTGTCACAAGCAATTTCTTCATTTTCCACAATGTTTTCCAAAGCCATTATCTTGCAGGGAGTCAAAAAAGTCACTGTGTGGTAATGGGTTAAAACCGATGTTAACTTCACAATATTCAAACAAGTTTATGTTTTCCTTTTTCAAAACGATTGTATATAAAACGTTTTAGATTAAAATGACGATGGAATGACGGTTGCAAATGAAAAAAAAAATGTTTGAGAAAATACTAGGAACCGAAAACAGTTGGAATAAAGATGTTGGTTATCAGTTATTCCCAACATTCCTTCGATGACTGAAAAACTTAGTCATAGGTAGCCATTGTCATCATGTAGGCACCAAAGCAATGCATTATTTTTGAGGAACTGGTAAACCCCTTCTCATTTCTGTTAACAGCATATTCCTATTGTTTCCAAAGCTTTTGCAGGCCGTATAGGCTCACTTCGATTATGATTATAGCTCGAGCTATTGTACGCCATCGATCCAATCGAACACCAATAGTACGAGCTATTTGGTGTCATTTCCGCAGCCATAGTCCGACCACCGGAAGAACTGTGGTCTGACCATCCGAGATATTACGTCATTTGGAACTCCTCGGATAAACAGCGGACCAATCAGTGCCAAGTAAACAAAGATTTTGATTGGCTGAAACAAATCGGGGGAGAATCTAATAGATAGGACAGCACTGGTTCCCAACGATGGCGTTAGCTAAAATGCCAATCGAAGTCGACCAACGAAATGGCTGCATACCTTCATTTAACAATATTACATAATTTTGACGAAATTTTGTGCAGGGAAATGAAATTATCAGGCTACAGAGGGGGTTGGTTTGAACCCTCCCCCGAATCCTTCTAGATCCGTCACTAAGGCTTAGATTAGACTGCACATACGTGTAGTCCTCTTTGCATACACTCTGATTTCTACTCAATGACTGTCCGAACATAAAGACAAACAGCCCTTTGTCGCTTTTCAACAAAAGCCTCGTATCTGCAACTTAAATCAAGCTGCAGTTACGAGTTTTTTTAAAGCGACGTAATATGACAATCTTAACCCTAACTCAAACGGCAACATTTTAAAATGCCACAATTTTATAGCTGTTGCAGACGACAGAATGCGTTTCGACAAAAGAATGTGTGTATAAATTGCAAAGAAAATATTGAGACAAAGGAATAAAAGACATTTTTGCCTCGGTTTTTTCCAAGCCTAATTTCTTCAATGACACTTTGCCCTTAGGTCTACAGTTTTGCATTATTCTTTTGAGAACTTTGCTAGCCAACGTTTAACTCCTATTTCACATCTCCTTCAAACGGAAAAATAAAGTTGTTCCTGTGAGAACAATGTGCATGTTCACTGGTGGTGAACTCGGCCAAAGCGAGGGAAGTTTTTCGCTACAACAAGGTACAGATATTTTGCGTTTGAATATGAGTTTAAAGATCTGATTGGATAGTTTTTTTTCTAATAACAATGAATTTGTTCTGAAAATACACAGGGTCTACCGATATGTATTGACACACCGTCTGTGTTGTTATAAAATCTTGTAACTACGGCTTTATCGAAGCCGTAGTTACGATACTTTATAACAACACCGACGGAAAAGTATGATCGCGTAAAAACGTCCCACGCTTTGGCCGGGTTCACCACCAGTGATGTTGAAACAAAGAAAAACACCACATGCACTATAGAGTGTTGGTACATGTACAATCTGTACCGGTATTTTTTCTCTAAATGAGCCATGATCTGAAAAGTGGTCCCTTATGGCATTTTTGACCCCCTTGTTTCCAGATCCACCCATTACTAACAATCGCGACCATCGAGACTGTTTGCAACCACTTGCCGTTTGGAACGTGTTTGCAACACGATGAATGTGAAGGTAGACGCGTGTAAATGACGTCATCAAAACAAATCTAACGTTATAATTCAAGTGAAATATAGGCTATTGTCAATAATCGGTATATCACATCAAGTTTTTTATCTGATAAAATTTTGTCACATTTATAAAGATACAATCGACTTTTGAACGCTGTTTGTTTCAAATATTTTTCTGACGTAAATTTAAATAGACCTAGTTGTTTGCCGTTGTTATGCTTGTGGAGTGATATGGGAGAAATTCTCCCATGCCGCCCACTGTACATCTTCGCAAGCCAAGGGTGAAATCTATGACGTAACGTCGTTTCTGAATTCACCCTTTCAAGGGCGGATCCAGGATTTTTTTCCAGGGGGGGTCCAAGCCCAAGATTTTTTCCAGGGGGGGTCCAAGCCCAAATTATGACTTAAAATGTAGTAAAAATGTAACGTAACACTATACTTATATACTTAACAAAAGTTCTAATCGGTCACTTTTAAAATTGTTATATCTCGATTTTTAATCAACCAATCAGTGTAAAATTTTACGAGTGTTAGTTTTAGCCCATATCATCGACTATGCGTATTTTTGAGAGCTCTGAAACATTAAGGGGTGGTAAAGATGTCCATGTACTTCGTTTTCCCGATTTGCACGTGAAAAGTTTTCGCGCAACAAAAGCCACGGCCAAGTTTATACACGTGAGGTCTCTATCGACTATGTAGTCAGAAAAACACATAACATGACCAGAATGACACACGAAGTGCGAGACAGGGCCATCGAAATGCTACAACGGGGCCTTTGTTTACGACTGGTAAAATTTAGTTGCAGAGAAAACCGGATGTAGGTGGCAATTGAGTTTTGTTTTGTTTTATGCAGTTTTGATAAATTGTTTCCATCCATGTTCAAGTCGCCAGAACGTTTACGTAGGCCTATTTTAACCATCAAGGCCTTACACATGGAATTTCAGGCCACCGGAAGTGCTGCAGTTCGCCATCAGAGACAGAGACGACGAGTTACCATACATCGCCAGGACCATTATTTTCCTTTATCATATGAAAGGAACATATTCCTACCGGCTTCAATCACTGCATGTTGACTGCGGGGTCGACATGAACGCAATATTACACCCCAGACTGTGCACAATAGGCTGTAAAGTGTTGGGATTTGTTGAAAGTAGCCACTCAGGTGTTATCTGTAGACGTCATCAAAATGTCCGTCTAGTTTTTGGCGCCATGTTACCTTCTCTTTACCAGCGCTGCCTTGGCCAACGTCTTCTTAACAAATTAGACCACAACTTTGCATCAGTTTGCCGACGGACGTGTGATCATTTAATCGCTGTCACGGTGAGTTTCAGAGTGATGAATTTGATTGTGATTGACTTTCTTAACATTATCCATTCCACGACAAGCTAGTGTGTAGCTGTTATTGAAGAGAACGGTGGTCACACACATTACTAACACTGCTCTTCTCGTTTTGTGAATTTGGAAATCGAGGGTACCTCTTTATGAACTGCTGTTAGATCTTAGGCCCTACTAGAAAGTCTTAAAATAATCGAATTGCAACAGTCATGTTGGAAATTGATTTCTTTAACAGTGTTACAAAATAAAATGTTTGGAATCGTTTGTTTATTGATTTTATGACGCAAAGTATAAGGTGACCGATTAGAACTTTTGCTGAGTTTATAGTCAAAATTTAATTTTCGGCCAATGCCGGGGGGGGGGGGGGGGGTTCCCCAACCCCCTCTAGATCCGCCCATGCCTTTGCATAGCCTATTTAGTCCGATTTTCTTGGTGTCCTGGAAAGCGTTTTCATTTGTTCCAGCGAGGCTTCGCTGCAACCAATTAGATTAATCGATTCACATATTGTTATGAATAGGCCTAAAGAATTTCTGACAACGGGCGGGGAAAACTATTGCACTTGCAATTTAAAAACAAGAAGATGAGCGATTTTTTCGTCAGATTTTCACTTTCAATAGACAGTTTTTTTTTCCAATTTTCATTCGAGGAAATGCTATACTTGCGACAACTCGACAAAAAGCAGCTATTTTTTTACCTAGTCGGAATAGCGTAGAACACGAAAGACAACGCGCGTTAATGATGTCATCATTAATGGACGAAATAACGCCAAGAACGCGACGTTTGATTGGTTGCTACTCCATAACAACCAGCAAGACAACCGCTAGGTGGCGTTTCGCGATTTCATGTAAATTGGACAAAATCCGCCAAGGGTGAATACAAACGTAGGTGGGTTCAACCTTGGCTAGCGAAGATGGCCACTGTTATACGTTCTAGCCGATCTTGAGAAACGATAAGATCCGAGAATATTCGAATGCCATGACTAAGTGCAGTCTCCAGTCTGAACAGAACCCATGATGTTTTATGGTTGCTGCAGGTCATATATCAGCTACCAGAGAATAACATTGAACTTGATTAGACTTTGTTTGTTCGCAGGTTGACCTGGACCCACGTTGTTCTCAAATGCCATACTGGACTTTTTTTCTGATACGGACTCAAACAGAGAAACAGATATGGATGAACACATTCTAAATTTTTCATCTCGAATCCAAACCCTTTGTTATGGATACTCATTTGAATCGTCTCGACGAGACGATTCTAATGAGTACCCACAAAGTAGGGTTTTATGAATATTTAGCGAAATATTTTATTTTGAAAAGTCATCACTCCATCTTATTTTGTAGCTCTGCTCGAATGTTAAATACAAAGATTCCCGTGCTGTTGTCGTCAAACACACATTGTTTTTGAAAGGGTTGAAATACTCTGGTTTCTAACGACATGGACATTTGTGATATTTGTGTCGAACTAGAACAATCTGGAGTAATACTTTTGCATTTATTTAAGCTTAAGAAAAAAAAATTAGCTTAACAAAATTTGTAACACAGAAAACAATACCAATTGGTTTGAAACAACTATAGTTGCACATTTTCTTGTGTAGCCTAGCATATGTCCGTCTGTGTTTAAAGTGACATTTCACGATTATTTTTACATAAATTTTACTTTTATTCTATCTGAAAGAGTATATGTTTTCTTATGAAAATTCTGAAAATTTCAAGCCAAAATATTGAACCGTTTACGAGAAATATATATTTTTGTGTTAAAATTAAATAAATTGTTGTGGACAACAGTTCAGATTTATATAGAATTTGTCATTTCTGTCTCAACTTTGAATGCGTATTTTTCGCTTATAGATAACAACTCTAAAAAGCTGATGGCGTTTCTACGCATTGGAATAAACAATCTTTGCATCGAGACATACGAGGGACGGTCGGAAAGTAGTTGGACTTTTGACTAGTTCTCTAAAACCATTCACCTTTTTAACAAAATTCTTTCTACACTGTTTGAACAAATTGTCCATCTATGTCTTTGCATTTTTGCCATCTTCGTAGGAGCTTTATTATTTCCACTATTAACCATGACGTACACCCACTGTACTAGGTACAGTGTAACAGCCGGTATCAAATGTGCCCTGGTCTCAAATTTCTTCCCATCTTGCGTTTTCTTCAGTTCTAGACACAAATAAAAGTCACGTAGGGAGAGGTCTGGGCTATAGAAGAGTAAAACAACAAATGACATGTGTAATAGTTGATAATCTCCACTGTATATTCGGTGGTATGGGAGCGTGTGTAATAGTGAAGAAGAAAACAGTTTTCTTTGCTAATCAGGGACGCGTTTACTTCAGCATGTATTCTTAGATTTCTCTAAATTGCTTCAGAATTGTACTTGGCAATGACAGTGTTTGCCATTTGACATGAAATGAGTAACTATCAATCCTCGTGAATCCCCAAAAGCAACAAACATGCCAACCAGCCGAAGGTGACAGCTTAATCTTTTCAGGGTGGGGAACCAGCTCTATTCCATGACTGCTTTGACTAATTTTTATTCCAAATTCGAAATTATGAACCCTTATTTAATCTTCAGTTATACTGTAGTTCAAAAACTTAACTTATTCGCGATTAAAATGACTAGAATGTTCTTTTGTTTTGGGTACTCTTGTTGTTCCTCTAACAAATAGCATGTGATACATGAAACACCTATCACATATCAGGAGACAGAATAACGTATATATACAACTATCTTTGAAAATAAACTGACCACATTATTGGCAAATGGATGAAGATTCCACCAATATATAATGTGTTTATACAATTGCAAATGGAGCGACAGTAGCACGAAAAGTCCAACTACTCTCCGACCGTCCCTCGTAGGCCTAGTTTTAAATATGAAATAAACGTGAAATGTCACTTTAAGCAAATTCATCCTAGGTTCAAACTGTCCACCAAATCAACTCGATCACCTACTAGTAAATGCCACAATCAAACTCGACTAAATCATCGTCTGAATGACATTTTTGGGGTCTCTAATTGGAAATAAGAAGCCCGGGCGATTCAGATCGTACTAGGTCAACCCAAACACACCCGATCATCGATGTGTTCGATTGTTTATTAGTGTTGTCCGATTGTGTTGCTTGTGCATACAACAAAATGTATGTGAGTAAAGGTAAAATTTGTGAATGATAAACACGGAAAACATTGAGACAAAATGAGAAATTGCTAATTATCAGCACTTTCTTCTTTTATCTCAATATTTTGCCATACCTGTTCTATCGGTGACGTCACAACCAGGTCTTGTTTGGGAAAGGGTTAATATGGTTTGATGAGTGGACCTGATGGGCACTAGAACATAGAAATACGGACCACATTTTGAAAAGATAAGGTTGCTTGCGGAAGGACAGTACAATTATCAAAAAGAAAGACGAACCAGTTTTTAGGGCATTTAATGGATGTGTTTGCAGGCGTTGTCCCAAAATCCACCGGTTATTAAGGGGGAATGCTCCAGTTTCCTAATTTTTTTTCCAATAATAGAATTTATTCATATTTTGTATGTTGAAATAACATGTTATTACCAATTGAAAAATAAAATAAAAATGGGTGGTCAGCGATCTTGTTTGAATTTTATTGGCATTCGTATCACATAACCCTACATCGAAAAAATGCACAATTTCTTGCACCTGTCCAAGGTCACTAAAATGCTAATAAAAAGCTGTATATTCATCGTTTAGTCCCGAAAACGGATTTAAAGTAACGTCTAACATTTATTACGAACAGAAAACCCAAAATATGTGCTATTATAAATGCGTACATGTATAAAACAGCATGCTCACGTGTTCGGTTAGATCAACGAAGCTGGAGTGTTTTATGTCAAAATTTGCATATATGTTGAAATATTTTAAGTTCTACATAATAGAATTTGATAAAACTCTCTCATTGTATTAAGCAACATGTCCTGGTAATAATTCAAAAGGAAAATGTATAGGTCAGCGCACTTATTAGTGAATTATTGCAATTTTTATCAGCTACACATGAATAAAATGACGCAAAACAGTGGTAACTGCATACACACTTACGACTGTCTTGCTCTAAATATTCGATTTCCATCTTGAGAAAATCAGTTTCGCATAATAAATACACTTTTACCGTCGAAAATGGTAAATTGTAATGATGTGTTATATTATTGAAAATCTGGTTGCGAAACATATTGGTACGAAACGTTTAAATTACTACAGTAAAGTCCGAGTGTTCCGAAAAACTGGAGCATTCCCCCTTAAACATTGCACTCTGCAAAGGACAGTCATCATACAAAGAGAAACGAAAAACCAACAAATTGGGCCACTAGGTTAATGTGTAACCATTTTGTAGACGTTACGTTAATAACTAGTTTTAGGTTCGGAAGTCTTTTAGAGCATGGTAAACTGGTAATTGCCCTGATCACAGCGGGGATTGTGCATCATGGGATGAATAAGGACTACGGACAAAATAATAAATTATCTATTCTGGTAAGATATTTTGCTCTCACTTTCTTATTTCTGCACCAATTTTCAAAAGGTTTGTTGCATGTACCCCGTCTTATTTAGTTCTTTCATCGGATGTATGGTGTATTAGAAGGCTCTTGATATTTTCCCCAAATTATTATCACAATCGACAGGAAGGTGAAATGATAACAAGTACGGCCAAATTAGCCCTGCTCCAGGTAAAACTCTTTGCAATAACTTCACACCGTTCATCCAGATACAAAAAACTCGGATTGGTCTTCCAAACGCGGACGTGAAAAACAACACCGTGGGAATACGCACAAGGTAAGAAAACATCAAGATATAGCCTTTTAATTGCTGCTGTATAAAAAGTGTTTGTGCATAGCAAGTGTTTGTGCATAGCTGATGCAAAATGTTCTATCTTGGTGGTGCTGCAGTTTCACAACAAAAGATTTTTGTAAACTATAGATACAAGCGATTTTAAATCGTAAATCACTATTTTCTCGCCTACTTCCCGTTTTGTTTTATATTTGTAGAAATTATTTAACTGGTTTCGAGCAAATATCTCTTCAAAATAAGTTTTCGACATCTATGGAATAAATCTATACCATTCATCAAACTGGAAAAAAAATTTGGGTGTCTAAAGCCATGTTTAATAATTAGCCTAGCTTGCTTCAATGTACAACTTACCATGGATGTTGATACCACACAACAATAGAGACTTTGCACCGTGGTATGTTGCACCATAACAACTGACAGTACCCAATTTCAATTAGTTCTTGTTCTTATGGGCAAGTTTAAAAAAAAATGTGACCCTTCACTTTTTACATGCCTCGGCTTTTGCAGAGAAACATATTCAACCCAATCAAAGCTAAAAGGATTTGTTATTGTGTCTTTATACTGGGTACCAAGTTTAAAGAAAATCGCTTCACAAATAAAAAAAGATATGTCATTAAAACATGTCAAAAATGTCAGGAGTGAAACGCTTTTTGTGTGACACTTAAGACTTAAACCAAGTTTCTAAGCTATGATAAATAAAATACAGTGACAGGATACTACAATAAGCACTTGTAATTCCTAAAACAACATGTGCATCATCATCTAAAAATACCTTTTCATCTTATCTTCACTGGTTTAGAATGTGGAGCCTGTTTTATACAATAACCCTCTGAATTTTATGTCAGGAGTGAAACACTTTTATTTTTCAAAATGTGTTCTCATTTTTGTCTATTCAGCCAGAAATCTACCACTCAAACTTTTTTAGAAAGCCATCAACCTTGTGGTCATTTTGCACACTACTGTTTAGTGATTCGTGGGTTACAATTTATCATATTGTGCAATATATATGCTGTCAGGAGTGAAATGCCTTTTTGTTGTCATTTTGCAAGATTGCGCACACAATTTTAGCTAAAAACTTGTGAACATGAATTTAGAATATAATTTTGGCACTGCTTAACCATTTAGAATAGTTTTTAGCCACCTTAATTCAGAAATCTGGATGATATTCTGTAAAAATAGCTGTTATTCTTAAGGTATAAAGTGCCTAATTAAAAACACCACTTTCTAGCCATACGAAATGTATCAAATTACACACACTTGTAAATACACTTCACATAAGTTGATTCACCGTGCCAGATTTCAAGATTATGCTTCAAGAAGAAAATATTTTACAAATATCATTTTACTCTATATTCATATGCAAGGGAGGTAATTTTGAACATTTTTGTCAAATATTTCCATAAATATGCATTAATTCAAAATTCTAAACCGTACAAAATGCTTATGTTTGTATTTGGAATGGAAATGTAACACAGTTTAGGAATTACCGGCACTTTTCAAATTTCGCCGCTGGCTTTTTGGTGCTAATTAGGCCCTTCTTACCTTAACATTTAAATGTCACACTTTGGTCACATTTTTTTCAAACCTGCCCTTTTCTATACTTTTTTTGTGGGTTCTTGTAAATAAAACACTTGAAGCGATCCCCGATCCTCCGTGAAACATCACTTTGACAATAATTATGTGCATTAATAATGATTTACAGACATTCTTACCAAGATTTTTCTCTTTTCGTGCATCAAAGTCAGAATCAGTAGCATGTATTTCTCTTACTAACAGATTTTATGAGACAGGATTTTAGGTAAACATTGGCAAAGTTATGTACGTTTTCATTGTATGTCACACAAAAATCAGCTCAGTCGATATTCGCTGTAATCAAAGATAATAAATACTCACTCTTCTTTCCCGCCGTTCAAAATAAAATTGTTTACATCCGCGTTTGGAAGACCAATCCGCGTTTTTTGTATCTGGATGAACGATGTGAACTTTCTTAATTCTGAGACAATTTTCAAATGGTTTGTTGCATGTACCCGCCCCACTAAGCTCTTTCCTCAAATAGATGGCTTATTTGGGAACTCGTCATACGTTTTCCCAAAAATTTATCCCAACTGACCAGAAAAGCGACCCAAAAAAGTTAGTGAAAAAAATCTTACCTGAAGCGGAGCAAATTTGTCCGTATACAGTATTCATTCCATGATGCACAATCTCCACCGTGCTTATACTACTTCGTGTTAACCCACTACCACACAGTGACTCTTTTTGACTCCCCACAAGATAATGGCTTTGGAAAACATTGTGGAAAATGAAGAAATTGCTTGTTACAAGCAATTTCTTCATTTACCACAATGTTTTCTACACAAAATTACCAAAAAAGTTTAAAAATCATTTATTTGAAATTGTTGTCTGCAACGTCTTTGAATTTCGACAAGTCCAAAATTTTGTTGTTTGGTAATGGGTTAAAAAGCCAAAATGGTATCAAGGACGGTAACCATTACAATGTAGTGCATGATTTGACCATTTCCCAAATGACAGGAATTTAGACTGTCCCAGTTAGAAAGCTTCTGAAAACAACAAATTTTATGGTAAAAATACTGAATTTGAGTACAATAATTAATATTGCATAGAACATATTGAGTCAAAAGGAGAAATTGCTGATTCAGCAATTTTTTCTTTTACCTCAATGTTTTCCCAAGCCTTTTCTGTTAGGGACGTCAAAACCAGGTATTGTTTGGGAAAGAGTTAATAGATTATAACATAAAACTTGGGCCTCTGTGTATGTTACCTTCCCCTGCGAAAAGTTCATTTTAGTTCAGGAACTGTTCTAGAACGTTCTAGATCGTAATGGCAGTTCTAGAAGTGTTCTAAAACTGCCATTTAACGATCTGGAACGTCCTAGAACAGTTCTAGAACTAGAAATGCGTTACTGAACTTTTTTCACAGGGGTTCATCCATTTTTTAACCCGGAAGCTTTTGTGACTTTTTTCCAGCCGGTCGAGCACTGTAAGGCCTATGCATACCCCATGTTGCAAATGTGGTTTGTTTACACATTTTTATCTGTGCTTTGTTTAATCAACTTTAGGTAACACATCTTTGATACAGTGGCATTTGTCATCTTTCTAACCCTTTCCCAAATATTGACGCTTGTTGACGACCATGATAGCAAACACTTGGGAAAACATTTAGGCAAAAGAAGAAAATGCTGATAATCAGCATTTTCTACTTTTGTCTCAATCTTTTGTGTGCTATACTGTACACGAATGCCATCTTTATCAACATTTTCTTGTCGTTTTCAAACTGGAACTGGCCAATTTTTGCCGTTTTGGAAAGGGTTAACAAACCAGGGCCCGTATTATGAACGATCTTACGACCACGATTTTGTAACTAGACATCTGATTGCACGAGACATCAAATTGGGCCAATCAGGATTGTTCTTATAAGCTAAATAATAACGCAAAAAATAAACGTACGATCGTTGATAATACGGGCCCATGACCTTTACATTTGGGCCAGGAGCCGTCACAGACGGATTATGCTCCCCGAATAAGACTTAGTGTTTGTCACAAAATAAAAACTGTCATGCGTTAAGCCCCCTTTTTCCATGACGGATTTTTGTACACACAATATTTATTATATGCCCGAAGGGTCGTATTATGTTATGGCCCCGCTCGTCTGTCTGTCTGTCTGTCTGTCCGTCTGTCCGTCCGTCCGTCTGTCCGTCCGTCCGTCTGTCCGTCCGTCCGTTAGCAATTTCTTGTGTGCGCAACTCCTCCTACAGTTTTGATCGGAATTCGATCAAACTTGCCACAATGAATCTCCATGGTGTCTAGTTGTGCACTGCGCTTACGGAATTCAATTAACTCTTTTCGTTCTTAAATTATCTGCCCTTGAATTAAAAAATGCCCATTTTCTTGTGTGCCGAACTCCTGCTACAGTTTTGATCAGAATTTGATCAAACTCGTATTATGTTATGGCCCCGCTCATCTGTCTGTCCGTCTGTCCGTCCGTCCGTCTGTCCGTCTGTCCGTCCGTCCGTTAGCAATTTCTTGTGTGCGCAACTCCTCCTACAGTTTTGATCGGAATTCGATCAAACTTGCCACAATGAATCTCCATGGTGTCTAGTTGTGCACTGCGCTTACGGAATTCAATTAACTCTTTTCGTTCTATCTGCCCTTGAATTTAAAAAAATGCCCATTTTCTTGTGTGCGCAACTCCTGCTACAGTTTTGGTCAGAATTTGATCAAACCTGCCACAATGAATCTCCATGGTGTCTAGTTGTGCACACCGCTTACAGAATTTAGATAACTGTTTTCGTTTTTGAATTATCTGCCCTTGAATTTAAGGAAAAAATGCCAATTTTCTCAAAAATGTCCATTTTCTCCTGTGCGCAACTCCTACAGTTTTAACCGAAATTTAATCAAACTAGCAACAATGAATCTCTATGGTGTCTTGTTGTGCAAACAAAATTTTGATAACTTGTTTGAATTATCTGCCATTGACTTTAAGAAAAAATGCCCATTTTCTCAAAAATGTCCATTTTCTCCTGTGCGCAACTCCTACAGTTTTAACCGAAATTTAATCAAACTAGCAACAATGAATCTCTATGGTGTCTTGTTGTGCAAACAAAATTTTGATAACTTGTTTGAATTATCTGCCCCTGAATCGAAAAAATGGCCAATTTTACTGACAAGCCCCTCTCGGGCGTATATGCGCCGCTCTGCGAAGCTCTTGTAAAATATGGTCTAGAACATCTCATTTATCACATAAGTACAAAATTCCATTAAATCATGCTCATTAGATGAGGAGAAATTAGAGAAAAACTAATTTTTACATTAAGGCCCGTTTTTCCATGACGCAGCCTCAAATCAAGAAACGGAGAAAAAGGTCCCTATGGATTATCACAGGGAGTTCACATGTGAAGTTTCATTGAATTTGGTCCAAGGGTTGCTGAGATTTGGCTTTGGACGGACGGACGGACACACGGACGGACGGACAGACGGAAAGCGTGGCGACTATATGCTCTCCCGAAATTTTTCGGGGAGCATAAAAGCCCAACAAAAAAAAAACAAAACGTTAAACCATTTAAGACAACCACGCCCACAAGTGTCGGAAAGGAAAGTCGCTGCGACCGGGTATAGAACACCATGTTTGGTAAACATGTGCCACAATTGTAGAACGTCTTCAATAATTAATTCATTATGTTTAAACGTGACTGACTGAAAACGATCTAAAGAAGAAAAGGCTGAAAACTCTCAGGAATTAGAAGGGCGAGTTAGATTTAAAAAGAAAATAAGCTGACCAAAATTTTGGTTGGTCATCAATAACGTTTTATAATTATGTTAATTTTTCAAAGCACATTCACATCCATTTTATCTATATAGTTCCTGACGCATTTCCGCCTTCTTTGATACTGCACGTTTTCAAATCGGTCACGTACACTGGTGGTGAACTTGGCCAAAGCGAGGGACGTTTTTCGCTATAACAAGATATAGATATTTTGCGTTTAAATATGAGTTTATAGATTTTTTTATCTAATGACAATGAAATTGTTCGAAAAATAGACCGGGTTTACCATTATGTATTGACAAACCGTCGGTATTGTTATAAAATCTCACAACTACGGCTTTATCGAAGCCGTAGTTACGAGATTTTAAAACAACACCGACGGAATACATTGATCGTGAAAAAACATCACTCGCTTTGGCCGAGTTCACCACCACCAGTTACGTATATAGAAAATCATTGAAGGTTTTCTGCAATTGTTGTGTCACGTGGTTACCCGCACTGTATCCCAGTCCCAAATTTTGACATTCATAGCTTCAATGGCCCGTTTCTTCTCTTCTTCAAGAGCCTTCATTTCTGAACAGTCTAATAGGGAACGATTTTATCCAGTTAATCTTGACGTAAATTTGGACAAACAAATAGTATTTCGTAGGTGTTGTTATTAAATCTCGTAACTACGGCATGATTCAAGCCGTAGATACGAGATTTTATGACAACACCGACTGTTTATCAAAACATAACAGTAAACCCAGTCTATTTTAGAACAAAATTTTTTGTCACTCTTTATCGTTTGGAAAAGGTTTCTGGAGATAAAGCCAAGTAAAGGAGAACTAGTCAAAACTTTGATACGAAGGTATTTATAATTAACAGACATAGATACGACAGAATGGTCATCTAAATGGTAAACGATTTCAGATCGCATTTGAATAACCAATTAAACAAGCGAATAAGGTAAGAGTTTTTGTGTTGCATTTTAAAGTAGATCTAATTGTATTTTTCTCTGTTGTAAAACGATCATTATTTTTGACAATATTTTAGAGAAATCTTAAGAAAGCTTTGAGGAAAACAAAGGTAAATGTTGATGATCAATGATCAATGAAATATCTTGTCGTTTTTATTTTGGAAATAACATAATAACTTATTGACCAATTACCATTCAATGACGCTTTTTGACGCCCACAAGGTAGGCCTAATTAAGACAATGGAACACATTGTGGCGAATGAAGAAATTGCTTATGACAAGCATTTTCCTAATTTCCAACAATGTTTTCTATTAAGCATGAGCAAAAATATCCAATTTCATTCACTATGAAACTACCGTCCGCAAAATCTTTGAATGTGGCCAGATCCAAATTTTGACGTTTGATAATGGGTTAAAGCATCTAGAATGTAAATCACGATGTATAGGATGGGCGTGTCGGGGCACAACTCAACGAAGGGGAATCACCACAAGCACGACCACCACCACCACCACCACAACAACAACAATTGCGGAAAATATTCAACAAATCTAAAAAAGTATTACTGACTTGTGAACTAGTTTGAAACAGAGAAGGCAAATACACCATGGATGTTCAGGATGTGCAGATTTTTTAAACAAGACCCGATAAAATGTAATTGACGAGCAAACAAAATTTTGCCAATAACTTTTTAATCATGTGCTCTGCTGTTGAAAAAGATCGGCCACACCCAGCAAGTCTCTGAAATTTTTACAGGTTCTCTGCTTGAAACCAAATCTGAATCGGTCTCTCAATAACATATTCATTGAAGATTTTTGGCAATTGATGTTGTCATTGTTGTTGTGTCTCACAATTCCTCACCGAGAGTAAATTAACCAATTACCAAACAATGACGCTTTTTGACTCCATAGAAGAAAATGGCTTTTGAAAACATTGTGAAAAATGAAGAAATTGCTTGTGACAAGCAATTTCTTCATTTCCCACAATGTTTTCTACATAATAAGACCCAGAAATGCAAAATTTCATCCACTTGAAATTGTCGTCTGCGTTATCATTGAATTTGGACTAGTCTAAGATTTTGTCGTTTGGTAATGAATTAAAGCAACAACAATAAAATGCTCTTCATGTCTGCTCACCTTTTCCCAAATAGGAAGCAGCTAGACTTATCCAATTTGAAAGCTACTGTAAACGATATAATTGATATCGATATAAAG
>OY804595.1:39822749-40116653 GCA_963680895.1 Fragum sueziense
GAACGTTCTATTGTAATTTGAGTAGTTATAAAACCTCGTAACTACAGCCTGATTCGCGCTGTATAATGTTTTAACAATAATACCGACGATGTACCGCTAAGCGAGAAGGCTGTTTCTCCTCAAGCTTAAATGTAATGAACCGTTTACTAGGCTCCGCCCTGTCTCCCGAAAAAAATCAGAATATACGTTTGTTTATAAATATTCATAGCGCACGGTCACTTCGGTTTAAAGTGTCCGTTGATTGGCAAAATCAAACTCTTGTGTCGAAAAAACACCTTTCTAAGAACCAAATAGCAAAGTTTCTTCATTTTTTAAACATTAGAATTGTTTTTATTTCGTCTTTTTAATTGGATATTTTGGTTTTTTCCGATCTTTACCGAACAAAAAACGCTAAACTTCCAATTTGAAGTTATGACGTCATACCTGCCACTTTATGACGTCATGGCGGGAAAAACGGGAAGTCATGGGTCATTTCCCGGCAAGCCTGAGATTTCTGACAAAGTAAAGTGTCCGACTTTTCTGTCATAAAGCGACTTCTCAAATCGATACTCAAAACACGGAATTTATCCTTGGAAAATGTTAGAAAAAATGTCAAAACAGTCAAAGAATATGTCGTTAGTGAGAAAAGGAGTGTGCCAAAGAACGGTTTAAGTTTGTCTATATTACTCTGACGATCGAGAAATGGATAAAAATTGGAACTTCGCTTTATGACAGAAAAGTCGAACACATTATCTGTGTCAGAAACCTCATGCTCTAAATTGGGGCGGAGTCAAGCCACGGTATGACGTCATTCAGTGGAGACTCACGGAAATTGCCGATCTTTATTTCATTCTAAGTATCGACGTAAAAAAAGCAAATAAAACTTTTAAAACAATCGAGTTCGACGGATTTTTTATAAAACACGTTGATTTAATGATTTTCTTCTGATATACGGCGAAATCAACTGTCGAGCTTGGTAGCCTTTAACAATAAGTATATAGTTATTTTTCGTTCGTCTACAAAGTCCGTTAGTTGAGCGGGTTAAGAAAATAATTATTGTCTATGTAGGGTCATTACATCCGGAGATACCCCAGGTTAATTTTGTCGCAATATAACACTGTTTTTCAATGAGAATGAATGGAGCACTGTACAGATATCGGCATCGGATAAGAAACCTCGTCAGACAGCGGTTTTCGTTTCTTTATGAACTGTTACAAATAATTTGGCAGATATTCCAGATTTTCGGCGCCAATATTTGTTTAACCTTTGTATATTTGTATTTATTACTAGGAATGGAATGACAGGGATAGATCAAATAAAAACATCAATCAGTGGTTGTGGCTTCTTAAGATGAAAATATATATGTCTGCAGAGTATCTTTTATATTTTTGAAGAATGAACCAGAGTTAGAAAAAAAAGTCGCCTAATGCATTCCCAAACGAGATCTGATTCTTAACGTCAAAGAAAATTTTGTAAAAATATTGGGTGAAAAGTTTACACTGAGGTTAATCAGTATTTTCACTTTTCTCTGAAAAAAGCACAATATTCATTTTGTCGTCAGCAGCATCTTTCATAAATCTATTGGACCCGTCTAAAGTTGTGAAGTTATATGAGAATAGTATGGATCCAGATCAGCCTGTGCATACGCACAGTCTATTCAAGATCATTTACTGTTCTCTATGACGTACCAAATGGGTCAAAAGTCTAGGTTTTTGGTGCACCTACAAAAATACAGGTGCACCTGCATATTCTGAGGTGGTTTTATAAATTTTATACGTGTACCTGTATTTTCTAGAGGTGCACTTGTATTATTTATAATATCACCTCAGAAAATACAGGTGCACCCGTATTTTTGTAGGTGCACACGTCGTATAAAAAACAGGTGCACCTATAAAAATTACAGGTGCACCTATAAATCTAGACTTTTTGACCCATTCGGTACGGCATAGTTCTCTAATACCATCTTCATTGCATGTAGCAACTCTGGAAGAGCAGTATCTATGGATGCTAAGAGAGCAGCATACTAAAGAGTAGCATGAACTAATGGACAGGTTGACCTGGATCTATATTTGGGTCACAATTGCCAAAGAGTCCCCTTGTCCAGATCCCGACTTAACCCTTTTCCAAACAAGACTTGCTTCTGTCCCTAAAAGAAAGGGCTGGGGAAAACATAGAGGCAAAAGAGAAAAAAATGCTGATAACCAGCATTTTCTTCTTTTGCCTCAATATTTTGCATGTTATGATATACAACTTCCATACACAAATAAACATCCGTTTTGTCGTTTGCACTTCCTTTCGAATAGAAGTAGTCCATAATTTGGCTGTTTGTGAAAGGCTTAAATCTCATCACAGGAAAAAAATCTCTCAAATTATTCGAGCACTAATATTCCGCATTCCTTTGTCTGCTTACAGTTTATTCTCTAGGAACATAGGAATAGAAAATGACGTGTAAAATTGATGATTCTCCCAATATTTTCGGACAATTGCACGGGTTGTCAAACCTCGTAATTGTTTTAGTGGAGGTTAAATTTTTATTTCTCTTATTCAATTACCAAAACATAGATCAATTTTAAGCGATTTTTGACGAGCTTTATGCATGTGGATTACGTCGATTTTGAACAAAAACATTGAAACTGGAGCTTCGAGCTTTTTGTTGAAAAGCATCGATCATCTTTTCCAACTTCTAGAGTAATGTAAGAAGAATCGAAATAATCAAAGTACTGAGATCACTGTAATCAGATGTCCATGATAAATTGGCCAAACGCCGACTGTCAATCAAAAACATCGATTAGCCAAGGGGCGATAAGTAAAAAGTCATGCCCCAATTGTTCTTCGTTGCACGCGTTATTGTATCGATTTTCGACTGACAATCAAAACAATCGACATGCCAATTGCAAAGAATTTTGTGCTAACAATAGACTAGGTTCACCGTATGTTTTGATAAACCGTCGGTGTTGTTATAAAATCTCGTAACTACGGCTTAAATTAAGCCGTAGTTACGACATATATAACAACACCTACAAAATACTATTTTGTTTGTCCGAAGTTACTTCACGATTGACTGGATAAAATCGTTCCCTATAAACGAACACATGTCCTTTGTTTGTATTAAATTCTATGTTGGGTGGAGCGATCTGTCGATTGGCGTTTGTCCAAGTTGCGGAATTCTGATAAAGTTAACTATACAGACATAAATATTTAGATTATATATGGCTGAAGTGAATCTCGATTGGCTTCATATCAATCAATTTCCATTGAAAAACAACGACGAAAAAGAAGAAAGTATTCGGGGAAAAAAAGAAAGAATGAGGACATTTTACACTTCGATTTAGGTCGTAAAAAGTCCATGTCTTGGTTATGATTTATCATTTCTAGTCGCATACCGAGATCGTGCTATGTAAATCATATTTTGTTAACTTAATTACGAAGCCTTGAATTATCCAGGATGTTATTTTAAAAGCATAGCCTTGATATATAATCAAATATTGTGTAAAGTTGGAGTACAACAAGGGCATACTTTCCTAGTTTCTTTTCTCTTATTTGGCTCTTATACTGTAGTTAACACTTCCATTTCATATTTAAGCTTTGGAGATTTTTCTTTACAAAATGATGAAATCTAAAATCCAGATCAGCCTGTGCATGTTCTTTTACCGGTCAAGATCCACGGTGTTCTCTAAAAACGTCTTTATTTCATGCCCAAATTGTTTGCTGCAGCCTTGACCTGAGACCAGTCTAAAATGTTGCCATCTGGTGAATGGTAAACAAGACTATAAATAATGACAGAACGAATTCCTAATTGAGATAGACTTTCTATCAAAATCAGGAGGCTATAAATCATATAGCTTAATTGGAGAGGAGATGCTGGTCGGCTCCATGATACGTTTATAGTTTCTTGCATGCAAACGTATTGTTGTGATAGATTTGGTGTAAAATTTAATCACCTTTTTTACCTGACCGTTCATGTTTTCCCCATTTTTTGTTGTTGTTGTTTTTGTTTGTGTTTGTGGTTATTTTGTTGTTGCATTTAGAGAGGGGATCGCATTTTACCTTTCACAAATCCTTTAGATTCACACTCCACGTGAAAATAACTCTAATTTTCCTAGATCAAATCGTGATCAAATTTTATTTTGTATTTTCGTGTCCAATTAAAGCCCAAGACACCGTTGTCTAGCTCTAATAGGATTCAACCCTTTCACAAACAGTATATGGTTTTAGTTAGTGGATGACCAGTATTTTCTCTTTTCCTCTTTATTGTATCGCGCCATGCGCGATACATATTGTGGTATACACATTCTAATTTTAGAAATTACGTCATGAGGGATAATTATTTGTACTTGAAAGTCGTATATATAACCTACACATAAACTGTTTACACGGTATTATTTTTATAACTATACATTGAAGTTCGTTTAATCTCAGACCACGCTGAAAATTCGTGTAAACAAAATTCTAGAATAGTTTTATACTTTGCATAGCAATGGAAAGTCCCTACAGCCAGTTTGCCCATGGTGGACATGTATTTTTTCTATCCGTTTAAATGCAACGCATTTATGCATACCATTTCGAATCGAAATAAGAAATCAAAGAACGAGAAGTACCTTACTATTGAATGACCTCTACATGTTCAATTTGGACCGGTCAACTTGCATTGTTACAAGGGATCGTCTTATCTGACTAGATATGTGTATTGCTAGTAGAACAAATGGGTTTCTCGAGCGTTTTCTTTTTCAAAATTGCATTACAATGTCAATTCCTACTTTCGGTTTACCCATGGCCTATCCGATTTGCTGCATCGCTTCCTAAGAAATCAATGCACGATAAAGACTTTAGTATTGAATGAACACTGCATGTACAATTTTGGATGATTAGATTCCATAATTTCAAGGGATCGTCTGAACTAAATAGGCATGTGTATAACTAGTAGAACAAATAGGTTTTCTCAAACTTTTTTTTCTAAAAATTACAAACTGTTAGGGGTTTCCACATAAAAGAACAACTCAATTTCTATGTCTCAACAGTTTTTGACTGGATGGATTTCAAAACCGTTCAAAAGAATACTTTATGCTCAATCAATTCGCCGCCACAATCAAAACTTTAGTCTTGTACTTTTTGTTACACTCTAGTAAATCTCCTGGTATGTGTTGCTCGTTCTTTGTGTTTTTTTGTGTGTGATAAGTACAAATATAGGTCCCGATTTATGACCTGGCAGAGATGATCTGCCGGGTGAGTTATTGAGACATATTCATGATATTGTTTGTATTGTGTTACAGCTTAAATCTTAAACATTCCTTATATATTTGGCTTCATTTTAGCGGCTGGTATTTGTCACTTTATATAGTATTTCTGTATTTCTTTTTTTTACATTTAATTTATTGCTCCGCCGGACAAAAGTAATAAGGATCATATATCCGTGGCATTGTGGCTGTTGTGCGTTCGTTCATCTATGTCTGTTATCATAAACGTTTCCTATTCCTGCTGTTATCAAAGCATTTTTAGATTCCATAGACTAAGATTAGCATGCACTCTGATCTATTCAACACAGTCTGTTCTCTATTGAATGATTATACGAACAAATAAGCTATAGTGGTCAAAATGTTCCGGTTTGGAAAATTTACTTGATACGATTTTTATATTCAGAAGGCTAATGGATAAACAAGTACTTTTTTCTATTTAATCAAAGTATTTTTATATATTCTGACCAAAGGCTAGCGGGGCTTATGTCACGGTCCTGTTTCCGGCGTGCGTTCATGTGAAAACTTCTCCAAAATTACCAGGCCAGTTTCAATCAAGATTCAAACAGGAATCTTCTAACACAGGAATCTAACAGGAATCTTCCTTGCATGGAGCCTTTCGAATTGTTTTTGTTTTCTTTTGTTTTTGTTTTGTTTTTTTTTATTTTTTCGAAAAATAATTTCATAGTGAACTGTGGTTACTATGGTGAACTTTCATTTTTTGTGTGTGTGTGTGTGTGTGTGTGTGTCTTTTTTTCCTTCTTTTTTTCAAAAAAATAATTTAACGGAGAAACGATTCAGGACCATCTTGGCCCTAATTCCTGTATGAAATATTCGGTTTCCTTTCTTGTTTAAGCTAATTTTAATCGCCATTTATTCAACTGCAACATTTAACCGCTTCCGTGGCTTAGTGGTTAGGACGTCCGCCTTGGAAGCGGAAGGTCGAAGGTTCGAATCCCGGTGGAAGCCGGCATGCCGGATTAGAACTGATGTGACCGGTTGGTGAGCCGCCAGCTAGTTTAATTAATGGTTACCGTAGACCCATCTCTGCCAGACGCCCGGCATCATGAGTGGGGAATCGGGAGGTACTGCGTATTGAGAAATAGACTGGCTCCCATCTGACTGATCTGATTTTTAATAAAATATATGTAAGTAATGTACATCTAATTTACCACACTGCCATACTCTCTGTAAATGTGGATCAGTGCCGCTACCCCTCTCAGAGCCACGTGTTACAAAATATGTCATACGTGAGATTATAACGAGAAGGGCAGTAATTTGAGTAAATGATTTTTTCCAGCAGGAGTGAAGTACCTTTGTAAATTTATACATGGATATTGGCATATTCATTCTCACGGCCTAGGAGCCAGGCTAATTGAGAAAGAGAGTGTCTCATAAGCCAAAACTGGCTGACCCTTTATATAGGGGTGACACTATAATAAACAAACCTTTTTAACACTTTTGTATTTGCTTACACCCCCTCCTATGTTGTTTAATTAATGTATAATCTGGCTGAACACACAAAAATGGAAATTATAGACTAGCACTAGCATATGCAGACATGCAATCCTATTTCGGTTTTCACAGCATGTTGACTTAACCAGACACTTGTACCATTTTATTCACTACTTTGGTATAATTTTTTAAGCGCGATACAATTCATTTTGCTGTACATTACAGCAATTTTTACTTGTATTATTTTCAGTGATACACTATACACAAGTCATCACTTTGACAACATCGGAAATTTGTCCTCATCTGTTGCAGTTTGCGACTTTCTTTGACCCATTACCACACAATGACTCTTTTTGGCACCGTACAAAATAATGGCTTTGGAAAACATAGTAGAAAATGAAGAAATTGCTTGTAACAAGCAATTTCTACATTTTCCACAATGTTTTCTACCAAGACAGACTAAAAGATGTAAAATTTCATTTACTTGATATTCCTGTCTGCAAGATCATTGAATTTAGTCTAGTCCAAAATTTTGCCGTTTGGGAATGGGTATTTGTTTTGGAAAGGAAAGAACCAAGAATAAAGTAGAATTTTCAATGAAACAGGGAAGAATAATTATGTTGACCAAGAAGATATTTCGACAGAAACTTAGAATTGAATTACCATGCACTTAAATTTCCATTATATGGCGTCATCACACTTATCTTCCATAATTCAGGAAATAATTATTGTAAGGAGACCTTGGCATGGTGCCACACAACACAAAAAAAAGATATTTATTCTTCATCAAACCCTCAGGTCGTGGGTACTCAATGGAGTTTTGAATATACGATTAAAATGAGTATCCACAACAAAGGGTTTGCATCGAAAAGATAAAGATAAAATACTTTTTATCTTACCCACTTACTGTAACTGTGGATCACATAACTAAATTTTGCCCTTTCCGCATCTTCGCTAGCCGAGAATGAACCCACCTACGTGTGAATACAATAACGACGTTACGTCGCAGATGTCCCCCTTGGCTTGCGAAGATGCCCTTTCCATGGCTTTAACCCTTTCCCAAACAAGACCTGGTTTTGACGGATCTAATAGAAAAGGCTTGGGAAAACATTGAAACAAAAGAAGAAACTGCTGATAACCAGCAGTTTCTCCTTTTGTCTCAATATTTTCTGTGCCATATTTTTCACGAATCCCATCTTTAATAACATCCATTTCGTCCTTCATTGCAGTTTTTGAGGTGGATCACCATAAAATTTTGCCGTTTTGGAAAGGGTTAAACGCCAGATGATTCCGTCAATTCCCATTGCAACGGATGACACCCTTCCAAAATCAAGACCTGATTTTGTCGTTCCTAATAGAATAGTTTGGAGAAACAATGATACTAAAGAAGGGAACGCTAATTATCACATCATTTCTCCTGTCGCCTCGATGATTTTTTTACAATATAATAGTTATGACACAAATTATTTCCTTGTCTAGATAAAATTTGTCGTATTCTGCAGCTTTGAAATTGGACCACCAAAGTTTCTTGTTTGGAAAAGGGTTAAAACACTCCTTCTAGATAACATAAAGTGTAATTCATCACTTTTCAACAAAAACCTTGAAAATACTGTATGTTTTAAGATGCTGTTACGAGTTTTGTCGAATAGCAGCGATATTCTGAAACTTTCTGAAAACATTTTTTGTAATCGGAAACATACAGGAATGTCGAGCTTCCAATTATCTAAATTAGGTCACCAATTTATGCTGACATCCTACCACTAACAAAGAAGCAATAGAAAAATAACGACATATGTCCATAAAAGGAAATAGACAGATAACTAAGTTAATTTCATATATGTCACGTGTATGTTCTAGAATGGTCAACATAACGCAATAGGACGACAATACCATAATTTGTCGCTTCCTTATTTGTCTACAGATGTTTGTCTAAGTATTAGATAGAGGCTGTATAGTAGATTCTACGCGATATAAACATTCAAATGCGCACAGCGCATTGAATGTTTATATCGCGTAGAATCTGATATACAGACTCTTTCTGACTTAGTGTTCGCTAACGATTTATCTGAAACGGAGGCGTGGCTATGTATAGACGTCACATAATCTAGCCGATAGCTCGTTTATGCGAAATATAGCGGCGAAGTTTTAAAATGTACTGCAATTCATCGGTACAAAAAGTAGGTCGAACACTTTGACGTTTAGCTCAAGTAATTATTAGCTAGAGATATTCTGCCAGGTCATGTATCGTGAGCTATAACTCATTGTATTGAGACAACCCTCAAATAAGACAAGCCTTTTCCTTAGAAATGCAGCCTAATCAGGACACATACCGTTCTCCTGTAGATCCTAATGGCTTTTGAGTTCCAGTTTGGCCATGATGTCCAATCTTCCATATAAAGTTTTATAATATGACTGCAGAGTTTTCTCGATAAAATTGTTTAATTCGTACGATTGTGCTTTGTCGATTCCTATAGGTCCATATTTTTACGACAATGTGTTAATGTAATCAGAGATACACATTCAATGAACAAAAGAGATCACCATTTAATACTGGCATCCTACTGGGGACGAAGCTATAAAAATAACGACGAATGTCCATAAGAGGAAGTAGACAGAAAATTAACTCAATTACTTGAAATGCGTCACGTGTATTGTGTTTAGTGGTCAACCTTTCGCAACGGGCCAACAAGACCCAACAATGTTTCAAAAATGAGCCGAGCTCTGGAAAACGTGATCAGGATCCATGTTGTTCCCTAATCTTGACATGCAGTAACTTAAAAATAACATCATGGATCCATATTGGACTTTTTTTCTTTTTTTTTTTTCTTTTTTTCTTTCTTTTTTTTTTTTTTTTTTTTTTTTTTTTTTTTTTTTTTTTTTTTTTTTTTTTTTTTTTGAAAACAGACCTGTCTGGAAAGTCAGTTTTCTAAAATGCTATAAGGGCCCTTTTCCGGATTCTGGCTGAAATGCATTGTGCGTGGTTGTGTTTGCCCGTTATTATGTGGCGACTGGGTTGGTGGACTTTGCTGTCTACCATAATTGTTTTTAATAATTCATATATCCCAGACTGACATTTTAACCTTTTCTCAAACAGAAAAAATGTAGAGTTATTCCTATTTTAAGTGGTCGCAGAAGACAAAACATGTATTACTGGAATAGAAAAGAATTTGCAATTTATAACACAGAAGTCATTGTGGGGAAAGTAGAATGTTTCGGTTATCAACATTTGATACTTTTCCTTCAAATATTTCTAAATAGACATTCTGTAGGGTTTTCATAGCCAGTACTTGTTCAGGAAAGGGTTAATAACCAGCTTTACAGGAAAGTATACTGAATAGTAGACCCCCATAAGGCTTCTATTTAAAGTCTAACATTTTCTATTAATCAATGTCACAAAGTTTTAATTCTAGAACACGTTTGGGGGATAGTTAACTCAGTAAGCCTTCTCTTCTATCATACTTTAATTGCGACATCAACGTAACGTCACAATAAAAGGTTGCTTGTTGAAAGAGATACTCGCAAAATAATGCGAAACCAACGTTGATAAAGCGGGGTGATTCCAATCGGTATTCATATGAAAGTTTTTGTCACTGGGGAAAACAAATTATGGAGAAAATGAAAGAAAACGTTCAGCCTCGACTTTTTTCTTTCGTTGTCCCAATGACTTCGAAAACGTTTGTATCTGGTTAAGTGACCAATGATACTGTAAAAACTACTCTAAAAAGCTAGAATCATAATAATTTAGTCAATTCTATTCAAATTCATGTATGTATTTCTAAAACTGAATACTCCTTTTAACAAAGTATCATAAAAAACCTTGCACACGAGGTAATGATAAAAAAATAAAGATTAATACAAAGTTTTTCGATGAAATCATGAAAAAGACACGCAAATGCATAATGTTGAAAGTGCTAATCAATCGGTTCCGAAATAACACCTGGTTTGGCAGGGAAATAAGTATTTGAAAGCATTGAAAGAAAAGGAGAAAATAACGATTTCAAGCATTTGCTGTTCTCCTGGCAATACATTCCGTAATTATGACATACACTTTCTCCAAACTTTGTTACACCGATTTTGTCTCCTGCAGTACGTAGCTTTCAACTTGACACAGATACAGTCAGGTGCCAAATTAATGTCCTCAAAATGGCCGCCGTTATTTCAACTTGTCAACGAAAACACAAAATAAACTGTGAATAACTTTGTAACTACAACACTGACTTACTTGAAATTTTCAGTACTTTGTGATACATCCTTTAGCTGCAAGCACAGCTCTCATTCTCTTAGGTAATTGGTTGTATAGAGATTTAATGTATGTTGGCGACAGTGAGGTCCAAATGTCTAAAACATTGTTGATTAAGTCTTGCTTAGTTTTGATCACACCCACTCTACTTTGCAGTTTTATTTTTAGAGTTTTCCATACATTTTCTATAATATTGATGTCTGGGGACTGTGGTGGCCAGTTCATACACGATAATTGGTTATCTTGTTTCCAGGTTTTTGTCTCTCTTGATGTGTGGACTGGGGCATTGTCTTCTTGGAAAATGTAAGCTTTATTCGGAGGAAACTTGGCAATAACAGGCCACAAATGTTCATCAAGAATGCTTTTTACTTTTTAGAATTGATGTTTCCCTCTACAGGTCCTAAAGTTCCCACTCCTTCATATGTCAAACAACCCCAGAACATAACACTTAAGACAGGAATCGACGTATCCTTATAAACGCCTAAACATCTTGGTTTCCACTTTTCCTCATTAGTTCTCCAAACATAAACCCGCTTATCTTTTCCTATTGTCACTTGGGTTTCATCAGAAAATATCACTCTCGACCAATCGTCTTCTATTTTCCAATGTAGATGTGATCTAGCAAAGGCCCTTCTCTTTATTCTATTACGAGCGGCAATGGTGGTGGTCTTTTTCACTACCCTCCTATAATGTCCATAAAAGTGCAATCTCCTCTGAACCGATCTTTTAGACAAGGGATAAGATCCATCTTGATTATACAAACTGGTAATTTCACTTAATGTTTTCCTTCTATTAGTTTTCACCACTTTTAACAAAACCCTATCAGTCCTCTCATCTGTCTTTCTTTTCCTTCCACAATTCCCCACCCTCTTGTTATCATCAATATTTTCACAATTTCCAGATAGTTTTACCCTCTTCAAACACTTATTCACTGTTGAGCTATTCAATTCCAATAATTCTGCAATTTTTCTTCCACTATATCCTTGTTTAGACAGTCCTAAAATTGATTTTTTGACACAGGGGGTCAGGTCTTTACCTCTTTTCCCCATGACATAAAGCAGACGAAATTGTAACCAATGTAAACAATGTAGAATAGTTCCCCTTTCTTCCAGATAAGGTGTACACATTTTTTGTTACTCTGATAAATAATCCTACCATTTTGGGGGGGTTAAATGGCTTGAAATTGAATATCAAAGTTGAACTTTGATGAAAATGAAATAAGCGGCAGCCATTTTGAGGACATTAATATGGCGCATAAGTGTAGGTCCTTGCCTTTTGTGATAGGGTGTATAAGCACCACCTTTCATTTAACGTTACTATATGAGTATAGTCGACACTCGTTGTGTCGAAGTCGGAGGGGCCGTCAAAATACCTCGACTCATCCGATTTTGTTCGGCTTCGATCAAGTTGATATTTGACCGTTTTGAAACTACCCAAGTACGATTAGTATTGAGATATAGCAGGAAAAGGAAAGAAATTGCTCGTGTCGAGCAATTTCTATCCTTTTCCTACCATATTTCAATGGCTATATTCAGTTCGAAATTATTTTGTTTGAAAAAAAAATGTCCATTGATGAGGACGGGACCAGATTTGAACTTGGACTTAAGCCAAAATTCAACTTATCCGATGTCGACATAACGAGTGTTGACTGTATATAACTAGCTCTTTTCTGTGATGATGCGGTCCATTTTAGTATCACATTGTTATAAAATATAGTCTAGACATACATAATTCTCTGTGGATAGTAAAGATATTTCGCCTCTGTCATATTTCGAAAAGTTTAATTGTTATTTGATGCATTAAAAAGTAATAAAGAATGAAATGTACTCCGGAAAAAATGAAATTTATCCCCCATCCTCTGATATATCTCACATTTTTACAATTACATGTAAAAGACTTGAAAACGTGACTGATAGATATGTATATGACACGTTATGCTTTAAGGGGCTTTCTGATAAATGGGAAGGATATCGATTCTAGTCAGTATGTACATCCCGCGCACGCTTACTACGATACTTTTCATCCTATGTTTTTTCTGTGGATCTTGATTTTGTTTTCCCTATCTTACTTAATATATGTTCGTTTTCCATATGCGACAACTAGTTTAGGCCTGCTAAGTCTGACCTGTTTCTCGAAATTTGGTTTAACGAACAGTAACTTTAAGTGTTTTATAGTCTGTAACTCCGTTCAAATTGGAAAAGCATAAAATTACGTCGTCTGTTAAATGTCAATATAGAAATATATATCAGAGAACATTGAAGCAAAAGTCTATTGAATCATGTGACCAGTCTTTTCACATTCCTCAGGTGCTCAGACAAAAATCAGACAAATTGGTAGATATATCATCCCGGAATTCGTCCGAAGCTTTTATTCAGCTTCGTCTATACTTTTTCTACTTCTAGGAGAAATTGATTAATGATTTATAGCCTTGCCATTGTAAATAATTTATGTATGATTAAACTGTCAATCGATTATACTGTTTCTTTTTCTTTAACTCCACTGACCGAATGCCAGCGAGCTATTGTCATGGCGTTGGGTCTGTCGTGCGTCCGTGCGTCTGTCCGTGCGTGCGTAAACTTCTTTCAAAATCTTCTTCTCTCAAATCACTGGGCCAATTTTGATCAAATTTGGCAGAAATTTTCCTTGGGTGGTGTTTTACTTAAATTGCAAAAAATCATTGGTCAAGAAATGTGGGCATGGCAGGACGGGGCTTATCAAACTTATAGAAATCACAAAATAATTCTTTAAGAATCACCAAGTCCTACAGTCCAATGACGTTCTGTTTGGAAAAGGGTTAGGTATCAGTCTTGGCTGATAGTAATCAGACCAATAGGTAAATAAATCATCCAGGAATATGGTGCAAGCTTTTGTTGTGTTTTCTTCTATACTTAATCTACTTCTGGAAAAAATAATAAAGATTCATAAGCTGTCACTGTAAATATGTATGATTGAACTGATTATCAATTCTAACATTCTTCTGTAAAAACATTATCCTTTATATATATGTGACCCGTCACGCTAAAAGGGACCTTATAGGAAGTGTGAAAAATATCAACCCTAGTCAGTCTGCGCAGTCCGCGCAGCCAGACTAGGGCTGACACTTTTCACTTTTATGTAATTTTCTAAATCCGGAAAGTTTTCCCTATCTTACTATATCTTCATTTTTCGCATAGGCCTACGTGATCTGGTTGACCTGTGCTAGGTCTTACAAGTTTGTATAAATTTGGATTTTTAGATTTCGAATAAGGTCCCTTTTAGCGTGACGGGTCACATATAGTTCTGCCTTCTCCTGCTTAAACCTGATTTCACATTCGCTTAAGCGTTCTGACAAATTAGAAGATAGATCTTTGCCGGAATTCGCTCCAGTTTCGTCTATCTGGTGTTGGTGGTGGTGCTGTTGGTGGTGGTGGTGTCTTAAAAAGACATTCCATAGATTTTTTTATAAATCGTACTTTTATTTTTATATGAAAGAGCATTTTTTTCTTATGAAAATCCTGAAAATATATTTTTTCGTTAGCATTAAGCTAGTTGTCGTTTACAATTCAGATGTAATGGCATTTGGCATATCAGTCTCAACTTTAAAGGCGTTTATTTTGCTTATCAGCATCACTTTTCAAAAAACTGATATTTTTTATACGCATAAGAAAAGGTAATCTTGCCATCAAGAAATACTTTTAAAAAATGAAAAGGGAATATAATGTCATTCTAAGTAAAATTACATTACATTCCGTCCGATTGGACACGGCATAAGTCTCGGCCGATCGGTTTGATTGGTGTGTGATTTTTCAAAGGTATTCTTTTATTTAGACTGGTTGGTGAATACTGCCACACTTTGGAAAATTACACTGGTGAGAAAATACCATTTTGGCAGACGATTGGTTCAGATATATTATGTCCGTAATGTAATACAAAATCCAAGAACAGCCTTGAATACAGAGATGTTCGATTTCTGTTTCCATTCAAGAAAAGCTATAGATCATGTTTTATGATAAATTTGGCGAACATCTCTACCAAGGAAATGACTTCCTATACAGGGAACTCGGCAACATTAACCAGAATACATCATCCGAAAACGGACCACTCAAAAGATGAATAGATGAAGATTCCTCTCTTGATTATCCTTTAAACCATTTAATTATCAAACGTCAGAAATATAGACTGATCCAAATTCAAAGATGTTGCTGGCGAGAATATCAATCAAAATCAAAATGTCAAATTTTCAGTCTTTCTGGGTAGAAAACATTGTGGGAAATGAAGAAATTGCTTGTCACTAGCATTTTTTTCATTTTCAGATTTTTTTCCATTGCCATTATCTTGCTAGGAGTCAAAAAGAGTCATTGATTGGTATTTGATTAACCAGATAACAACGAAAAAGAGTGGTCATAATTGAAAGATGCTGCAGACAGCAAGTAAGAAATTGTCCTAAAGGGCTGGGAAGGTATATTGTGAAGCAACAAATCTAGATTACCTATGAGAAAATCTTTCACTCATTGCCTTAATGATATTTTATCGTTATGTTTCAATATTCTGTTACATGGAAATGAAAATCAAAACTTTTGTTAAACTTGATTATCAGTTCACTCCGAAAGAGACGGTTGAAAGAAACCCGTTCAAGTGTTTTTGTTTTTTGTTTGTTGTATTGCTCTTATCAATTTAGCTGTGATATCATGTTGAACCCAATCATGGTAAATTAAATAGGCTTTTGTTACAATAAGAACTAGTTTCAGGAGACAGCGAAGCGGACATATTTCCCATAGTCTAGTTCGTGACGCATAATTAAAATGGGGCATATCTTAGATATTTTTGATATACAAATTGTCTAAAGTAATCGTTAAGTGAATTAAACGTTTTGATTTACTGATATCTAGGAAATTGTATATGGAATATTGAACGGATTTAGACCGGAAAAATTCAAGAGCACGAAGAGTTGAAAAAAATCTAGGATTATTTACTTATAAAAATGTTGGAATTGAAGATTTCGCTTCGGGAAAAAGATAGCTACAAGCTGCACTTACGAAGTTTTTCGAAGAAAAGCGACGACGTGCAATACGACATTTTCAAACGAAACAGACGACATAACGTTGGTGGGGAGTCAAAACCTCGTAACTACAGCTTGAATAAGCTGGAGTTACGAGGTTTTGACTCCCCACCGACGATAAGTTTATCGCGCTCAAAATTCTCATTTTCTTGTATAGAAGAACGAGTAGTAATCAGAAAACAAAAATGATAGTTTCGAAATAAGTTCTACATATTCATTACCCTGTTCTGTCTAAAGGCTTTGATTTTGTTGATAACGTCTATTGGGTATGTATATTGAATGGCGTTTTTATGGAAATGTTTGTAATAGATCTGATTTCTGCCATTTATTGTGGTATAATGCAATCAAAAGACGATGATTTACCCCCCCCCCCCTCGTAGACCTATGGGATCGTATAAATTGTTTTAAGGTAGTCCAACCCTAATGAGATTCGCGCGACGCCGAAATTATTCGGGCGCGGTCGTAAACATTCGGCGGTGGAACGTTAGGATACATAACGACGAAAAAACGATGTTTTATGAATCTCAAAATGGCCAAATTACGGGTATTCTACCTTAAACTAATACAATTGATATGGTATATGATATATGATAAATGAAAAGCTACAAAAGTGAGATTACTCTTAGAGTGATTATCAGCTTTAATATTTGTACAGGTTGATCTTGGTCCATGTTGGATCATCATTTCGCAATCCCTATCTTTTGTAAAATGATAGGAAGACAAAAAGCAGAACTAATTATGAATGTGATCATTCCCGTCCATGTTATCACAATCCCTTATCTATGGACTAATAAAAATATGGAATTACAAAACCTAACTGAACTAGATGACACACTGTAGGCTATATGTGTAACCCTTTCCCAAACAAGACCTGGTTTTGACGTCCCTAATAGAAAAGGCTTGGGAAAACATTGAAAAAAGGAGAAACTGCTGATAACCAGAAGTTTCTCCTTTTGTCTCAATATTTTCCATGCTAAAATGTACAGAAATCCCTTCTTTTTTAACATAAATGTTGTCATCTACAGCAGTTTTTTTTAAAAATTGGACTACCCTAATTTTTTGCCGTTTGGGAAAGGGTTAAGCCATTATATGGAAAAATGGCCCCTATAGCATTTTAGTCTTGCTTGTTAAAGACCAATATGTGCCTAAGCGCAGTCTGACTGGGATCTAAGCAACTGTCTCATGGTTGATACATGTCATCATGAAGCTATTGGAGAACTGCATGGTTCATGATCAGACTGCGTGTATACGCAGGCTGATCTTGAACCATGTTGGTCTCTAAGCCTTGACTGAGTCTTTTCCAGATTCTGGCTCATATATACAATATCTATTTGCCATCTGAATCGGCATCATTCTTTTTTTTTGTTGTCTACTAATGGCCAAACCATGTCAATATTTTGGCAAGAAGAATTGGGCTAATAGCAATTCCAGATCCCATAATGTAAATGTTTCCTGTCACGCATAAAGTGACATTTCGGTTAGTACCAAAATACAAAATATGAAAAAGAGATCGGATCTATCAGAGGTCAAGTACACATCGCATTTCGAAAACGATAAAACGTAAAGTAGAAAAGTACTCAGGATTTAGAATACCGTCTGTGTCATAGCGAGATGTTTGGCACAGGTCGACTAGAGCCTTTACTTTCTAGATAGATTCCTAAATGCGTGACGTGTCACAAACTACAAATATCTATAGCAACAGATAAAATATTTCTAAGCTCTACTCAAAACATGTAGGTACTCGTTTGAATTGACTTGTCGGGATAATTCGAATAAGCACAAACAATATAGGGTTCGTTTGACAATTAGTGACATTTTCGATATAAAATATGCCTTTGCATCAGCATATGATTTTCTTAGTAGACGTGATTTATTTATCTCCAGTAAATTGCATTCTATACCACCAATGTCGTCGCTTTTTAACAAAAACCTCGTAACTGAAGTTTAAACAAGCTGCAGTTACGATCTATTCGTTGAAAGCGTTGATATGTCAGATTGGAATGGATCCCGACAAAACAGCTGATTTCGCCCTAGATACCACACTTTTGTGGTCTCAAAGCAGAATAAAACATAATGGAATGTCTGTGACATACATCTATCTTTATCTTGAATATCGAATCTTTCTCTTATTCGAAGTGTTTCTAGGTACCAATTGTATAATTTTCTTTCTTTTTATTTGAAAACTTGTATGTCTATAGTTACCTCTTACTCGGAATGATTTCAAATTATGTTTACATTTACTATTTTTGATCTTACTTTGATTTGTTAGGATGAATAAGTGAATTAGTAGATACTTAATTTTACATTTTGAATTTAATCATCGTTTGACAAACCATTATTAAAGCCCAGAATGAACAGCCCTAACAGATATGCAAATCATAACATAATGCGATCATAGTTAGTGCGTTGCCTTAATGTAAAATAGGTTATGATCAGTAATACAGCTTTTTCCAATAATCATTTGAATCTGTTCGCTAATTGTTTTCACTGATCTTTAATGATATCTATCCAGTGATGAAAGAGACCAATTAGTAATAGTCACATCAGAGAGATATACAAAACGCTGCACAAATTGCAATCATTTAAAATTCATTTAGTTTGTATTACATGCTTTACAGCTATATATTTATTCGTTAAAAGAATGATGAAGTCATTTCAAATTGAAAGTTGTTGCATAATCTTACCTAAATCTGACATGTTACACTAAAAGGTACGATCTAGGAATGTGGGGGTTCCATAAAACCATTATGAGAGAGTATAAATAACAGAACTTCCCAACATGCGTCAATCAGATGTCGCAGTTCTAAGAAATGAACATAAAGATCTAGCTAGGGAAAAAAGTAATCTATATCTAAAAAGACGTTTGATTACTAGTTTAAAACGAAACAATCGCATTTTATTGATACCAGGTTCGAATACCGATCGATCGAGCTGTGTGTTTGCTGACATCTGTCACATTAATTTAGATCAATTTCATCGCCCTTTATTTTTTTTTTCTACTTCTTCTTCTTCTACTTTTTCTTATTTCAGCTGTATTTCACTTGCATTTATAAGTAGATTCCAAGTGGAACTGGCACTATTCGTGACAACAATGCACATAATAATGGGAAATATGACTGTACTTCAAATTATTATCTTTCTTCTGCAATCTCAACAATTCTCTATTTCCCAAGAGTATTTATTGCGTGTGAAATGGTACGGAATATTATTGTGCATATAGACATTAAAACGCCGATTCCGGCCTGTCGTTTCTTCGCAATGCATATTATCTCTATGGTCATTTTATATCAGAGCTACAAATACGTGAGCGTACATGACATTTCAAATTACAATATTTTCTTTATGAATTGTCAAACCCTGTGCTAAGAGTACTGATTGGAATCGTCTTATTGAGGCGATTCAAGTGAGTACCCACAATACAGGAACTGACATAAAAAGATTATAATGTATTTATCGCCTCATATGTGTTGGTCTTGTATGTCCATTCACTAAGAGGCAAATTTGATATTTTTTATCCTCCATGCATTTTGATTGTCAATCGTGTCGTTCTTAAGTTGGTGTTTATTTCTTTTTTTCGTTCGTGTGAAATCTCCGTGTATCTTATATTTTCCATTATTTTTTCAAGGAAATAGACTTGACATGTATCACATTATATAACAAGTTATGGATTTCGTTTACGTATTTGAGAGCTGTAAATTATCTGTTGAAGAAGGCCATATTAAAAACATCGTTTCATAACCCAGTGTGATTGAAAACGTTGCATTATCGTATTTTAGAAACGACAAAACGTTTAAAAGAAAATCAGTTTTAAGGTAGTCTACCCCTAAAGAGATTCTTGCGACGGCCAAATTATTCGGGTGCGATCGAAAACATTCGGCGGTGGAATTCTCCACCGCCGAATATTTACGACCGCGCCCGAATATGTTCGTAGCGAAGACGCTATATAAACCCCGATGTTTCATGAATCTCAAAATGGCGACATTACTGGTATTCTACCTTTACCCTTTCCCAAACGACAAAATTTTAGGGTAGTCCACTTTGAAAGCTGATACAAATGACAAAATAAATGTTGATAACTATATGATTTGCGTAAGATACTGCACAGAAAATATTGAGACAAAAGGAGAAATGCTGGTTATCAGCAGTTTCTTCTTTTGTCTCAATGTTTTCCCAAGCCTTGCTATTTGAGACGTCAAAACCAGGTCTTGTTTGGGAAAGGGTTTAAGCTGCTGCTGCAGTAGGCGACATAACAGATGTAAATGAAAATAGAAAATGTGTACAAGATAGCACAGAAAATATTTAGGTAAAAGGCGAAAATGATGTTTATTATCATTTTCTTATTTTGTTTGAATGTTTCCCCAAGCCTTTTCGTGAGAGGATGTCAGGGAAAGAGTAAAAAAGATACCGGTATTTTCAATATAAACGTTTGTGGCTGAAAACGCGTCTTCTAAATTAGGCTTCAAAGTGAATAAAGTTTCTCGTTGCAATTTCAAAAGCGATGGTTCAAGTACTTATGAACCGACATAACGGGTGGTAAACAGAGAAACTAGCTCCAAAAAGAGGTAGTTGCATAGAGCGAAAATTTGTAGGTCACGAACACATTTTCTAAAATTATTTCTTTTAAAGCGAGTTTTTGAGAAATCCGGCGATGCTGTAATATGAAGAAATGGTCGAAGTTTGTTGTGCACGAGAATATAAGGTGTTAGAATATAACCTTGTTGGTTCAACAGAAACATAACGGAAAAGATGCTGGCTAGAGATAAAGCTCATAAAGAAGGAAATCATGACCACTATAAAATTCTTCGAAACAATGTGACATGTATGATTAAGCAGAACAAGAAAAATTATTTCAATGAAGCTGTACAAAATAATAAAGATTCTAAGGCGCTATGGACAAATCTGAAATGCATAGCAAAAGTAAATCAATCAGATGAATTAATTTTACCAAAAACAATTACAAAATCCGAAACGATTATTCAGGGTAATCTTAACATAATCAATGAATTAAATTCACATTTTGTTAGTGTATCAGATATCGTGACAAAGACATCTTTTTGTGAATCAAATTTCGAATTTCTTAAAAGAATACTAGACAAGAATTTGATTAATAATGAGTTCAATATTCCATTCATTACCACGCTTGAAGTTTACACTTATATAAGCAAACTTGATTCGAATAAAGCTATAGGATTAGACGGTTTGGGTCCAAAAATTATTAAACAATGTGGGGCTATTATAACCCCTTCTATTACATCAATTATTAACAACAGTATTGCTTCAGGTGTGTATCCAGATGCGATGAAACTGGCTCGAGTTATACCAATTTTAAAAAGTGGCGATAAAGATGATCCCTTCAATTATAGACCCATATCAATTTTGCCTACAATATCAAAAAATTTTGAAAGACACATTGCCAACTACTTACATAAATTCTTTAAAGATACAAATATCATCAACCATTCTCAATCTGGCTTTAGGGCAAATCATTCGTGTACTACAGCTCTGGTTAAAATGATAGACGCTTGGTTAAAAGATATTGATGAGGGTAAACTAATCGGAACAGTTTTCTTAGACTTACGTAAAGCCTTTGATCTTGTTGATCACGAAATACTATTACATAAACTTAAGCTGTACAATTTTTCAAACAAAGCGCATGGCCTTATGAAGTCATACTTATCACAGAGGAGACAGCTTGTACAGCTTGGCAATTTAAAGTCTAACTCACTTGAAATTAAATCTGGAGTTCCTCAAGGCTCAATTTTAGGTCCGCTTTTATTTCTGATTTATATAAATGATATATCATTTTCATCTTCTGGAGTTGATATTGATTTGTACGCTGATGATTCTACCATGTATAAATCAGGATATGATGTGATCTCAATAGAAAACACTCTTCAAGACAATCTAACTCACGTTCAAAATTGGTGTATTCTCAATAACATGGCTCTACATCCATCTAAAACGACATGCTTGTTAATTGGTTCGAGGCATGCACTTACTGACGATAAAAAACTAAGTTTGAATCTAAATGGTAATGCACTGGAAAACGTGAAGGTGCAGAAAGTATTAGGCGTTTACATTGACAACCATTTAAATTGGAAGTTTCATATTGATTCTGTCTGTAAAGCAGTGAATAAGAAAATAGCTCTGTTCAAACATATAACTTTTTATCTAACAGACGAAATGAAAATGCTTTTCTATAACTCATACATACTACCAATAATGGATTATTGTTGTGTAATTTGGGGCAAACCTGAGCAAGGTTATGTAAACAAAATATTTGTTTTGCAAAAACGTATCGGCAAATTAATTCTTGGTAAGTCTAAAAGATTTCCTACAGAAACGTTATTTAAAGAGCTATATTGGTTGACTTTTCAAAATAGATGCAAGTATCATACTGCGGTCCTTATCCATAAAACAATCGGCAACAATGCGCCAAGTTACATGTCAGACTTAGTACGAGTATCGGTCAATGAAAATTATCATTTACGCTCAGAGACAAAAAACGATCTAATCCTGACTAAAAGACCTCGAACGAATATATACAAAAGTAGCTTTAGTTATTTCAGCGTTAATGTATGGAATTCAATTCCAATCCAAATAAGAAACGAACCAAAGCTGACCAATTTCAAAAGAAAAATCAAACACTATTTAATCGATAACATGCAATAATTTAGATCCTACGAGTATCTGTCAGATAACTGACTATTATTATTGATAATTTTGTGTGATTGTCAATACTGACTTTTGTATGAATGTTGTTTGAAGGCCTTATTGTAAATAAGTTAATCATTATGATATTGTGTATTGTAGTGATGTCTTAATAAGTCACCTTCGTTAAATAAAGATATCATTACAGTACTGTATTATTATTATTATAGTCAGCAGAGTTTGAATACAATCATTGAAAAACATTTCAAAATCGAAAGTAAAGAAGTTTTTACTTTCGATTTTGAATTGTTTTTCAACGATTGTATTCAAACTCTGCTGACTAACACCGTACATTCTCGTGTACAACAAACTTCGACCATTTCTTCATATTACAGCATCGCGGGATTTTTCAAAAACTTGTTGTAAAAGAAATAATCATAGAAAAACTGTTTTCGTGACCTACCTTTGTTTACATATTTTCGTTCTAAGCAACTACCTCGATAGAGGCCGGATGTCACGAGGAAACGAAATACCGTTGACTCTTTTTGGAGCTAGTTTCTCTGTTTACCACCCGTGACATAGCTATGGATGAAAGAGGGTGACAGCTTTTCGAGACTAAGTAATTTCTTTATTGTTTATCAAACCCCACGTTGTCTGTACTCATTAAAGTCGTCTCATCAATACGATTCAAATGAGTACCCACAAAATAGGGTTTGGACTTAAAATAACAAATATAATAAATTTTGAATGGTTTCACCTTCTCGTACCTATTGCTCTGTTACAACTTGTTTTCTTTTCTTTTTTACCATTTCCCAAACGACAAAATTTTAGAGTGATCCACGTCAAAAACGGCCACAAATGACAAAATGGATGTTATAAAAGATAGGATTTGTGTATAATACGGCATAGAAAATATTGAGACAAAAGGAGAAACTGCTGGTTATCAGCAGTTTCTGCTTTTGTTTCAATGTTTTCCCAAGCTTTTTCTATTAGGGACGTCAAAACCAGGTCTTGTTTGGGAAAGGGTTAACATGACACATTTCACAATAATTCTTGCCTCAATTCTAGGATAGTCAAACGGTCTTGGAAATATGAAACCTTAAACAGGTTCGGTCATATAGTTCAAAAGATTCGAAAAGCATCATAATTATCTTGTATCTGGTTCACGGTGGGTAACCCACGTGACTTTTGGGAAGCGTTCACACCGTAAAAATCGTCCGCTTCAAGGTATGTTTTGTTTATTTTCTTAGCTTATACGCTACGGATTTTGACGAGATAAAGTGCACGGAACGCGCATTTGAGAGGGCCATTCCCGTTTGTAACTCGCCCTGCGCCGAATCCCGTGGTTTCTTCAAACATTCAAGCGAGTTTTTTTCGGTGCATGTGAACGCTTCCCACTTTCGTTTTGCACTTAAAAATACTCTGGCTCGAATGTTTGAAGAAACCACTGGATTTGGAGCAGAGTGAGTTAGAGCCAGGAATAGCCCTCTCAAAGGCGCGTTCCGTGCACTTTATCTCATCAAGATCAATAGCGTATAAGCTGAGAAATTAAGGATGATTTTTTCGGTGTGAACGCTTCCCAAAAGTCACGTGGGTTACCCACCGTGTGGTTTTAACCAAGCTAATCGAACATTACGTTAATGGTTTCAATCGTGTGATCATGATTAAGAAAAAATAAAAAATACCCCCTACCGACCCCTATAACTTTCCAAACTCGTAGTGCGTCGGGAGGGCGCATTATTTGCCACGAACCGTTTTTTTTTTTTTTCGTTTATTTGCCACGAACCGTTTTTTTCCATGGATTAGATTTGGTGTATTTTCTGATAACAGTTCGAGGTTCAATATTTTTCTTTATCTTGTGTTTGCAATAATCAATAGGATATCGAAAGATCAGTTCAAATATGTGACCCGTCACGCTTAAAGGGACCTTATCCGAACTCTAAAAATCCAAATTTTGACACACTTATCAGACTCAGCACAGGTCAACTAGGTCCCTAACGCAAAAAAATGAACATATAGTAAGACAGGGAAAACATTCCGGATTTAGAAAAGTACATAAAAGTGAAAAGTGTCGGCCCTAGTCTGGCTGCGCGGACTGCGCAGAATGACTAGGGTCGATATTTTTCACACATCCGATAAGGTCCCTTTTAGCGTGATGGGTCATATATGTCAAAGCGATCGCAGAACATAAAGTTGGTTGTAATTCTTTAATCCTCTACCAAAAAGACCTGGTTTTGACGTTCCTGATATTAAAGGCTTGGTAAACCATTGAGGCAAAAGAAAGAAATGCTGATAATCAGCATTTTCTCCTATTGTCTCAATATTTTCCTGGGTATATGTTTTCAAAATCGTACTATACTAACACCAATTTTGTCATCTGCAGCAGCTTTTTGAATTAGACCACCTTAAGATTTTGTTGTTTTGCAAAGGTTTAAGCCGTGAAAAATTTAAAACGACGTTAATGGATTTTCGCATGACGTCATAAGTAAGATACCTAAATCAGGATTACAAAATCAAAGCTGGAGTTACGAGATTTTGCAATAACACCGACGATATTGTACAAATAGGTCAAATATTTCGCGGAATTCTGTATATGTTTTTCCAACGGGTAAACGTTTGGGTGTTCCTATTTAAACGTTGCTGCAGACGAAAAAATAGATGTTTAAAAAGGACATAAAAACCAACGTACCAACGTAAGATTTTTTTTTTTTTTTTTTTTTTTTTTTTTTTTTTTTTTGCATTGGCCTTAAAGTGACATTTCAGAATTTTTTGTTATAAATTTTACTTTTATTTTTATCTGAAAGAGCATATTTCCTTATGAAAATTCTGAAAATTTCAAGCCAAAATATTGCGCCGTTTACGAGAAATTTATATTTTTGTGTTAAAATTAAACGAATTGTTGTGGACAACAGTTCGGGTTTATATGCAATTTATCGATTATGTCTCAACTTTAAATGTGTGTTTCTCGCTTATTGGCAACAACTTAAAAAAACTAATAGTATTTATACTCATTAGAATAACCAATCTTGACATCAAGACATACTTTAAAAAATTAAAATTGGAATGAAATGTCCCTTTAATTACATGTAACGTAACTTGTTTGACCAAATCGGAATTTTCGAGCAATCAGATGTCTTTTAATGTAGTGTAAGCAAAACATGATCGTAATATCGTTAGTACAATGGGGGTCCAGGTCCTGGTTTCTCGGAAAAAAAACAACAACTTTAGTACATACTCATGAGAACATGCTCAACTTCAATGGGGAATACTCTCCAAAGTTGAATGGTATTCGATTGAAGTTCACGTGGATTTCGTGTGATTTGAGTACGGTGTTCAGTCTGAGAACATATTTAAGTTTTTCGAGAAACCGGGGCCTGGTCTTGTTATGAGAAAGGATAATCCAGGTTAATGGAAAATTACGTAAATGGCTGCTGTCTTACCGTCAAAAATAAGCTACTTCAAAACGGATTAAATTTTCTTGTTTCCAAAAATACGAAAGTTCAAGTTCTTAACCCTTTCCGCAACTAGGTCTGATTTTTACTTCCTTAGTAAGAAATATTTGGAAAACTTGGAAACTTTACTTTTGCTTCAACGTTTTCTGTGTTAAATTGTAGACAATCCAATCTAATGTGCTATCCGATCTTAATCGATCTATGATAACCCAAAATGCCATAAATTTGTTGTTGTTTTTTTCTAGATTCCGGCTCGTAATGTTATTCTGTTAGCCTAATTATGACGACATGCTGAAACCTATTAACGTCAGATTTAATTATTTATGTTTTCTTAGGAAATAAGCATAAAATATATCATTCTGCAAACGATTCAACCTATTTGACCGTACAAGCTTTCGGATCTTCAAACATCCAGACTGTTTTAACCTTGCAAACACACAGGCGGCAATCACATGACTTTGTTATGATATGTTTTCCTAACTTTTGTAAACAAAAACTCTCGGTAAGTGCACATTTTTCTCAAATTTTAAATATAATATTGACATAACGTGTACGTGTCATTACGTCGTACTCTCCGGTCTATTTTGATACCAAGATCTTCCCTTAAATCCCTGTCAAAGCGGAGAACATTCGTGCAAAGTATTTTTGAATGCCGTGTTATATTTTCTTAAGAAATGTTTGCACTTTGCACGAATGTTCTCAGCTTTGACAGGGATTTGAGGGAAAAATATCGTCAACATACCAAAAATGTCTGGTTCTTAGACTTAGAAGGGAAGTGACAAACTTTCTACCGTAACAATAGAGTTTCAACGTAATCCTTCATATGATTTCCACCACTAGGCATACAAGGAATTAAACTGAGCTGGAATGTTTTCACATAATATATCAGCTTCGCAAGCCACGGGTTCTAACTTCACTTTGGTTCTTACAAAACTCATAAAAACAAAGTAGAGGTAGAACTCTTGTCTTGAAAAGATGATAATGCATTCGCAAGCCAGTGATTGTACCTCAACTTTGTTCCTTTTGAAAGGAACAAAGTGGAGGTAGAATCCTTGGCTAGCGAAGAGCTTTTTTCCAAGTCCTAGATATTTTTTGTAACCCATTCTAAATGCAAATGCACTGGGTTAACTCTCAGAATTCCAATGAAAATAAACATCTCTCATAAAAGTGCATAGTGATTACTTAAATATACCTCCCAGACACTTGGTCCTTGGCCTGCATTCAAAAGACATTCTAAACACTTCCCTAAACAACAACTTTGAATTCCCAAACAGTTCCAATCCTAAAGGCGATGCGACTTACTTGAATATTTGTTAATGGATTTGGATATTGCGTGCGTTACAATCAGTGCAAATACGATAATTTTTTTTATTGGCATTCTCTTATTGTTTGCCATGTAACCTACTTTGGATCGTAACCAAAGATTGTTTGGGAAAGGGTTACAGATGCTTGTTTCAAGTAGGTGCCTTACGATGTTTAGGGCGTTGGCTAGAGCAATCCCATCAATAGTAACTGCTTAGCAATTTGGCTTTGAATATTGCCAATGAATGGCGACAATAGGAGTATTTACGAGCTTATGTATGGCTTTGTAATGATAGGGCTTACCGAACAGGCTGATTATGTTCGCCTTTCATGTTAAACGATAACAGTTCAAACTACAGGGGACACTCGTTGTGTCGGAGTCGGAGGGGCCGTCAAAATACCTCGAAATATCCGGAGTTCGACTCATCCGATTTTGTTCGGCTTCGATAAAGTTGATATTTGACCGTTTTTGAAAGAAATCAAGTGCGATTATTATTGAAATATTGTAGGAAAAGGAAAGAAATTGCTCGTTTCGAGCAATTTCTATCCTTTTCCTACTATATTTCAATAGCTATATTGGGTTCAAAATTATTTTGTTTGAAAAAAAAATATGTTCATTGATGAGGACGGGACCAGATTTGAACTTTGACTTAAGCGAAAATTCGACTTATCCGATGTCGACATAACGAGTGTCGACTGTATTCTAAATAGCATATCGTCGCTTTTCTTAAAAGAACCTTCGTAACTGCAGCTTGTGCAATCATGTTTCGTGTTGCTCTCTTACAGTTGATATGGGTAAATTCAGTGTCCTCTCCAGCCCAATAAGCTGTATCGGCCCCACTACAGCTTCATGTAAATCAGTGTAATGCCCCTACAGCTTCAAAAGCACAACAAAGCTTAAATTCTTCAGCATTGTCAACGAATAGAGAAATTTAAGTTATTTCAAGTCAAAAACTGATGAATACAGCCATTTTGTACAATATATATGCATAAAAACATTATGGGAAAACAAGAAATTGCTCAAAATGAGCAATTTCTTTTTTTCCTATTATGTTTGTATTCACAATTATTTGCATAAACACTGTATTGTAAGCTTCCAACGATACTGCCACTACATCTTCAAATCATTCTGGGGAAATTACCGTAATAGACAGCTATTAGAGAAACACAGGGATTCTGATCAGTCTGTGCATGGGAACAGCCTTAATTAAGAGCTCTTGTCTAGATTCTAGCCCAAATGTATGCAACAAAACTAAGCATGAACCCTCGGAGACATACGTGTATAAGTCACATTTCTACCGCTATCCAGAGTAGTGTTTTTCTAGTAAATTTATTATCTGTAAATTCGAAATTGTCTTTCGGAGATGCATATTCTCATCGGACATGAATATTCTGTAATTCAATGGATTAAAATACCGACAAATAGTTGCATCTAAAACAAAAATGTGCAAAATATGTGTTAAATATGTAATTCCCAAAAGCTTTCCAATGACATGCATTCGAAAATGCATATTTTGCAATTCTAAAGACAATGAATGCACTTTCGTATTTAGCAGGAAGTTTAATTGAATCTAAGATATGCTAATCGTATCAAATTCGCTTGTGAGAAGTAAATAACATAATGCTATTCTTATGCATAAAAATAGTTCTTTCCAAATAGAGAAAAGAGCAAAATGTGGAAGTTGTCGATCTTGATCAGTCTGAGCGAATGCGTAGGCTGATCAATATCGACAATGGCAATGAATTTTTGGCTAAAATAGACTGGGTTTACCGTTATGTATTGATAAACCGTCGGCATGGTTACAAAATATTGTAACTACGGCTTAAAAGCCAAGTCGTAGTTCGAGATTTTATAACAAAGCCTACGAAATATAACAGTTTGTCCGAAATTACGTCACGATAAATTGGATAAAATCGTTCAATATTTTTTTAACTTTCCGTAATCCTATCTCCGTCATGACAGGAGAAATAAAATGACACGACAATCTGGCGCATGTAGCTATCTCGGAAAGCAATCTAAGCCGGCTTACAGCTAGGCCGGGAACCAATCTGCTATAAAAATGAGTTATGACTTCCGCTTCCGCCTCGCAAACGCCCGAAGTAAATGTGAACGACCGTTCATCAACCTTTATTACTTTCCTATCATTTTTCATCTTTTATCTTTTGATTCTGGGTTTTTAATCTTCTTATTTTGTTTTGGAAATTATATAGGTTACTCGTGGTCTAACAGCGGACCTGGGGATAACCGACATTTTCATTTTTTTATCCATATTCTTTTTTCTAGGATGCAAGTTGCATTATGCTAATGAATCTTATTTTTCAAATGTTTTGACAAGTCTTACATTTTGTCGTTTTTTAAAGACTAATGAAAAAAGTTATGGTTCGATTTTGTCGAATTAAGGATAATACACCACGTTGTACATATAGCATTCCCATCTTTCCATCTACAGAAATTTTGACCACCGTTGCTTGACTCTAAATTACGCACAGACAGATGGACTGATTACACCACGCTGTAACATCCCATCTTTCCATCTGCAGCAATTTTGACTACCGTTGCATGACTAAATTACGCACAGAGAGATGGACTGATAATCAAGAGTAATAAGTAATTCGAACTTGTTATCCCGTAGATCTGGTAGAATCGCAAAGAAATTGATTGAGATGAGATGCAATGAATCTAACAAAAACAAACGAGACCAAAATCACAAGGACGAATTTCGAAAGAGATGAACTGCCAAACGTGGAAACGTAGACCTAATTGGTTGGCCTAAATAAATGACAGAAAAAGTGGGATAGATTCTGAAAAACATATTGTTTGTTTATCCGTAATTATAACTGTTATGTGGCTGTCATGTGTTTGTCCTATAATACGTGAACTGTTAATGATTATTTGGATACAATGAAATCAGTCCAATAAACACTGTTTTGACTGTCAGGTTTTTCGGAGAAACATGTCATTAATTACCCCGTATTCTATCTATTGTTGAAAAGTAGTGGTCGATCTGATTTTTAAATTATCTACCAAAGAAACCGAAAATCTTAGCGGTTATTGTTCAAACAGGCTCAGAAAATATTGACGGAAAAGAAGAAACTGCTGACAATCAGTATTTTCTTCTTTTTCGTCAAGATTTTTTATTATACCAAAGATTTAGCACTCAATATTAAAACTCTATTTTCAGCGCTGCTTTCGCTGGTTTATTTCCTTTGGCAAGAAATCTAATTTATCAATAATCCTTTCTTAGTATGAAATACGGTAAATATTAAGGGCTGAAACTGCCCATAAGCAGACTTTCTCCAAAATAAATTACAGTAATAATGAGATACTAGTCAGAAAACATATTGTTTGTTTATCCGTTATTATAACCGCTCTATGGTTCTGTCACTTGTTTGTCCTATAATACGTGAACTGTTAATGATTATTTAGATACAATGGAATCAGTCCAATAAACACTGTTTTGACTGTCAGGTTTTTCTGAAAAACATGTCATTAATTACCCCTTATTCTATTTTTTGTTGACAAGTGGTGGTCGATCGCATTTTTACCCTTTGCCAACAATTCTAGGAATTTGGTGCCTCGAAATATGACAAGAAGAAGTGTGGTGTTATGTTGTATATAATTATTGTTTCTTTTTTTTCGTATACCTCTTATTTGTGCAAAACAACTTCCGATCCTTACTTATTTTAAATCAATAAAAGTATTGATGAGTCTGGAACATAAGAATTATTGCTTATCAAGAAAATAAAATGCAGGTTACATTGTAAACAACAATTTTCACAGTTCTGCAAATGTGTTCTTTCTATAAGTATGAATAGATTTAACGATAAACCAATTAAAAAATGACGCATTTGACTCCATTTAAGATAAAGACCTTGGGAAACATTGATGAAATGACAAAGTTACTTGTTTATGTTAATTATTCATTTCCCACAGTATTTTCTACCCACATGACCCGTAAAACTATATAACCGAACATAAAGAAACCATTCAAATGAATTTATTGCTTGCAACCCTAAAAGCATTTGAACCAGTCCAGAATTTTACCGTCTAACAATAGGTTTGATGAATGTTATTTTTCGTCTGCAGTGTAAAGTACGACGTTTCCTAATGAAAATTCGCCGATGGGGAATCACATGACACAACGTTTGGCATATTTCTTTTTTAAATACATGGCCAATTAGAATTTGTTTTGAAGCAAAGAAGATGGACAAACGCCAGGAATTATATGAATGTGGCAGATCCTTAAAAAATAGCTGATAAAAGATAATTGACGACCAACCAATTTGCACGTCAATAACTTTTTTCAACTAATTTATAAAAAGTTCATTAATTTTACAATAAGCAATTTTCTGGCGTTTTTCTCACCTACTCTGTTTCAAATATATTTCAAATTGGTTATATGTTCATATAATTATCAAGAAATATCGAAAATATTGTGTCCCATGATTCCCCGTCGTATTTTAATGTCTCTTATGAATATTTAAGACCAGCTGTCTCTTCATTGACAACGGCTGGTGATTGCATTAAACCTTTCCTAAACAATATCTAGTTTTGAAATCTCAAATAGAAAAGACTATTGAAACCATTGAGACAAAAAAAGAAGAATGCTGTTAACCAGCATTTTCCCTTTCGATTTTATTCTATGGCTTCTGAGATATAGATTGTACACCAATCCTTTCTGTACCATCATTTGTTTTGCTATCTGCAACCGGTTTTTAAATTGGAGCTGTCCAAATACTGGAAAGAAGAATCAGATGTCAAATTATAAACTTCTCTGAAATGAGACGAGCATACCTTTGAAATATGAATTGAAGATTTGAATTTAAGCTTTTCCGAAACAGCGAAAGATGGGGATTGTTCTAATTCGAGAACGAAAGCAGACAAGGAAATAAGTATTGATAAATATGTCAGTTGTATACTTTTATGTACAACAAGGCATAGAATATTGCAGAACATTGATACAAAAGGAGAAATGCTGATTGACATCATTTTCGTCTTTTGCATTAATGTTTTCATCATATTTTCAAATTAGTTTGGCCAAGAATGTCTTATAGAAGTCCATTCCTATTTGTGATTCACTCGACATCGGAAATTTACGAGCTGCGTCGTAAACATTGTGAAAAGTGCCGATCGTTTCTAACTCGTGACGTATCCACATAGATCGGATATGTTACGTGGAGTACCCTTATACCTGGAATATTTGTTATTCAGTAAAAAAAGTATACTGAGGGGAAAAGAAACTTGTTTATGTCAAAATCGATACATCGCTGCTTTTCAACGAAAACCTCGTAACTGCAGCTTGAAACAAGCTGCAGTTACGAGGTTTTCGTTGAAAAGCGACGAAATGTACATTCCTAGAATAAGTGTGAGTACATCGATTAAGGCAGAAAACCCGTAATGTGGCCATTTCGAGAGTAATAAAACATCGGATATTTTCGAGCGGCGTCGTTACGTTTCCGCACTTATTCGGGCGCGGTCGTAAACATTCGGCGGTGGAAAGGTCCACCGCCGAATGTTTTCGACTTCGACCGAATAATTCCGACGTCGCGCAAATCTCATTATTAGTAGCAAAATGGATACTTATTAGACTACTTATTAGGGTTTTTCCCAAGATCTTGACTCAAACGATATAAACGACATACATACCTAGAATAAGAGTCAGTACATCCGAGACTGCCAGATTAAACAGGTAATGGTTTGTGACAGTGTGCATGTACGGGTTCTTCCATATCACGATGCACGTGCTTAAATTTCCCACCACTCCAGTCACGAATATCACAGAATAAACCACGGTCAAAAACACCACCGACACAATATCTTTCCTTTTCTCACCAAGGTTTTGTAGGACAAGCTGATCTGTGTCCACTACTGGTTCGGTTGTGATCAGCCATGGCATCGAACTGTTCGAGAGTGTTTCATTGAATTGTTCTGTGACGTCATTATTCTGTCCCATAGTTTAAAGCTTAAATGCACTCGTTAAGGGTACGGCCAAAACAAGTAAGCCATTAAATAGCTAAGTCATTGCTTATTAAAAAGTAAATTTCCCTGTTTTTCAAAATAAAACGGGTTTAAATAATTTACAAAACAACAATATTATAGGCTGGCCCAACTGGAAAGTAGTCACAAACGATAAAATTAATAGCAATAAATTGTGTGCTAAAAATTAACTGGGTTTACTTACTATTATTGATAAACCGTCGGTGGCGTTATAAATCTCATAACTACGGCTTGAATCAAGCCGTAATTACGAGATTTTATAACAACACATACGAAATACTATTTTTTGTCCGAAATTATTTCACGTATAACTAGATAAAATCGTTCCCTATTGTAACCAAAATATTTAAAGAAACTGTACCAGAACCACGACACAGTGGATACATATAGCTATCGTAGATCTACGCTTATGATTTTCTTTTCAGTCCATACTTTATTTTCTTTTAATTTGGCATCGTCGGTCTCGTCGTGTCGAATTCCATGTACAGTCTGGTTTATGAATGCATGAGGAAATGATATCGCACAGTCTATTTGAATTGTTTAAGACCCAGTCCGTTGAGGACCTTCCAAGGTTCGGACTCCCCAGAGAGACGACGTTACGTCAAGACAGGCATATCATTTTGACACACTTGCGTAATCGGTTTACTGTTCCCCGTCGTACAGCCATTAATACACCTGGCCGTACGCATCCTCATAACAGTGCTAGAACCGTCAGTCGTCGTCTTCGTAAGGCAGGGCTTCGTTGCCGACGTCCATGTATCGGCCCTCGATTAACCAACGCTCATCGGCGTAGACGTTTAAACTGGACATGCCATAATTTGATAAGAAATTACTGATTTTTTTGCTGTGACATGTGCAGCAGTATATGCACATAATGCATGTAAATTTTGATCGACTTATAAATCCACAAGCAAAAATTGACAGTGACGTAGTTTTGTGTTTATCATTTACCACCAATCGAGCTGTTCATTTATCACGTGCACATTGTAAACGGTACAAATGAGAAGAGTTTATTGGTTTAGAAACAGTAAACACAAAACTACGCCACTGTCAATTTTTGCTTGTGGATCTATACCTCAAGTGGTTACCGAATTATTTACATTTTTAGACATGGACAAGACTTTTGTCCATTAGTATATAAACTTCAATTATAGCAATACATTGAAATAATGTCGGTGGTCTCGCAAAATTTATTATAATTCTTTCTGAAATTAAATTACCGAAACTATGGAAGAATAATACACAGATAAGCGTAATTGACACAGATCTTAGAATGCATATTTTCACAATTTCTACCCGATCATATATTCCTGAATGAATCCTTCTGGCTACGATAATTCAATACCATCAATTCCAATACTGTTATATCCTTGTAATCACCATGGAAAAAGTAAAACAAGAACGCACCACTAAGTGGATACATACAGCTATCGTACCACTCGTTGATCAAAGTTTCTCTGTACAATAAACCAAGATTGGTTCACCGCTAATATGTGCCGATGTTTTTTTTTTTGTTTTTTTTTTTTTTTTTCGTGGAGAATTTCTCGATTGCTGTACAGTATCAAGCGTTGTCAAAATAACAGTCCGTCGAATCAGTGAGCCGCAAAAAATCTAGCGATATGGACATTTCATTCACATATAACATCTCCCGTTGACTGAATTGATTTTGTGACGTTAGACCTTAAATCATAGCATATGGTACAAAAAGGGAAAACGCATTTTCTTAAATTACCATAAAGCCTGACATTTTAAGAATGTATCAATAAAATAATAAAACTGATAAACTAAGTGAATGCATGCTTTTCAAATCGACCAAATCCTTGAATTGGGATACAAAAGTATCAATTTCCAATAGTATCGTATCCACGTTAGCACCGACACTTTAGCTTGAACACAATCCAAAATATTTATAGAAAATCTAATAGAACGAACGCACAACGCAATCGGTGCATACAACTGAATTGTTGCTTACGGTTTACGAACTGAGAATGAAAACACCACTTTCTAGCCATACGAAATACATCAAATTACACACACTTGTAAATACACTTCACCTAAGTTGATTCACAATGCCTGATGTCTTTTCTGTGAAGAATTTTTCCGTTGCTGTACAGTATCAAGCGTTGCCAACTGACAGCCTTTCGAATCAACCAAGATGTCTAGGGATATGAAGATTTCAATCACACAAAAATCACCAAGTGGTCGAATTGGTTTCTGCGTCGTTACGCCTGATGGTACGGTACATAATACATGTACATGTATATCTTGTTACAGCACGGAAAATGCTTATTTTTTAATACTCTGTTGATAAAAAATAATAAAGCTGATAAAGCAAGTCAAATCGGCTGAATCCTTGAATAAGGATATAAAAATGTAATTTTCTAGTACTATTATACCTATATCCTCGTTAGCAATGACACTTTAACATAACCGAAAAATTCAGAGGAATTCTAACCAGAGAGCCCCATCACTACGTGGGTACATTGTGCAAATAGCTACAATTGTCGATCAAAGTTACTTTTTACAATAAACTAAGATCGGTTCTCCAGTAATAGGTGCTGATCTTTCTACATTAATTTATTGTTTCTATTTACACTGTATTTGTTTTTATTTATTTATTTTTATTTATTAATTTATTTTTGCGTGTGTGTAGCGGACGGGGTGATAATTATCAGATTTTTTTACAGTATCAGGTTTTGGCAAACTGGCTGATATTACATGGAATCAAGCACACAGTGTCTTGGGATATGAACAATTCATTCAAACAAAACTATCTCAGTGGCCAAATTGGTTTCTGTGACATTAAGGTAAATGTCTTGTGGTACAAAAAGTTCAAACGTATTATATTGTATCACACCGACGAAAACGTCAGAATTTCTAGGACTACATAGAACTATACACATAGATTGATACATATAAAGTAACTGTGATTTTTTTCAAACTTGATCAATCCGTATAATGATAATTTCTCAATTTCTGTGGACAGTATCAGGGTCAGACTGACGGTGTGTGGAATTGTCCTCAAATATCTTGGGATAAGGATATTTCAATCATACAAAACAAAATATCACCTAGTGACCGAATTAGTTTTTGTACTTATTTTTACTTTTTTTTAAGAAAAAATGAAATCTATCGATGAAAATAAAGACAGATGAAGCAAATTTGTGCTTGTCAAATTGGCTAATTCCTGAAATTGTGATATCAATTTCAATACTTTGATATCCTTGATAGAACCGGAAGTTTAAAATAATAAAAAAGTTAAAACAAATTCAAACCAGAAGCACAATCACTCGATGATACACAAAACTATCATGACCAAATTTTCTCCGAACAAGAAACCACGACTTTTCCACAATAACATGTTTATTGTTTTCTCTCTTTTTTTCGCGGAGAATTTCGTTATTGCTGTACAGAATATCAAGCGTGGATAAACTTACATTATATGGAATCAAAAACAAAATATCTAGGGATATGACCATTTCATCTAAACGAAAGAATCATCCATTGGTCGATTAGATTTCTGTGACATTAACCCTTTCCCTAACAAGTCCTTGTTTTGACGTCCTTTATAGATGAGGCTTTGGAAAACATTGAGGCAAAAGAAGAAAGTGCTGATAACCAACACTTTCTCCTTTTGCCTCAACATTTTCTTAGCTCTATTGTACACAATCCAATCTTGATAAACACATACTTTGTTGTCTGCAGCAGCTTTTGAATTGGACAACCTAAAAATTATGTCGTTTGGGAAAGGGTTAAGGTTAACAGCGTGTGGTACACAAATGTCAAGGGCATTATAATGTATTGCATGACGAACAAGTCGGACATTTTAGAAATCCATGAAACTGAATGAAAATAAATAAACAAATGCAAACTTTTCAAACCTGTTCAATCCGTAACCTTTTCACAAACAAGATTTTGAAGTCGCTGATAGAAACTGCTTGAGAAACCACTGGGAAACATTGTAAAAATGGCGGTCTTCAGAATCAACCACAAAATATCTTGGGACATGGACATGTCAATTACATACAAAAATATCCCATTGACCGACCTCATGTCGGTGACATTACGCCTAATAGATTTTAGTGCAAAAAAGGACATTGCTTTATGTTACATTTCGAAAAGACTGACTTTTAAAATGACATTTCGCAGATATATTCTGTATTTTACTTTTATTTGTATGTGGAAGAGCGTATTTTCTTATTGAAATTCTGAAAAATTCAAGCCAAAGTATTGCGCCGTTTATGAGAAATAAATATTTTGTGTTAAATTTATAAAAACGGATGTACGATATACACGGATGTACGATATACAGCAGTTTAGATGTATATGAAATTTGTCATTTCTGCCTCAACTTTAAAGGTGTGTTTTTCGCTTATCAGCAACAGCTTAAAAGAACTGATAGCATTTATAGGCATTGGAAAAACTAATCCTGGCATCAAGACATACTTTAACAAAAAATAAAATGGGCATGTGATGTCCAGAACAATAGATTGAATTTGTGTATGATATAGTAAAAATATTGGGGCAAAAGGAGAAAATGCTGATTATCAGCATTTTCTTCTTTTGTCTCAATGTTTTTTTCAAAAGCCTCTTTCAGGCGTGCGAAAACCAAGTCTTTTTTGGGAAGGGGTTGAATAACCTGAATTTGCTTTGATGTTATTTTTTTTTTTTTTTTTTTTTTTTTTTTTTTTTCGTTTCGGAAGTGATTGACGACTAAATGCCCTAGGGTATGGACTACTAAATAACAACATTTATCGAATTGGGTTCTTTGCCATTAGGTCTGATATACACCCAAAAAGCGTATGGTGCAAAAAGGACAAATACACAATTTGTGCCACGCCTCGACAAAGACGGACATTTTAGGAATCCACATGAAACATACATAGAAATGAAATCAAAGGTGTCTTTATTATCTGGCTCAATAATTAAACTTGCATTTTCCATTTGATTATTAATGCGATTCTTGTTAAGAAATATCTACACGGTCAAGATGCCGAAGAAAAGTTAAAGTTGAACAAGGTTATTCTAAGCAATTATGTGATTGTCTATGAGAAATATTCTTGAAATAACCAAAGATATTTCTCATTTTCTCTATTAATATCAATTTGCTTCGAAACTATCTTGATCGTTTTCACGAAAGAATACACAAAGGCGCCTTTTGACGCCCTCAAGATTAACTTTCTTCGAAAAGATCGGGCCAAAATGAAGAGGCAGTCGATGTATTAACCCTCTCCAAAACAAGACCTGGTTTTGACGTCCCTGATAGAAAAGGCTTGGGAAAACATTGAAACAAAAGAAGAAACTGCTGATAACCAGCAGTTTCTCCTTTTTTCTCAATATTTTCTGAGCGGTATCATACACAAATCTTATCTTCATCAACATTCATTTTGTCGTCTGCAGCAGCTTTCAAATTGGATCACCCTAAAATTTTGTCGTTTGGGAAAGGGTTAAATGCCTAACAAGCTTTTTTTACTCAGAAATACAAAAAAATGTAAAATTCCACAAGCATGATATTCATATCTACAGCATCCTTTGAATTTGTACCTGTCTTAAGGTAGTCTACCCCTAATAAGATTCGCGCTACATCGGAATTACTCGGGCAACGTCGAAAGCATTCGGCGATGGAACTTTCCACCGCCGAATGTTTACGATGCCGCACGAATAGGCCTGGATACGTAACGACGACGCTCGAAAAAAGCCGATTTTTTTTAATCTCAAAATGGCCACATTACGGGTATTCTACCTTAAGTTTTGCCGTAATTGATAATTATCGTAATCATCTAACACAAAACTTTTCTCGTATAAAAAAATAGAACAGATATATTGTTCTTACTTGATTTATCAATTAACATCATAGGGGACTATTCTGCTATACATTAATGGTTATGGATTATAATAAAATTAATGCCAAATTCGATCAAGAGGGTCGTCTAAAAAATCTCGAGGACCTCCTTTTCGGATCCGTGCGAAAATATGTTCAAGTCGTTCTTTTACATGTGCTGTCTTAAGACATATGGACATTTGTAGGGCGTAAAATTCGGTCACATTGATATTCTTTAGTTGATTTCTTTAGTTTGACTTAGATGTCCACATTTTTTTTTTTTGTTTTTTTTTTTTTGTAGACAGCGTAAAATTTGGACACGAACCTACGATAGATATTCTCGGAGATTCGTTAACCAGTCTGATTGAAATGTCCGCATCCAATGATACTCTGTAGACCGCCAGTTTGACAACTGGTGTTTCCTCCAGAGAATGTTGTCCTTCTGTTTTGGAAAGGGTTTGGACAAATTGTCATCTGTAAGGCGTAAAATTCGATCACCCATCATACGATAGATATTCTAGCATATTCGTTAGCCAGATTGAAATATCCACATCCCAAGGTAATTCTCGTGGTCAAACCTGTAGAACACCAATTTCGACTACTCTTCAGAGTGTTTCCTCAAGAGTATTTTGTGCTTCTGTTTTGGAAAGGCGCTGGACAAATTGTCATTTGTAAGGCGTAAAATTCGGTCAGCCACCATACGATAGATATTCTGTAGATTCGTTAGCCTGATTGAAATGTCAACCTCCCAGGATACTCGTGGTCAATCATTTCCCAAACGGCAAAATCCAATTTTGGATATAATGCAGACAATACAATGGACATTTATGTAGTATTATTTGTTTACATTATAGCTCAGAAAATATTGAGACAAAAGGAGAAAATGCTGACCAACAGCATTTTCTTCTTTTGTCTGAATGTTTTCCCAAGCATCTTCCATTGGCGACGTCAAAAGCATGTTTTATTTGGGAAAGGATTTGTTCTGTAGACCGCCAGTTTGACAAGTCTTGATGATGTTTGCTCTAGAGAAATTCCCGAATACACTTTCTCAGGTTGTTCCGATGTGTCCGATAATGGAGCATTCAATAAGGTTTCAGATAGATTACGTAGACGGATGTATCGCGACAAACATTTTCTAAGACGACGTCTTAGACACATACACATATCAAAAGAAAAGGGACATTCTAGAAAAGTTGGAAGTGTTAAAACTATCGATCATAGTGAGTCTGCGTGTATTGTGCAGGCTGATTGGGCCATCTTCCGTATAATTATGGTACATTTCGAAATCTATAATGTTTTTCCATATTACACTATAGTCTAATATTCATGTTTTGCAAATGCGACATTTGGTTGACTATTTTAGCCTGATGTGTTTCGCATTTTCTGTTGTTGTTGTTGTTGTTGTTTGTTTTTTTTTTGGGGGGGGGGGACGGGGGGGGGTCCCTTTTAGTGTGACAACTAGATCACATTTTTCATCATATGACACAAAGCCGTTTGTTCTTTGGTTTGGCCTTTTTCTCATATTACATCTCGTGTCAAATATTTTCTTGTCCTTTTTGTACATGCTCTATAACTCATTTAAGGCGAATTGACATTAGATAAAAACTGTAATGCGTAAAATTCGGTCAGAATACGTATATATTGAGAGATTCGTTAGTTTGATTGAAATGTCCACATCCCAGGATACTTGTGGTTAATTCTGTAGACCACCAGTTTGACAACTCTTCACGGTGTTCCCTCCAGAAAAATTTCCCGAATGCACTCTCTCTGGCTGTTCTGATGTGTCCGATAATGGAGCATTCAATATGGCTTCAGATAGATTGCGACGGCGGATGTACCGCGACAATCATTTTCTAAGACGAGGTTTTTGACATTTGAGCCCTTTCATGCGAAAAAGAACTTTCGTGGAACTTGGGAAGGCTGATTTTAACTTTTAGCGTAACAGGTCACATTTGTAGTCATCTGACACAACTTCATTTGATAAACGGGGCGAATAATTAGACTTCTGTAAACTGTGTCAAACAGAGAAGATATTTTACTTTAAATAAATAAAATTTATTTTTTAGCTCAAACGAACGAAGGCCAGCGAGGTATTATCATGTCGTTGTGTCCGTCGTGCGTCCTTGCATCCGTACGTGCGTCTGTTAACTTTTTCTTTAAAAATCTTCTCCTCTTAAAACAGTGACCAATTTTGACCAAACTTGGCAGAAATGTTCCTTTGGTGGCCCTTCACTTAAATTGTTCAAGGAATTTTGATTGGTCCATAAATGTGGGCTCGGCAGGGCGGGGCTTATCGGACTTGTACAAATTACAAAATGATTCTTTAGAAATCTTCTCTCAATCCAGTGGGCCAATTTTGACAAAACTTTGCAGAAATGTTTCTTAAGTGACACTTTACTTAAATTGTTCACGGAATTGTGATGTTGGCCAGACAGGGCAGTGCTTATCAGATTATGAGAAATCATGAAATAATTCTTAAAAACTAGCCATAAGGCCAATTTAGACAAACGTTTATTTAGAAATATGCCTTGGGTGGATATTTACTTGAATTGTCAGTGGAATTTTGATTGGTATATAAATGTGGGTGTGGCAGGGTGGGGCTTTTCAGACTTAGAGAAATCACAAAATAATGCTTTAAAATCAACCGGACCGTTGGGCCAATTTAGACCTTTGGTAGCCCTTTACTTACATCGTTCATTTTGATTGGTCCATAAATGTGGGCGTGGCAGGGCAGGGCTTATCAGAATTCCATATAACAACTATATTTGCACCGCCCGATTGATTGAAATAAATCCAGTGGAGCGATAAGGCCCTCTTGAGCCTCTTGTTTAAATCAAACTTTCTTATCAATTCAGATAAATGGCAATCAGCATTTTCTTCTTTGTCTTAATATTTTCTGTGGTATATTTGTCCGAAATCATATATAATTTTACATATCAATTAATTGCCGTTTGAAGCACATTTATAATTGGAACGGTCTATTTTTTTGTTTTTTGATTACGCAACTTTGCATACATGTCCGCATCTGACATATGGTGGTAAAAATTGGAAATGTTTGTTGTATAATTCGACGCAGATGGTCGACTGCTTTACATAAGATTTTAATCTGTTTTTAACATGATAAAATGCATTAAATTTGTTTTTAAAGCTATTATTAACTTTCCATTTTTTATGATTTATTTCTTGCTATTTTCCAACGGATGATATAAAGGTCGATGATCAAGGTTTTTTTTATTTTGCATTTGTTGTCGTCGTCGTTTTCTCGATATATTTTTGGCGACGACGTAAACATTCGGTAGTAGAAAGTGTCGATATTTTTAGCTTATAACCAATCGCCACGCTAAATGTCGTCTGTAACATACCTCGATCGCATTACGAAGGCCGTCATATTGAATGTGAAAATAAACGCGCGCAATTGACGTGATCAAAACAAAGTAACCTTATTGAAAGGCTATAATTCAAGTAAAAAATATTGTTTATAATCTGTAAATTACGTCAAATATTTACCTGATTAAACTTTATCACATTTATTAGGATATAATTGACCTGCGGACGTTGTTTGTTTCAAATATTTTTCAGACGTAACCTTGGACAATCGTATGATCTGCTTACGGAGTTGTGCTTGTGGAGTAATACATACATGTACAATATTTTGTTCATGACAATGTGTGTATTACAATGTACGACCGAGAGATCTTGAGAACTGATAAGATCCGAGAAGTTACGATTGACTCGTAACAAGCCCGTATTGATCGAATATTTTGTGAATGTTTACGACATTGAACGAAAACTTCCGACGACGCGTGAATGTCATTAGGGGTAGACTACCTTAATATTTTTTACTTTGTTTTATCCGCGTTTGATCTAATTTTGCAGCTGTTGTTTTGGCATTCATTGTTCAAAATGCATTCTGGTTCTGAGCTTATCAAATAAGGTTTTAGATTAACCCTTTCCCAAACGGCAAAATTTTGGGCTGTTCCAATTTGGAAGACGTTGCAGACGACAATTTCAAGTTGATGAAATTAAAAAAGTATTTTTGGTTAGAAATCGTTGTGGTAAATGAGGAAATTGCTTGTCACAAGCAATTTCTTCATTTTCCTCAATGTTTTAGTAGTCTATTTATCTAGGAGAATCAAAAGAGCAATTGTGTTGGAATGGGTCAAATTAGAGAAGAAGAAGAAGAAACGCTGATCAAGATGTCGAAGGCAGCAGTTTCTTCTTTACTCTTAATATTTGATGAAGTCAATACTTGATACAGGCGTAAAAATTAAGTAATATCTGGAAAGGTTTAAACCATTTTCCAAACAATAGGCATATATAACTGAAATTGACGTCCAAAAACAAAAAAGACACGAGCAAAAATGTAGTAAAAGTGTAAATTCATGACCATCATTTTCTTCTTTTGTCTCAACACTATAATAATCATATGCAATTTTCTTCTATTCTTCCATAATCACCATCCTTTTTGTCGTCTTTAGACCAATATGTTTTTGCGCTTTCGGAAAGGGTTGAAAAATAGGCAATATCTGTACTTTTAAAGGATCTAAGAGACGCCCACATCGACCCTGGGATAATGTTTGTACTTTTATTTTTAAGGATTAATTATCTCGTGACAAAAATATCTCCTGCATAAAAAATACTGAAATTCTGAAATCGCAAATTAATTAACAACAAAAAAACAATAAAAGCATGGAAGGATTAATTACTGAGGGTTGGTATTTTCCTAATCTATCTGCCTAACTAACAAATTGTCCACAACGTTCATAAACGTAACTACAGCTCAGGCGCATATCTAGGCGGAGCCCTGGAAGCCAATGCTCCTATAAAATATTTGAGACAGGATCTTGAAAACGTCCCTTAAGGCTTCTGAGCCCAAAATAGATCCAGATCAGCCTGTGCATACGCACAGTCTGATCAGGATCCACGTTGTTCTCTAATAGCTTCTTCTTGACCTGTAGTAACTTAAAGAGAGCAGTATGGGTGCACATTGGGCTGCATCTGACAACAGGCTGATCTTGAAACTCATTTTTTAAAATGCTTTAAGGGACGTTTTCCAGATCCCGGCTTATTTTTTTTTCAATTGTGCCCTGTGTTCTTCCCAAGACAGAAAATGTGAAAAACAGACCTCTAGTTGCCCCCGAAAACCCCACAACCTATAATCACTGTGTTGTAAGCTGTCCGTTAGATTTGTGTAGTTTGTACGGAAGTTTTGAGTGGTCAATCAAAGATGGCGTCCGTGGAAAATCGTGAGAGGTGGGTGTCTTAGTTTTTCGTCGATAATTTCCTTAAATGGCCGTATCTTGTCTTGATTCTGATATCATCGTACAGGAAAAATGTATACCTATTCACGGTGCTCTATAGCCAAGTACCAGTGTTGTCCTATCGCTTTTGGTCGTAGTGTAAAGACAGTCCAACACGGAATTTTTTTTTCGAAGCGAGAAAGTTGCTCTTTAAAGGATGATTACATAGAAAACAGCGAACTAGGGAACAAACTATTGCTCTAACTTGGATGTTTTTAACATGCTCTTTTCTATGGTTACCGTTATTTTACACAAAAATGTCCAGAATGACCACAAACTCTGTGTTTACTAAATGGCCAAACAACGGTGTAGTCACACTGAAAATATACAGACACAACGGTGCAGTTTCTGTGTTATCTGTACGGAGTAGTTATTATTTTCATAACAAATTGTGAACGGTGTAGACTTGGTATGTTGTATAGGGCGAACTAGCTCTAACAGCTAGCAGATCATCTGCTATGGAAATATGCCGTTTTCTCTTTTCTTCATTCACCTAAGCCTAAAACAGTTCAATGTATGTTTAATTTAATTTTCGGAAGACATTTTTTTGTTATTTGTTATTGAGTTAACATCTGACGGACATGATAATTACAAGGAATACCATCACAAAATATTAAACAAAACATGTAGTAAACGTCATTTTAGAACAATGTTTACTGACTTAACCTACGATGTTGGTGCAATGGCCAGTTTCTTGATCATCCGTTCATTTGATTTGTAGATTCGAAATTTCGGCTCTGGCTTTGAATTTTTCTTTGTAACTGTTCTAATTGGTTATTACAATCAATTTTTGTAATTAATGAAATTATTTCAGGCTCATGGAGTAGGATAATTATTAATCGACATGTATCTTGTTTTCAACTTGACCCCTCATTAAAAAGTCCGATTTTACCCAAAATAAAGGATTCCATCAACAAAACATAAATTATGAATAACAAAACATAAATTATAAATTTGTTTCATAAATATTTGGGCCTTTTTTTCGTCTTGTTCGACTTAAAGTTATCAAGTCTTGAAAATAGAATTACGGAACTGCAAAATTTATTTTGGCATTTTCAGACGTAATTAACCTCTTAGAACTTCCGGACTGACAATTTTCTGACCAAGATTTTTTGGGCCTACTCATAAAATGTAACCATTTGCAATGAAAAAGATAATTTTCTATTCGCCAAAACCGTTTGACTATTGGAGTAAAACGCATTGACGTACTTCCAAGAGAGTAGAACTTACTCACATCCATAAATAAATGAAATGTTTTCCATCGGGAACCGACCTTTCTTGACCATGTTATGAAAAGATAACCAATTACCAAGTTGATCAATGCTTCTCAATGATTTAATCACATCTAGGAATAAACTATTCATTTCAGCCATTATTTACTTGTCTCGTGAGTACCTATCCGTATCACCTGTTTCAGCACGTCCAATGGAAATATCAGGAATTAAGGTCGGAGATTTTTGAACGACTTTATGGGGTGCTGAACTTCGTATTTTTTATGTACAGGACTCATGCATACAAAATCGGGTAGGCCTATATAATCGATAGAAAGATTGTTAATTCCAAAACCTTGATTTTCTACGTTGATAATGTATATCTTGTGTATTCTTTGCTCGCAAATGGGGGTGATGTCCTAGTCTGACTTCTTGATAATATCCGGAATTATACTAAAGTTCCCTTGGTAGTTGAAAACGGCGTAAAACCCAAATAAACTCAAAATATACTAAAGCTCAGAGTTTTCAAACCTTTTTGGCCTGTCTGATCATTGATCTCCCTCCTTCGCACTTTAAACATCTGGCTGGAACGGTCTTGTTCTAAATGCTTCAAAACCTTTTCGAAATTTCATTCGAAATGACAGCAGTAACAAGTGAACAGCATGGAACTGAAAATAAAAGACAAAATAAAACAGACGCCGGCAGATTCTTAGTATTTTCTACTATTTGACCCTTACGGAATTGCGTTGACAAATAGCGAAGAAACTAGATTCTGTCTCTATTCTGATTAAAGTATATTTTGTAGACTTATTGTCACCTTCTTTACTGCGAAGCATTTACAAGTCAGTCATATATTAACATAATTGTTGAAGAATTTCGGTAGTAATTGAAAAAAGTGATTCTCCGCCATGAAAATGTTATCATGAAACATTACAATATTACCATTCCAGAAATAAAAGTTTTGTATTGCTTCAAGTCTACACCGTTCACAATTTGTTATGAAAATATATACACACCGTACATAAAACACAGAAACTGCACCGTTGTGTCTGCATATTTTCACTGTGACTACACCGTTGTTTGGCCATTTAGTAAACACACAGTTTGTGGTCATTCTGGACATTTTTGTGTAAAATAACGGTAACCATAGAAAAGAGCATGTTAAAAACATCCAAGTTAGAGCAATAGTTTGTTCCCTAGTTCGCTGATTACTATGTAATCATCCTTCAAAGGGCAACTTTCTCGCTTCGAAAAAAGTTTGCCGTGTTGGGCTGTCTTTGCACAACGACTGAGTACGATAGGAAAACACTGGTACTTTGATATATAGAACCGTTGATAGGTATACATTTCCCCTGTATAATGATATCAATATCACGGCAAGATACGACCGTTTAAGAAATTTATCGATGAAAAACTATGACACCTACCTCTCATGTTGTATTGTTGTCGCCATCTTTGAATGACTGCACAAACCTAACGGACAACTTACAACACAGTGATAATCATTTGACAAAAATATTGACTGAACCAAATTCGAAGATGTTATACAGACGACAATTTCAAATGATTGTAATTTTACTTTTCCGGTCTCTGGTTAGGAAAAAATGTGGGAAATGGAGAAATTGCTTGTCACAAGCAATTTCTTCATTTTCCACAATATTTTCTAGAGATTCTCTGTTTAGGGAGTCAAAATGTGTCAAAAGGACTCGACAATTCACCTTGGGCTTCAATAAAATAAAATTGCTGGCTACGCTCCTGTGGCTTATCCATATTTTCGAACCTTACAGACGAAATAGTGTTTTGCTATTCAGGGATTTTCTTGAATTATTAGAAATCTAAGAATTAATCCTTTCCTAAACTTCACAAATTTAGGGTGGTCAAATTTGAAAGCTGCTGCTGACGACAAAATAGATGATACTAAAGGTTGGATTTGTTTGCAATAGGCCTATAGCAAATAAAATATTGAGAGAAAAGGAGAAAATGCATTTTCTTCAGTTGCCTCAATATTTTCTCAAGCCTTTTGTATTAGGGACGTCAAAATCGGGGTTTTAGTAAAACGAGACTCGGTTGTACTTTAAACCGTGTGGGTATGTCTATCTTTAACCCTTTCCCAAACAAGAACGGGTTTTGATGTCCTTGATGGAAGAGGCTTTGGAAAACATTGAGAGAAAAGAAGAAAATGCTGATAATCAGCGTTTTTCTTTTTTCTCTTCATTATTTGTTTACTATATTTTAAATCAATCACTTCTTTATTTACATGCATTTTGAAGTCTGTGGCCCCTTTCAAATTGGATCAAACTTAAATTTTGACGTTAAGGAAAGGGTTAAAAGGTCATTATCGAAAAGGTCAACTGTCTAGAACGGTACTTTTTAAAGAATCCGTTGTAAACAGGAAATAAGATATTTATTTTTCAAAGTAATTCAATTTCGTGGTAATGCTATATAGGCCTACTATTGTATAAACGAAGTAATCAACCTTTTCTTCGAGAAGCACGACAAGTCAGACTCTCGAGAAATGTCTCTTATGGTCATAGAGATCAACCAGGATCCAGATCAGCCTGTGCAGACGCACAGTCTGATCCAGATCCAGACTGTTCTCAAATAGCTTCTTGATAAGCCGAAACAACCATGGGCTAACAAAATGGATCTTTATTAGACGGCATTTGATCACATCATGATCCGGATTCGGAAAAGTATAATGTACATTGTATAATGTATTAGTAAACTAGTAAAAATCGAAATAAAATCGACGTCTCAAGTAAACAACGCTTGAAAAGCCTAGATCTATGCAAAAGAAGAAAATGCAGATAATCATCAATTTCTTCTTTTGCCTGAATATTTCCTTAGCTATTTTGTACATGAATCCTGTCTTCTTCAACATATATTCTGTCATATGTAGCAGTTTTCAAGATGGAACACCCAAATAGCCTAGTTTGTCATTTGGCTGAGGGTTAAATGAAAATGTGAGACTTATATGGATCAAGGCCATTCTTGTGGACTTTTAAAAGCCATTCCAACACAGTGACGCCTTTTTACGCCTCTAACGAAAATGTTTTGGAAAACATTGGGGAAAATGAAGAAATTGCTTGTAACAAGCAATTTCTTCATTTCCCGCAATGTTTTCTACACAGAAAGACCAAGAGTTGTAAAATAATATTCACTCAAAATTGTGGCCTGCAACATCTTTGAATTTGGACCAGTCTAAAATTTCGTCGTCTGGTAATGGGTTATATCTTCCTTATAGCTTGTGACAAGTGTAATACAGCAGCATCTGGCTACATATGAAGTTACATTACGGTGCGATTAGCCGTTCGAATATAATATAAATAATAACAAAATGCCATAAGGACACTTTTTCAAAAAGCTCAGCGGCACAAAAGTGCATTGTATATAATTTCATAGTTATCAGGGATAGTGCTGGTTATTTACATTATACAATACAATCTTAGTAAGATTCCATTATAGAATTCAATGGGATTTAAATAATGCATCATATTTCCTGCATAATAACGTCTTCTTAAAGTGCAGACTTAATTCAGAAAAATGGGTGCAGACGTTATCATAATAACGTGCTCTAAAAATTCTCTTTTTATGGTGCTTTGGGGGGGTGTTTTTTTTTCTCTGCAATGCGATGTGCCCTTTATCGACCTCATAATTTTGCTCTTGTAAAACTACGTACGTAAGAGGGACAAACTAAATGTTTCAAAATGAAAAAAAAATGATAAAAAAAACCCTATAAATAAATAAATATTGTTAAAACCGATCCGAAGCAAAATATCAGATTTGTTGTAAGGTTTTTGATAATAAAAATGATAAAAAATGTTATAGATAGCACGTTGACGCCCATCTTCGCAAGCCAAGGGTGACATCTACGACGTAACGTCGTTTCTGTATTCACCCTTGGCGGATTTAGTCCGATTTTCTTGGTCTCCTGCAAAGCGTTTTCATTGGTTCCAGCGAGGTCTCGCTGGAACCAATCAGATTGTCGACTGATACATTTGTTTTGAGTAACCAAATCGTGACAACGGACGGGAAAAAGCATTGCATTTGCAACTCAAAAACGCGAAGATGGGCGATTTTTCCTACGAATTTCACTGCAATAGACAGGAAATCTCTAACTTTAATCGACGAATTATTATACTTTCGACAATTCGACCGAAAAAACAGCTAACTTTTACATAATCTGCACGACGTACGACGCGAAAGACAACGCGCGTTAATGACGTCATCAATAATGGACGTAAACAACCAGCAGAACAACCGCTAGGCGGCGCTTCGCGATTTCAAGAAAATCGGACTAAGTCCGCCAAGGGTGAATACAAACGTAGGTGGGTTCAACCTTGGCTAGCGAAGATGGTTGACGCCCAAACTCCAAACAGCGGTTATAAGCATAGCATCAACCACTGCCTGTTTACAATTTAACTCTTTCCCAAACAAAACCTGGTTTTGACGTCCCCGTGAAAATAGGCATGGGAAAAATGGTAAGGTCCGCTTCTTTGCGGATCTGTTTACTAAAAAAACAATTGATTATACGAAATGAATGTTTATTTTTATGTCTCAATATTTTCTTCACTAAATTGTACACACTTTATTTATTACAACATCTATTTTGTCGTCGGTTATAGCGGACGATAATCGACCTGGCAGAGCAGCCCACGCTAATCGAATGGAATGCTCTGCCAGGTCAATTCTCGTCCGCTATAAGTAAAGGGAAATATTATCATAACAATGACACGTGATAACCACCCGTAAATAAAAAGGTGGTCAGATCAAAATCGATATAAGCAAGGGAAGTAAATCTTGCGACACATCGGTATTGATTATTGGAAAACGTGTTTATTTTGAATAAAAAAAGAACATTGATTTATTGTTAAAATATGTTAAGGTCTGCTCCGTTGTGGATTTGTTAACTATAAAAATGTCATTATTAGGAATGAATGTTTATCTTTATGTGTACATGCAGGTATGAATAAATCTAATCACACTTTTCACATATAGGATTGTTAGCGAGTTCCACGGATAAAGGTTTAAACAAGGACTTGTGACAACCCAGGTGATTGATTCTACGAGGGACGATAGGAAAGTAGCTGGACTTTTCGCGCTGCTGTTTCTCCATTTGCAACTGTATAAGCAAATATATTGATGGAATCTACACCCATTTGCCAATAATGTGGTCAGTTTATTTTCAAAGATAGTTGTGTATAATACAATATTCTGTCCATTTATATGTGATAGGTGGTTCATATATCATAGGTTGTTTGTTAGAGGAACAACAAGGGTAGCCAATACAAAAGAACATTTTAGTCATTTTTATCGCGAAAGAGATAAGTTTTTGAACTACATTAGGCATATCACTGAAGATTAAATGTGGGTTCATAATTCCAAACTTGGGATAAGAACTCAGTCAAAGAAGTCATAAAAACTAGATTGTTCCCCACCCATGAAAAGATGAAGCTGTTACCTTCGGTTGGTAGTCATGTTTGTTGCTTTTGAGGATTCGCGATAATTGATAGTTCCTCATTTCATGTAAAATGGTAAAAAACTGCTATTGCAAAGTACAATTCTGAAGTAATTCAGAAAAATATAAGAATAAATGCTGAAGTAAACGCGTCCCAGATTAGCAAAGAAAAAGTTCTCTACTTCACGATTACGCACGCTCCCATACCAACGCATCTACAGTGGAGATTATCAACTATTACACATGACTATAATTGTTTTACCCTTCCTATAGCCAAGACCTTATTCACGTGACTTTTATTTGTGTCTAGAACTGAAAAAAATACTTGTTGGGAAGACATTTGAGAGACCAGGGCGCATTTGATACCGGCTGTTACACTGTACATAATACAGTGGGTCTACGCCATGGTTAATGGTGGGAATAATAAAGCTCCCACGAAGATGGCGAATATGTATAGACATAGACGGACAATTTCTTCAAACAAAGTAGAAAGAATTTTGTTAAAAAGTTGAATGGTTTTAGAGAACTAGTCGAAATTCCAACTACTTTCCGACCGTCCCTCGTATATAACTTGTCATTATACATCTTTTGTGTATATTTTACAGACCTAATGTGTCTATGTCATTCTGATTTCAATAAAGAACACATGTTTTGTGAGGGGAGGGAATGAGAGGGAGAGGGAGAGAGGAGAGAGAGAGAGAGAGAGAGAGAGAGAGAGAGAGAGAGAGAGAGAGAGAGAGAGAGAGAGAGAGAGAGAGAGAGAGAGAGAGAGAGAGAGAGAGAGAGAGAGAGAGACGGGTAATCCCCTTTTCATTTTTTGTTTCTTTTCTTCATTCATTTCCTTGCATTCCTTCCGTGTTTGCTTTAGCTTTCCTATCATGTTTCTTCTTTTCTTTCTTAAAATCGTTTCTTTTTAATGTTTTTTTCAACGATGTTAATAGATATATCAACAGTTTCTTTTCTCAGATTATACCAAAGATGGCCACGCACAAAACAGAACAAGTAAGTGGGAGAAAAGCAAACCATGAAGATCAAATTGGTGCAATACCTGAAGTCAAAACCACAGTTGTGAAGAGACCAACTAGCTCCGTGAAACTATCCGCAGATCAAGCTAGTAGAACACTTGATGAGAACAGCGAGAAAGGGACGAGTTCGACTACAATCAGACCACAATCTAAAGTATCTACTTTTGAAGTCAGTGGAAGAAGAGGACAAACTGACGGTCAGAGAGGACAAACTGACGGTCAGAGAGGACAAAGGGATGGTCAGAGAGGACACGCTGACGATACAGTCTCGACGAGCACTGTTGACGCACAGAGCGACGTATCTAATTCACAATACCAACATGAAACTCCCCAACATGAGGTAAGTGGGAGAATAGCGAAGTATGATGACCTGGCTGCAGGGAGCGATAATCTTTATACAACTTTAACGCTGAAACATAGTTTGGATCTGAAGACTGAGAGTGATAATTATACGTGTGACATAACAGGTCTAGTTGTTTTACAGGATAAACTGATTGTGTGTGACAATAACAACAATAAACTAAAATTATATGACTTGTCTAATAGATTCCTCTCTGAGTTTAAATGTGACGATGAGCCATACGATATTGCAATGTTAGACACTAACACGGTTGCGGTATCTTCTGCATTAGGTCATAATATGGCATTGTTGTCTGTAGGAAATGATAGAATTCAGAAACGTGGCAAAATTTCTATCCGCAAATTCTTAGGGAGTATAAGTTGTTATGGTGTGTGTTGTTATGAAGGACAGATTTACTGTGTTGTTAGCGACATGAAAAATTTAGAAACATTGTCCGAGGTTCGAGTATACACCCCTAATGGAAAGCTAAGACATACATTCAAACATTTATATGAAGATAAGGTTAAATGTACCAACCTGGACTACATTACAATAGATCCCCAGACCGGTGTCCTGTACGTTACAGACCGGTACAAAAATGCAGTTTTGGCAATGTCTACAAGTGGAGAGGTCATCGCTGTCATGGCTACTCCATATTTAAAGTACCCACAGGGTATCGCTGTCGATGATCACAATCAAGTTTTTATTTGTGGACATGAATCTCACAACTTGATACAAATGTCTACAAATGGTGATAATGTCGTTATAATTCTGTCTGGCAAGGAGAAGTGTTACTGGACTCAATGCGTCAAAACCTGTGGAAACAAATTGTTTTTATCTCATCTTGTCCCTGGATCTGGCAATGATAAAATTTCAATTTATCAACTATCATAATCGAACTCAATGATACAGTTTCGGATCTGAATGTGCAGACTGACAAGGGTTTATATTTTCCAAACTTAGCATATTGAACCATGGACTTCATGTGCAGAATTCACCGGGTTGATTCTTTCCTAAATTCACGGCGGATAATCACATGATACAACAATTTCAGGAAATCTTAAATAATTTTGTTAATATGGGACCGATTTGAATTGACTTTGAATCAGAGAAGGTAGACAGACGTCAAGCATTTGATGGACGTGGTAGATTTTTGAAAAATCAGCTGATAAAAAAGTAATTGAAGATCAACCAAAATTTTGGTTGATCTTCAGTAACGTTTTTATCCGTTGATTTTTTAAGAATCTACCACGTCAAGTCTATTCTTGACATTTCCCCACCTTCTCTTATTTAAACCGAATTGGTGAGGCAATAACTAAACAAGAGTGCCTGAAAGGCACTGATATCGCTCACCTGAGTTCTTCATGTATTTGATTGTGTACAATATAGGTTTTGTTGTAAACAAATATATATGTCAGTATTATGTCATATTAAGGTAAAAAGGGCCTAATTAAAACACCACTTTCTAGCAATACGAAATGCATCAAATTACACACACTTGTAAATACTCATCACATAAATTGATTCACCGGGCCAGATTTCAAGATTATGCTTGAAGAAGAAAATAATTTACAAATATTATTTTACTCTATATTCATATACAAGGGAGGTAATTTTGAACATTTTTGTCTAATATTTCCATAAATATGCATTAATTTAAAATTCTAAACCGTACAAAATGCTTGTGTTTACATTTGGAATGGAAATGTAACACAGTTTAGGAATTATTAGCACTTTTCAAATTTCGCCGCTAGCTCTTTGGTGCTAATTAGGCCCTTCTTACCTTAAATTATTGTAAACTAGTATATCACTGAAAGTGATCATACCCCCAAGCAGCACTGTTTTTGTGCATTTTGAGAAGTACATTTCATTTGAACTGTGATCTGATCAATTGGGAAAAAGAGCAAACAAAAAAATCAACAGACCAAACAACACATGTAAATGTTGCAAAAAATACCAATTTTCAACAAAAGGACATAAATCATTTAAAAATCAACAAGCCCCACCCTGCCATGCCCACATTTTTTCAATTGATCAAAAATTCTCAACCATATATTGAAGACAGTCACTCAAGGTACATTCCTGTAAGGTTTGGTTCAACTTAGCCCTATAATTACCTTTTTAAAGAATTTTCTCATGAATTTGTTAAGTCCAATAAGCCCTGCCCCGCCAAGACCACATTTTTTTGACGAATAAAAAATTCTCGAACAGATATTGTAACGAGTCACCCAATGATCATTTCTGCCAAGTTTGGTAACGAATTGCCTGATGGTTAAGGAGAAGAAGATTTTGGAAGAATTATCTAACAATTTCTTGAAGTCTGGTAAGCCCCACCCTGTAAGCCGATGTTTTTCACCCAATCAAAAATTCATGAACATGTGTTGAATACAGTCTCTCAAGGGACATTCCTGCTACGTTTGGTTCAAATTGGCCGAATAATTGATTTTTAAAGATTTTTCACATGATTTCTCCTAGTCCGATAAGCCCCGCCCTGCCACGCCCACAATTTTTGACAAATCAAAAATTCACGAACAAGTTTTGAAAAGGGTCACCCAAGGGACATTCCTTTCAAGTTTGGTAATAATTAGCCCAGTGGTTAAGGAGGAGAAGATTTTTGAATAATTATCTTTCGATTTCTCGAAGTCAGATAAGCCTCGCCCTGCCACGCCCACAATTTTTGACGAATCAAAAATTCACGAACAAGTTTTGAAAAGGGTCACCCAAGGAACATTTCTGCCAAGTTTGGAAAGAATTGGCCCAGTGGTTGAGGAGGAGAAGATTTTTGAAGAATTACCTAAAGATATCTTTTAGTCTGATAAGCCCCGCCCTGCCACACCCACAATTTTTGACAAATCAAAAATTCACGAACAAGTTTTGAAAAGGGTCACCCAAGGAACATTCCTTTCAAGTTTGGTAAGAATTAGCCCAATGGTTGAGGAGAAGAAGATTTTTGAATAATTATCTTACGATTTCTCGAAGTCTGATAAGCCCCGCCCTGCCACGCCCACAATTTTCACCCAATCAGAAATTCATGAGCATGTGTTGAATACAGTCACTCAAGGGACATTTCTGCCAAGCTTGATTAAAATTGGCCAGATAATTGATTTTTAAAGATTTTTCACATGATTTTTCTAAGTCCGATAAGCCCCGCCCTGCCACGCCCACAATTTTTGACGAACCAAAAATTCACGAACAAGTTTTGAAAAGGGTCACCCAAGGAACATTCCTTTCAAGTTTGGTAATAATTAGCCCAGTGGTTAAGGAGGGGAAGATTTTTGAATAATTATCTTTCGATTTCTCGAAGTCTGATAAGCCCCGCCCTGCCACGCCCACAATTTTTGACGAATCAAAAATTCACGAACAAGTTTTGAAAAGGGTCACCCAAGGAACATTCCTTTCAAGTTTGGTAATAATTAGCCCAGTGGTTAAGGAGGAGAAGATTTTTGAATAATTATCTTTCGATTTCTCGAAGTCTGATAAGCCCCGCCCTGCCACGCCCACAATTTTTGACGAATCAAAAATTCATGAACAAGTTTTGAAAAGGGTCACCCAAGGAACATTTCTGCCAAGTTTGGAAAGAATTGGCCCAGTGGTTGAGGAGGAGAAGATTTTTGAAGAATTTCCTAATGATTTCTTTAAGTCTGATAAGCCCCGCCCTGCCACGCCCACAATTTTTGACGAATCAAAAATTCACGAACAAGTTTTGAAAAGGGTCACCCAAGGAACATTTCTGCCAAGTTTGGAAAGAATTGGCCCAGTGGTTGAGGAGGAGAAGATGTTTAAAGCAATTGTTGACGACGAACGACGCACGACGCACGACGCACGACGCACGACGCACGCCGGACACAGGGTGATCACAAAAGCTCACCTTGAGCATGTTGCTCAGGTGAGCTAAAAAATGATGATTTTCTGAAATTCTGAGTCACTTGATTATCCACCGTGATATTCCTAATGATCAAGTGGCGAAAGAATTCTTTTCTGTTTTGAGCTGTTTTTTTTTTTTTTTTTTTTTTTTAGTTTTCTGTTTAATTTTTATATGGAAATTTATAAAATTGAAGACATCGTATGTGTGTGTTTATGTTCATTCAAATATTTGATAAAAAAACAGATGGAATAAATATTCATCAGTATTTATCATTTGATTAATCCCACACCAAAAATGTTTAATTTTGGCAAATCCATGGTTGTTAACCTTTAAATCGGTCGGAAGCGAATAATCTGTCTTGTTCTTCTTTTGTAATTTTAAACATTAGAAATTCTTGATAATGTCATTAATATGAAAATCAGAGATTTTAAAACACCTTTCCCCGGTTTCTCGAAAAAGTACATACTCATGAGAAAATGCTCAACATCAATAGAATACTCTCCAACGTTTAAGGGTATTCGATTGAAGTTCACGTGGATTTCGTGCGATTTGAGCACGGTGCTCAGATTTGAGCATGAGAACGTACTTAAGTTGTTTTTTTTTTTTTTTCGAGAAGCCGGGGCCTGCACTCTCAGAATATCATATTGCGCAAGTATATATATATTTGAATAAAGTGTTCTATTATTTTTTATTCATTTAAATCTTATGTTGTGTGTACACATTAGAATCAATCGTCTCATCGAGACGATTCAAACGAGTACCCACACAACATAGGATTTGAAATTGAAATGGCAAAGTTAGAATATTTACACCCCGCATATCTCTAGCTCTAATTATCGTCGGCCTCGTTCGAAAAGGTCGTAACTACAGCTTGAAAAACGTGACCGACGTTATATACCAAACACTTCGTACAACTTAGGTGTCATCTTGGCAATGGAGATTGACGGGAGCACAACTGTGCGTTTTCGACTAATTTTTTAATCCTTGATGTTGACATACGAGGGCTGTTAATAAAGTATCTGGAATAGCATCATAACTTTTTAAAACTTTTAAACCAATTGAGATGAATTATTCAACACAAATACTTTGAAGAATTATATATTTGATCCTGCAATAAAAACTAGGCTGTTTGAATACAGGCGCATTCGACAGTCGCTATGGAAACGTAGGGTCACGTTAAGCGGGGCAACTTTGGATAATTGGCAAAAGTGTGACTTATCAAATGCTTTTAAAGCGATCAGATTTTGTATTATTCACGCCACAAGATGTCCAAAATGCTTGTTAGATTTGAGCAAACTTTTTCTCGGCAAACGTAACGTCATCGGCTAACAGTTGGTGTCAATTTTTTAAACAATTTTAGATTAATACATTGTCTTGCTTATATAACAAAATATGGTGCTTGAGCATCGGTATTCAATAGAAATTTTGCGTGTTAATGGATAAATGAGAATCAGAGAAATCTATATGATAATTAAAACTTATGGCAATAGTTCTATGAAAACAATCAAGCATTTATGGGTGGTATAGCGCATTTAAAAACGATTCTACCCGTGATGTTGCTGACCTCAGTAGATCTGGACGTCCCAACACGACGTCGGCGAAAACGTTAATGACTTGCCAATTGTGTCCTAGAAACTATACATGAAATTATCCAAGTACAGTTTAGATCCTTCTTTGACAAATGAATTCATAGGTGGGAGATGTGGATATCGTGCAGTGGCAAATACGTATATCGAGATGCAAATATTAGATGTGTAATATAGACTTTTCCAACGTTGTATCCGTCCAAGAATTAAGTTGCCCCGCTCAACGTGAGCCTACGTTGCCATAGCGACTGTAGCCTTAATTCCAACAACTTAATTTTTCTTAATTCCCCAAAGTAAATGTGTTAAAAATACCACTACAATTAGTTCATAAATAAAAAACCTATGAAACTATTCCGGATACTTTATTTAAAGCCCTCGTACATGTATAATGATCAACTTGAAACCACAGCAATGAATTTTGATAAGAGTTGTTTCCGGCTATACCCGGCTTTGTTTCCAAGGTCAAATAGGAAATTTGAAATCCTTTCAAGTTCTTAATAGACATCTTTGATTGATTAAGCCACAGTCACCGATTTCCACCGAGTCTCTCTATTTTTGCAGGAGCGGACTTATGTATTCGTGCCATTAGTATAGAAACCGCCATAAACCTACAGTTCGTCGCTTTTCGACGAAAACCTCTTAACTGCAGCTTGTTTCAAGCTGCAGTTACGAGGTTTTTGATGAAAAGCAGCGATTTGTGTGCGCTTGTGTGCAGTTTGATCACTGCCTATACTCGTTTCCAAGAATTGCTGCAGTTAGTTAAGATTATAAGAAAATCAAATGGATCTTGATCAAACTGTGTGTACACAAACTATATACAATGGTATTTTTAAAAGGCATGTTTTTAAGCGAAATTTTGTTTGAAATCATAACAAAGTTGGGTCGAATTTAATCTCAATGTAACGTTTCTGTTTTGCTAGTAACATCTCTTAATCTGTCTATTCTTGGCTTAAATAAATGAAATTCAATTTCTTTACAAACAGATATGCACTCCTACAAAACAAAACATCACATCGACAGAAAACATAGAAAATTGATTGATACTTTTTGCTTGAAATAAACTGTGTCCTGAGCAAATCTAGAATGTTTGCAAAAAATGTATACAGTTAGCGTTTTAATCTGATCGTTCAAATAGACGTAGGTGTGAGAAGAATTCGTGTTATCTTATGATGAAAATGATATAGCCCGAGACGAACATCCCCGAATTGAAAGAATAGACACTTCCACGCTTTGTACCGTACCATTTTACCACCATAAGCTTTTTTGTGTGAGCTTAGATTCACTGGTGGTGAACTCGGCCAAAGCGAGGAACGTTTTTTCGCGATCAATGTATTCCGTCGGTGTTGTTATAAAATATTGTAACTACGGCTTTATCAAAGCCGTAGTTAAGAGATTTTATAACAACACGGACAGTTTGTCAATACAAAACGGTAAACCTGGTCTGTTTTTAGAACAAGTTGATTGTCATTAGAAAAAAATATATAAACTCACATTTAAACGCAAAATATCTATACCTTGTTGTAGCGAAAATTGTTTTAGTTCACCACCAGTGAGATTGATTACTACCCCTGATACTACTTCGTGTGTTTGTGAACACAAAGTAGAATCGCTATTGGTCACCAGTCTAAGCCTGCGCCGCATGCATCAAAGGCGTCTGGATGTCGAATGGTACCGTTTTGCACTAATCCATCGAAATCAACTTTTTAACAGGTAGTTTACTGCCGCAAACTAACAAATTAAACTAAATCAATGACCAAATAAACTCTCAAAAAACAATGCGATATAAAATGGTCGAGTATCCCTAACGTCTATTACTACAACCCATTCTCGCGCCATTAATTAGAATTTTAATTTTCTAAAATCGAAGTATTCTTGACATTTCACATTTGTTATCTCACGTTTCGCTCGTTTTGTTAAATTTGATCAATGTGAACATTTCGCGAAATTGTCGACCTAGGATTTTCATTAAACCAATTTAGAAAGCGTCCAAACTACAAATAGCTATTTATTTTTTTGAAGCTGCTTGAAGGCTATTGCGTGGGAAGAGTTTGCATGGTGCCTGATTGTCAGAGAAATATTGAAATCTTTTTCCATATGCAAAATTATATGTCTGTTGCGAAATTCAGAAAACAAATTATTTGTTGTTGAAATGTATCGTCAATTGCAAAATTGAAATTTAAAAAATGAGAAATAACATTAAAATTTTGATATCCAGCCATTTTCATAGTTTCCTTTATTCTAAAGAACTGCATACTCTTGAACAATCATCGCTAGTTCTTTATATCCAAGGGAGTTGTGAATTTTCATTTTACCCATTTTGAAAACATTAAATCCCCAGACAGATCTTTTTAGAAAAGGGTTCTCCTGATTTTCTTCCAAAACCTCGAAACTGCAGCTTAAAACAAGCTGCAGTTACGAGGTTTTTGAAGAAAAGTGAATATTTTAAGATCTGCGACATAGTTTTGCCACAAGACAAATGCGTAGGAGGATGCCAGCATGTTGGTATTCTGCACTGTTTCCGAAAATAAACTAAACCCTTTCTAATACACAGCGCAAAAGGTAAGTGAGGGAAAGCCATTCTTAATTTGTTATTTCAAATCCAAACTCTATGGTGTCGGTACTCATTGGAATCATCAAGACAAATAGAATAATACAGAAGAACTTAAGCACTGAAAAAGTTAAGATAAAAGGAGAAAATCCAGGTTAGCACTTTTGTCTCGATATTTACAAAAGCAATTTCTTTTGAAATAGCCGAAAGCCATCACATTTTGGGAAAGGATAAATGAAATCATTACCAGACGATAAGATTGTGTCCTTGTCCAATTCAAATGCAAAGCAGGCAATAAGATGAAATCTAATCTGGTTTATGAACTTTGCAAGTAACATTGGGAAAAGTATAATGCATTCTAGAAAATGCTAAATTTCGAACATTTTCTTTATTATCTTTACTGGTTTCTGAACTTTTCGTAATACCGCCTACAAAGAAGACGAGGTGCATGATTATTGGTTTCACAATTCTCTTCTGTCTGTTCATCCATTCGTGTGTCCGTCCGTTGATATTCTCGACAAACTGATCATACCCACAAAGGTTAACCAGTTATCGTATGTGAAAAATGGACACTATAGTAAGATAGGGAAAACATTCCAGACTCAGAAAATTACATAAAAGAGAAAAGTATCGACCCTAGTCTGGCTGCTCGGACTGCGTAGACTGACTAGGTCGATATTTTTTCACTCTTCCTATAAGTACCCTTTTAGTGTGACAGGTCACATATATTAGTATGTCTTCGTGCACTAATTCAAGACCAATATGACCATGAAACAGAATTGTTGCACTTGTCACAAGGATGTGCCCTATAATTTTGGGATAACGTAGGTCAAAGGTCAAAATAACAATTGAACTTTGTTAGAAATATTATTATATTTCCCTGCTCTAACTCATAAACCGTTTGACTCATAGTACGATTTTTCTGACAAAGCACTAGTAGGGTGGGATATTTGTCCGCTTTGCGACATTTCTGGTTCTTTCTATTTTCAGTTGTGTCAATAAGTAATTCATATGAAATCAAAGTACTGAAAGTACTGTTGGGAAGCATTTGTTTAATGTAGGCCTGTCCAGAAGTAGAGTACTTTGATTAGGTACTTTGATTATCCATTTGAATACATTGCATACTTTGATCCGTAGAGTACTACTTTGATTAGGTACTTTGATTATCCATTTGAATACCTTGAAAACTTTGATTCCATGCTATCTATTTTTAGCACAACCTCATGCATATTTATCGGACTGATCTTTGAACCATAATAAAGTAAATTACTACGTATGTCTTTTCTTCTTTTAGAGACATGATTAATTGAATGTTTCATTTTCAGTCACACAATTCAATACCTACACATAACTTCAGACTTACATATTGAATATGCGAAAGACTGTTACCTCATTAATCTTTGCTTTTGATGGAACTATTTATAGTGAGGAGGACCGGAAGATGCTGTGTGGTATGCAGAGAATGGTAAGATGCAGAGAAAGGTGGCTGTAAAGAGAAGCAAATTTTGCAAAATTTGCTTCCCAAAAACGTTCAAAATCCAGACAGTTATTTCAAGAATAGCAACTGTTGGATGTGCAACATCATGCACGTTTCCTTTAAAGAAACATTTCACGTATAGTGTCCAACACGTCCGAGATTCGAAACAACAATATGCCATAACATTGTGACTGGATTATTTCGCTACATTTAAACTAAAACCTAGTAACTGCAGCTTAAAACAAGCTGCAGTTACGAGATTTTCGTTAAAAAGCGCGCGATTTGTAGTTTTCTGGGAAGCAAATTTTGCAAAATTTTCTTCTTTTTGCAGCCGCCTCTCTCTGTACTTAACCATTCTCTGCATACCACACAACATCTTCCGGTCCTCCTCACTATGAATAATTTTATCAAAAGCAAAGATGAATGGGGTAACAGTCATTCGAATATTCAATATGTAAGTCTGAAGTTATACATGTAGATGTTGAATTGTGTGACTGAAAATGAAACATTCAATTAATTATGTCTCTAACAGAAGAAAAGACATACGTAGTAATTTGCTTTATTATGGTTCAAAGATCAGTGCAATGGCCTTCCTTGTAAATGGGTCAGTCAAGTTTACTGAACTATGAAATATATTCAAAGCTACAAATAGATGCATGGAATCAAAGTATTCAAGGTATTATGGATAATTAAAGTACAACCCCGATAGCCGAGTTGTGAGAGAACTCGACTTGTAACCCGGAGGCAAGACACTTAATTGTCAATGACCCAGTCTACCCAGCTGAATTAATTGGTAGCAGTGAGATGCTTGAAAACAAGGTTCCCACTGCCTCTCTTCTCGAAGGTGTTACTGTAGATGCATTTATAAATATGGTGGAGGGTTGATGTATCTGCAGTAACGGTGATAGGATTTAAATTCGGTGTAGGGTCTTAAATATGTTTATAAAATGTGGTGTAGGGTTGATATGTTGTACCTAGAAATTTCTAGGGTTCGCCATTACTGGCGGTTAAGAGTATTCTGCATAACCAAGTCAAGGTATTCAAATTGATAATCAAAGTACCTAATCAAAGTACTCTACTTCTGGACAGGCCTACATTATTGACAAATTTGATTCCCAACTGTACTTTCAGTACTTTGATTATGTACCTAGTAACATTTGTTTTCTAGTTACATGTAACCAATCACAGATGACATAATAATGACATAATTCTAGTTTGAAATCATATATTTATTATACTTGTCGACCATTAAATTAAAGATTATATGACAAATTTGGTAAAGTAGAGACAGTATATTATCAATAAATATCTCAAATGTCATTATGAGAAGTTAACGAGCAAAATGGTTTTGCTTTGAACTTAAAGTTGCCAATCGACGGATTCCAACCAAAACGCACAAAAAGGCATAAAATTATCGAAGTAGTCCACCTTTAATGAGATTCATGCCACCCGGAATTGTTCGTGCGGTGTCGTTAACATTAGTTAGGTATTCGAACATTACATCACCGATTTTTTACGATGTCGCCCGGAATATTCCGAAATCGCACGAATCTCATTAGCGATTGGCTATTTCAAACGTGTATAGGCTCCACACTTCATTAGTCCTATTTATAAGCATGGCATATTTTTATCTTTGACGTGATGCCAGGTCTTATCATTTCCGCCATTTTGTCTATAGCACTTCCTATGGAGGAAAAAGTAGGGGTTTAGCCCTCAATCTACTACCTCTAAAATCGAAATTACGATCTAAAATGGTATTGATAGAAAGATAAATCAATTGTTTTTCACTTCAGTATAATTTTGAAATAAAAAATTACCTTGTTTTATGCAAATCCAACCAAATTTCCAACAACCCTATTCAAAAGCAAGATGGCCGACATGCTTGCCAATTGGAATAAAAACATGTTTCACAGTCATAATTTGATAGTCAAATCAATATTTTAGTAATAATAAGGTGGTTTTAAACATTATGTACTTATTTTTCATTGTTTATGCCTCACTTGACCTTGAATAGGGACTTTGAAAAATTTTAGATTTGCTACACAGAACAACAGTAACCTGACTGGACTACACGCTTCATATGAACTGATTAATGGGGCTATGAAATATTGATGTTCTATATAGTGATTTATTTAACGTCTTTTCTGAGTAAGACGGCACTATAAATGATCCATGAGGCCTAACCCTAAATAAGAATCGTGCTTTCAAAAATTGAAACCATTAAGCTGTAGCTCGCACATTAAATTTTTCAAACAAGGACATTAGCAAATTACCAGATCTATTTAAAAATAATATTTGAAAAACAAATTTTCTCATAAAGTTTACATTCTTACACTCTTAATCTGTTTCCATGTCTACAATTTCGTCCAAGGGCTAAAGTAGAGCATTTTTTAACCTTCGAGGGGAAAAATCGTATAACGCAAGAACAGTCTGTTAAAGGTCAAAGTACTTGTGCATGATGAATACTGAATTTAATATTGTCGTTTTCAACAAAAATCTCGTAACTATAGCTTGTTTTAAGCTGTAGCTATGAGAGTTTTTTGAAAAGCAGCGAAATGCTATAATGTAAATATAATGTAACATTATTTTTGAATTCTGACACATTTTATATTGCATTACCTATTCGTTCCCTTCGTCTTCCAATCAACTGATATAAATTAGAAAATGGAATAACGTTTTGTCGACTTTTTTGTTGTTGTTGTTCTTTCTTGTTTTGTTTTTCGTATCGTTAAGTTGTCGCTAGTTCTTAGGTAAATGCGATGCATTCCTGACTGCTGAAATAAAATATAATAACAAAAGCATACATATTTTAACCATACTACACGTCATTTGTTTGGTTGAATAGTTTTCTCAAGTCCTTTAAATATGTTACCGCAATCTGTTTCTCGATAATCAAGTTCGTAGATACTATACTGAGCCTCAGAAACAACGCACCACTTTTTCTCGTTTTAATTTTTTCCACAAAAAAATCAATTTGTTGACTCAGTATTATTCGGTATACGCCAGACACCAGGTATGTACACAACACACTCTTAAGGTGACATCTCACGATATTTCTTATATTTTTTTCTTTTATGTTTATCTAAAAGAGCATAATTTCTTATGAAAATTCTGAAAATTACAAGCCAAAATATTGCGCTGTTTACGAGATATATATATTTTTGTGCTAAATTAATCAAATTGTTGTCCACAACAGTTTGGATTTATATGCAATTTGCCATTTCTGTCTCAATTCTAAAGGCGTATTTTCGCTTATAAATAACAACTTCAAAAAACTGATTGCATTTATACGCATTAGAATAACCAATCTTTGCATGAAGACATTATTTTAAAAAATGAAATTAGAATGTTACGTCCCTTTAAGCACGAAACTTAGTCTCATGCGACAGTAGCTGTCGAAACTGGGTAAACGGGTTTTCTCCACATGCTGCAGTAATAACCTCGTGCAAAAAAAACAGTTTTTTCGGTTCAGAGGGTATAAATAAACCATGACCTCTGGACAGACGAGTCAAACTGAACAGGTAAACCAGGTATGTAAACGTCGAGGTTTTAAGAAGGCGTTTACCGTTATATGTAATCACAACACCCCTCTCGCGCAGGACAGTCAATAGTTAAAAGTACATTTGAGTCTCAATGTTGATGGTACCACTATACATGCAGTCGGTGACAAAAAGAAAACACACAAACTTCTCATTGATCAGAGGTTTTCAATGCATTAAATCACTGGTGGTGAACTATTAAAACAATTTTCGCTACAACAAGGTATAGATATTTTGCGTTTAAATGTGAGTTTATAGATTTTTTTTCTAATGACAATGAACTGGTTCTAAAACAGACCGGGTTTACCGTTTTGTATTGACAAATTGTAGGTGTTGTTATAAAATCTCGTAACTACGGCTTCGATAAGCCGTAGTTACGATATTTTATAACAACAACGACGGAAAATATTGATCGCGAAAAAACATCCCTCGCTTTGGTCGAGTTCACCACCAGTGAAATAATATCAAGACTTCTGTAGACAAACATAATGGCACAATTGGGATGCTGCCGGCAGAGATGACGTCATCGGCTTTTGCACATGTGATGGGATGTCATCACACTAATGTTGGTAGGCTTAGAAATCGTTTCTTTCCAATTCCACTTTTTTATTAGATTAAAGCTTAATTCCAACTTTGGAAGATATAAGCATTTACAATTCATATTATAGCTAAATGCATAGACATAATGAGGGAGCAGCACCCTTTTTTATTTCATTGCTGGCAATATCAAATATTTGGTAAGGACAAAATATTGGTCAATAGTAGAATGAGTTGTTTATCTGCTAAAACATACATGGTTTGTTCATATATATCTCAGCAGATATACCACCCATATCATAGTGTAATGTATCCCTGTATAAAGTGTGATCTGAATTTAACACTTATGTAGATATAACTATTATTTCTAGTAATTTGAGTCTATATCATAATAACAGTTGTGCATACATCTAATAAACTGGAACTGTGCTGGACCGCCTAGGAAGGGGTGCACACTGGGTCACAACTGTATCTCAAGCCAGATATTGTCCCAGCTGGAAAGGGCTTTACATGAACAGTGGAGAGCTGTGCCACTAGCTAGAATCCAAAATGTGACCAGTTTCATGCGCGGACAATGCAAAAACTGTAAGGGGATTACACGCGGAACTGGTTTTGTGACTTTCACTTTTAAGAGTAGTCATGCTTGCGCGCTTGTCAAATTTGATTGCTTTAAGATAGCAAATTGATTTTTTAACCAGGCACGAATAAATTGATATCATTTCGAGTTATGGTTGGGTAGTTTGGAAAAGTAACAAAATAAAAAGATATAGTGAAAACTGTCAGTGATGCGTTATTTCTTAGGTTCAGTATAGATATAGAAAACGAAGAAGTTCGAAACTGCTTAAAATGTTTAATATTCAGTTGATGCAATTTTTCGTCAATTGAATTTATATTGGTTACATTTACAAGCATCCTTGATTAAAAGTGTTTACTTGAAGTAGCAATACATATACACCGAAAGAATTGTGAAAAAAAAAACATCAAAATGTTGAGAGAAACCCTGGTCAGTCCATTTGTCTTCGACTGAACGTATTAAGACATTCTCTTTAAATGCATGGTTTTGACAATAGTGAAAAGTTATGAAAAATGAAACACCTTTCAAATTTGGACTGCTCAAGAATTTTATTTTTATATCTAAAATAGAAGATATTCTTGAAAACAAGGGTTGTTTGGGAGAGCCTTGAAAAAAGGTCGAAATGTTGTCCTGACATTACTGGACCCTTTTTTCAACACGGTTAAGGTTAAGAATGTTTCAATTTAAGAGATCACAAGATTTGTGTAAAATTTGTCACAATACATTGAATTTGTTACTATACAGAACAGAAAACTTAAGGCAAAACAGGAAAAGCTAATCATGTCAGTATTTTCGGATTTTGTCTCGATGTTTTCCCTGTCCTAGTTTATCGGGGACGTGGAAAGCAGCTCATGTATTGGTAAGGGTTAATTAAGTTTGCGATGTTGTAACAATTCTGCGTTCATCCAATACGTCTGCAAGAAACAGTAGCTGTTAGTTCATTATCTAACCGGCAGACGGGTTTCTTGTACTTTTGTTTTTCTTTAGTATGTCACTAAACTTTTTTCTTTGAAGCTTTGAATTCTACGTCCCTTTTTACCCGCAGAGGGATCATTCGTTGCACTCATTTTCAAGAATTCAATGAATGAGTCGAGTGAAAGAGCGTGTGCACGACGAGTAGGCGAAATGTTCGATTTGTTATTTGGGAAAATGTTGAAAGCTAGTGTGATCTGTCGAATAAACCAAGTGCTGTGGTCAGTGCATATAACATCTATAAATACTGGAAGAACCTGACAATATCCACATTTTGAAATACAAATGCCATGTATTTTGATATCAAATTATCTTTGTTCTACCATGGTTAATCGTTCATTAACCCTATATACCAAACGGGGAAAAGTCAGGTGGTCTTATTCAAAAGCTGATACAAAAGATAGATTTGGTGTTCATAAAGATAATATATATTTACGTGTAATATATCAGAGAAAATATTTAGACAAAAGGAGATATTGCTGATTATCAGCAATTCTTCTTTTTTTCTCAATGTTTTCCAAAGCCTTTTCCACTAGGTACGTCTAAACCAGGTATTTTGGGGTAAGGATTGGTACACAGTTCTGAGTTAGAAGACATGGTATTTAATCTAGCTATGGTGACTTTATCATTTTTCTTTTTGTCTCAATACGCCTCATTTCTTTTATATTAGGAACGTCAACGCCGGGTCTTCTTCGGGAAATGATTTAAGAAAAAATTCTTTTATTTTTATCTGAAAGCGCATATTTTCTTATCCCTCTCCCAAACAAGATCTGGTTTTGACGTCCCTCAAAGAAATGACTTTGGAAAACATTGAAACAAAAGAAGAAACTGCTGATAACCAGCAGTTTCTCCTTTTGCCTCAATATTTTCTGTGCCATATTGCACACAAATCCCTTCCTTTTTAACAGCTATTTTGTCCACTACAGCAGCTTTTAAATAAGATCGCCCTAAAATGTTGTCGTTTAGGAAAGGGTTATGAAAGTTCTCAAATTTTCAAGTTAAAGTATTTCGCCATTTAAGAGGAGCATTTTTTCTTGTATAGTCTGTAAATATTGACCTGAACCCGATGAATATGCAATGAGTAATTGTGTCAAGGAATAATCAATACTCGCCAGCAATCCTCACTGTCGAGCAGAGTCGATAGTTTGATAAGCATTATGACTTTGTATTCTGCACATGCTTCTCGTGCCAATACGTGTCGGAGAGTGATTATTTCGCATTACAATTACTCATTGCATATCAAACAGGTTCAGGTCAATATTTACGGAGTATACGTGTACTAAATTAAGTGTAGGCATAATAAACCACAATTCAGCTGGTACCTAGCACATTACCAAACAGGAAATTTTGGACGGTTGTAATTTGAAAGGTGTTGCAGACGACAATTTATACTGAATGATATTTTACATTTTTGGGTCTTTTTGTGTAGAAAATGTGGGAAATGAAGAAATTGCTTGTCACAAGCAATTTCTTCATTTTCAACAATGTTTTCCAAAGCCATTATCTTGTAGGGAGTCAAAAAGAGTCACTGTGTGGTAATGGGCTAGCCGTAGTTTATCTGTGTGTTTCAGCACGTTCAGCACGATAACCAGTCTACCGATGAGATTGGTCTAAATCAAATATGTCGATTCCGTCTCAACTTTAAAAGTGTTTTTTTTTTTTTTTTTCTGGTTTATCAGCAACAATTTACTATAACTTATAGCCTTGAAACTTATAAGAATAACATAGCTTCGCACTTACCAAACATACTTTGCAAGAGCAAAAATTGGATGTCTCTTTTAAATAATACGAATTCTCTCGGATGATGTCATTTATCCTAGAAATGTCAGAATGTCAAGTGTGATTCTATATCTAGACCAGGATTCACAAATACGTGCATGGAATTATGTACAGCAATTTCTACATATATTTCTACATATTTGAGACAATGCATTATCTAAACCTTTTCCTAGACAGTGTTATTTCAGGTTAATTTGACATCCCTTATAGAAAGGACTTGGGAAAACATTCAGACAGAAGCAGCAGCATTTTTCCCTTTGTATTAATATTTTCTGTGCTATATTGTACACATATTATCTATTACATTATTCTTTTAAAACTTGTTTACTCTAGATTTCAAACTGGAGCTATTTGATAATCTGTTTTTTTTTTTTTTTTTTTTTTTTTTTTTTTTTTTTTTTTTTTTTTTATTTTATTTATTTTTTTTTGGAAAGGGTTGATGTCATTTTAATAAGGCCTTAAATAGATATCGCTGCTTTTCAACGAAAACCTCGTAGCTGCAGCTTAAAACAAGCTGCAGCTACGAGGTTTTCGTTGTATAAGCGACGATATCGTGATGGATACTGAATTCAATATACAATTCTGATATAATCCAATCTTTTAGTCTGTCACATCACATGATGGTTGACATTCCTTTTAAGTTTTCAGCCAAAGGAGTTTACTTGTCTACTAGTAATTGAATAAGTTGATGTTTGCTTGTCTAGAAGGTTTGAATTTCGTGTTATCAGTCAAAATACATTTAACAGTGACTTCTTTTGAAAAATACGCTAGTTTAAGATTTAGAAAGACTCACATGCAGAAAATGAAGATTTTACATTAAAGTTTCCTAACCATTGACATGATATTTCTACGTACGAGAAATAGCATTCATTGTGCTGTTTTCAACTCCGTTCAATACAGCCTAATATAAAGTCGAGTTTTCTTAAATGTTTAAAGTCGTCCTTAACTGAAATGTGTGTTTTGTAATGTGTGCTGTAAATGCATTTCTCTCATAGTCGTGATAAATATACAGGCCCGAAGGAAGCAATTTCGCATTGGGTGGTCTCAAGCCCCTGTGTCTGAATATTCGGGGGGGGGGGGATTTGTTTATTTATTTTTTTTGGGGGGGAGCCGCCCTAGCTCCCTCTGTTCCTACGAGCCTGATATACCAGGTGCAAACCATGTGATTATATAATTTTTATATTCTATAAACTCACAGAAAACCGTTCCATGCATTTTATGCTTAGAATTAGATCTAGGTCGTTATATTGCGTTTTTATTCACCTGAAAGGGTGTGGCTAAGCCAATAGGTTATTCGACGAGTTTACTTCTCGATACCTTGGTTAACATAAGGGAAAAGCGTGCGGCACGAGCATGAAAACATTTCGAAATTGGAAGACTGTGCGATTGTAAAACGTGTTATTAAAAAACCTCGTAAATACAGCTTGATTCAAGCTGCAGTTACAATAATTTGCAATAACACCGACGATTTACCGCTAATTGAAAACGCTGTTTCTCCTCAAGCTTCAATGTAATAACCGTTTACTAGGCTCCGCCCTTTCTCCCGAAAAAAATCAGAATATACAAAGAATTCTACATGTTCTGCATTTCAGTTATAGAACATGCCATATTTTTTTTCTCAACAGGTCGTTTGGGTTTGTATATGGATCGTCCCCCAAAATCTCTTGTTTTATTTCATTGTAATGTTGAACCCGAAAATTGCCTTATTTTCACTTGAAAGTTCACTGGTGCAATGTTGGCAATGTTGGTAATTTGTCATTGTCTTTCTGAGGTTAAATCGAGTCAGCAGACAAAAATTCAAAGAAATGTCACTGATGCTTTGTGACCCGCACTTTTAAAGATCTAATCAGATGTTTTTAACAAAAAAAACTCTTATCGCCCGTATGATACGATTTCGTAATCGTAACATTGATGCTTATCCACAAAAATACATTGCAGGGATTGCAAAGATATCCTTAAAAGTAGACGGTAGATCGTTTTCTCCAAATGAGTGTTTTCCGAATTTTTCTGTAATGGAGTCACCATATCAGTTATTGTTTGTTAGTTTTTTTAACAATTATTTGTTCCAGTACACGAAAATAGTAATTGTATTGTAATTATTCAGACTGTATACCATATGCCATACTTGTTTTAATATATCTTTAATATTCATAAAGCGAAAAGCATGAAATCAACACGTTATATACAGCAACAATTCTATCTATAACTCGAATTCTTAGAGTCATATAAAGTTGTCTCTAGATACAACCTCGATGGTCATTTGGCATAATGAATCTTCTAGATATTACATGTAATACAAACGTAACTACACTCCGAGGATTGATATGACCTACATCTTATGCCACCAAAGTTCCTATCCCGTGAAATATATACGATAAAAAGATCACGTCAAGTTCCACTTAAAGGTGACAGGCGTGAAATCACCAGTATTCGATAAGCGGAAAATCCGTGCTTACAGATACAAACATGTGATTTGTGGATGTTACTTATTCCACAGATTTCCTGGATGGAGATGATGTCCAAAGTGAATGATTAATAAATTGACTTGACCCATATATCATTATAAGTTGTTTTAGCAGATTGGCGAGATATTCAATTTCGTCGCTTTTCAACAAAAAATTTCGTAACTGCAATTTAGCAACCTGAAGATACGAGGGGTTTGTTAAAAAGCGTCTTGTAAGTTTTTCCCTAGATACCACCTCGATGGCCATTTGGGATAATGAAGCTTCTAACTATTACATGTAACACAAACGTAACTACACTCCCAGAATTGACATGACCTATATTTTATGCCACCAAAGTTCCTTTCCTGTGAAATACGATAAAAAGATCACGTCAAGTTCCACTTAAAGGTGACGGCGTGAAATCACCAGTATTCGATAAGCGGAAAATCCGTGCTTACAGATACAAACATGTGATTTGTGGATCGTTAATTATTCTACAGATTTCCTGGATTGAGATGCTGCCCCAAGTGAATGGTTGATAAGTTGTCTTGACCCATATACTCTCATTTATATGAACATAGAAGGGAGTGGAGTGAACTCTGGACACGTTTTTGTAAGTCTTGTGAAGGTTAAAGGGTAATATCATAGGCGTCTGATCCTTCTTTTTTACAAAACAACATCATTGAATGAATAATTTTAGTTAAAACATTTTTCAAATTATGAATGAAAAAAGAAATTATTCAAGATTTTAATTTTCCGTATTGTAATTTGTGCGAAAAATTATCTCCCTTGTAAATTACTTGTAAATTACTTCCCTTGGGTCATATTTTATATTCATATGACCGGGGCACTTGATCGGTCACGTGACTAGTGACGTAATTTTCGAAGTAGAATATGACACTGAATTTCAGCAATATAAGTTTGGTTTATTGGGGGGTTACGCCGTTTTCAACTACTATCTCGTAATGAAGTGATCGTACTAGTAAACGGAGGACAAGCACGAAATGATTGAAATAATATCATATTTTTTTTTTTGGAAAAATGAAGGAACGAATGGGGTTTTTGTGCAACCTAGAAAATATTGAAAAGAAAATCGCAAAATTTAACATGCTCACCATCACATCACCATTTTGATACGATTTCCTCACTAATTAGCAAAAACCATGATATCCGATCACTCGATTGTCGATAAATGACGCAATTTCAAACACGTATCATTGTGGGACGGACGACTTTTTTTTTAATTCTTTCAACTTTCGCCGTCCAGTGATGGGTTAATAAGATGACACGATGTCGTCGAAAATCCAGTTGATCGTATGACATTGACCAATTTTACATCAGTCAATTACTTTAGACATCATCAAATTTTATTCCATAATCAAGGAAATCAATTCCATTGTTCGTTACTAAGTGTGAAAAACAGATTAGTCAAACGGTCTTAAAAAAGAATTTGATGACTTCTTAAAAATTAGTATTTGATTTTCGGTGACGTTTTCATTTGAATTGACAATTAATTAGGATTTCATTCAACGATATCGCTTTTCCATCACAATGACTTCCACCCTCAAAAAAAGGTTGTGGAAAACATCATGAGAAATGAAGAAATTGCTTGTCTTGCATTTCCCACAATGTTTTCTACCTCCACCACACACAAAATAAAATAGAAATAATAACAATAATTCTCTTGAAATTGTTGTCTGCAACACCTTTGATTTCAGACGAGACCAGAGTATTTTTGCCGTTTGAATATGGGTTAATCCTTTCCACAACTACAATGTTTTAGGGGTTTCCAATTTCGAATCTACAGAAGATCAATTTGATATTGATAAAGAGAGAATTTATTTGCAATATAGCGAGGAGATTCGGATTGTTGAATTAAAAAGGGAAAACTATGATTATAATTGGTTTTCACCGGATCATATGTTTTAGAAAAGGGCAATATAATTTTGAAAACTACTTCCAATAATTGCTGTACTGAGTAAAGGGAGCGAATATACATGTGTTTTATGACATCTTTGACACCCGCGTGTTTATTGACCAGTATCTTACACCCGTTTTTGTAATTAATCAGCTCATTATGTAATGAGTGTTTATTTCCAATTAATGTACATGTATGTAAAGAAAATCTATTAATGCTTTTTTCGATTTTAATCATTTTTCAAAAATGATCCTTTTATTTTCGATGACACAAGGAAACAAAAAAAATAAATAAACGAATAAAAATAAGAGAGAAAAGGATTAGATGCTGAGGTCACCATTTTCTCCTAACCTTTTAGCAATACTTTAATATCTCATGATAATTAAAAAAAATGCCCAAACAATCTTAATTTAATCGCCTGCTACTCATATTTATACAATATTAAATACATCAAAACTGTTCGATAAATGCCTAAAACGATCTTTATGCGCTCTCAACTCTTTCCCAAATAGCACAAATTTAGAGTTCAATTTTAACAGCCGCTGCAGATAACAAAGGGATGGTGATAAAAGGGGGTTCTCTTTATGTCGCAGAAAATATTGAGAAAAAAGGTGATCACGTCGATTATCAGCATTTTCATCGTTGTCTCAATGTTTTTACCAAGTCTTTTTGAGCGTCAATACTAGGTTTTGTTAAATGAAAAATTTAGGGGAAAACCAACACACATAAATTGTATTTCTCTTCCACTTTATTTTTTTTCACTCACGAGATAATGGCTTCGGCAAACCCAAAGAGACAAAAAGTAAATACCATTCACTTGCAATTTTCGTCTGCAACATCTTTGAATTTAGACCAGCCAATTCTTAGCCTTTGCCTTGGTAGTGGGTTAGATGAAACCCTGTGAATTGAAACAATGCCTGTTTCGAACGACAGAGAATATCGCATTTTTATTTAGGAGCAGTCTTGATAATTATGTTTTAGCACTGCATTTGGATAAAAATTTGTTTGTCATCAAAATTTGCTTAATCTTTGAATGCCCTGACAGTACAAATTAAGTAGTTCTAAGTTGTACGGTCCTGGTTCAATCTCAGAATCCACTTTCGTTTTCAATTTGATTTCCTCGAAAAAGCAACTATATACTACATGTATAATGTTTTATGGATTACTAAGTTAACATTGCAATCGTAAGTTACACACAACAGGATTTTGAAGTGATATTCCCATAAACCTTTATATCAGACCACTCGATTATCGATAAATGACGCAGTTGTCAATGTAGACAGGTTCGACTATTTCGTATCCAAGGATACAGAATCCAAGGGAAGTAATTGTTGCGGCATATTTTGTGTATTGGTAAAATCGATAATTTGGCTGCTGGTTTGCAATGCGTTAATGCTTTCCCTCACGTAATGACTTTTTTGTATTGTTTTTTAAACCATTTCCGAGCGATTTATAAGGATGAACTGCGAACTCGTAATTTTTTTGAGGTTATCCTTTAAGCAGATTAGAGAGATAATTAATTTATTGCATGTTGCAGATAATTGGGGAAACCTGGTTAAACCGGCAAAGAAAAAATGAATGGAGCACATTTTCATGGCGATTATTCTGACATGATTGTTTTAATTGAATATCAAAATTCTACAGTTTTAGTTAAATGACCTGCCACAGCACCTCAATCTATAATATATAGAGATGCTCTGTCATGTTATTTATCGGTACCTTAAAAGGGAAAGCAAGAAATCGTTAACTGGAATTCTTAGAGCCATATAAAGTTGTCTATATAGATACAACCTCGATAGTAGACTGGGTTCCAGACTGATCATTTTTCCCTCCTTTACTTTCTCCGGTCCAAAGATCAATAAGTCAAAGGTCAATATCAACATGATCAAAAACGGATGCCGCGATATCTAACGGGTATTGATTTTTTATGCGCTATCTTATTGACCAAATTGTATATTGACGACTGAACCCAGGCTACCTCGATAGCCATTTGGCATAACAAAGCCACAATCTATTACATGTAGGCCTAAAACAAACGTAACTACACTCCGAGGATTGCCATGACCTACATGTTATGCCACGAAAATTCATTTCCCGTGAAATACGATAAAAAGATCACGTCAAGTTCCACTTAATAGTGACAGGCGTGAAATCACCAGTATTCAATAATCAGAAAATCCGTGCTTACAGATACAAACATGTGATATGTGGATCGTTACTTATTCTATATACTTCCTGAGTTGAGATGATGTCCCAAGTGATGGTTTATATATTATGGGCCGGTGGCCTTAATTATGGAAATAAAATTGTTCATTGTTCATTGTTCATTGTTGATAAATTGTCTTGACCCACATTTCCTCATTTATATGAACATGTAAGAGAGTGGAGTGGACTCTAAGGACCTGTTAGCAAGCTTGGTCAAGGTTAAACAGATTGGCGAGATAATGATTTTTTTTCATTTTCAGACAATTGGGGACAATCTGGTTATACCAACAAATGAAATATATAATGGACCACAATTTTATTATACCCCCCAAATTCAATTTGGGGGGTATATAGGAGTCAGCTTGTCCGTTGGTCTGTCTGTCTGTCTGTCTGTCGGTCTGTCTGTCTGTTGGTCCGTCTGTTGGTTTTTTGTCCGCTCTATTTCTCCTAAACCACAAGTCCAATTTTATTCAAACCTCACATGTAAGCTCAATACCAAGTTGAGATGTGCATATTACATTTTGGTCACGGTCCATTGATTTTTCACAGAGTTATGGCCCTTGAGTGAAATTTCTTGTCCGCTCAATATCTCAGTAACTAATGGATGGATTTGAAAAACAACTTTACAGTTATGCTTAGTAGCTCTCAAATATGTGCATATCAAATTTTGGTGATGGTTCATTGATTTTTGACTGAGTTATGGCCCTTTGCTGAAAATTGCCATTTTACGCAAAATCAATGTGTGTTGATCGTTTTTTCAATTTTTTGTCCACTCTATTTCTCATAAACTATTGGACCAATTTTGTTCAAACTTCACATGTGAACTCATTACTAAGTTGAAATGTGCATACTAAAAAATTTTTCACGGTCCATTGATTTTTGACGGAGTTACGGCCCTTGAGTGAATTTTCTTGTCCGCTCAATTTCTCGGACACTAAAAAATGGATTTCAAAAAAACTTTACAGTTATGCTTAGTAGCTCTCAAATATGTGCATATCAAATTTTGGTGATGATTCATTGATTTTTGACTGAGTTATGGCCCTTTGCTGAAAATTGCCATTTTACGCAAAATCAATGTGTGTTGATCGGTTTTTCAATTTTTTGTCCACTCTATTTCTCATAAAATATTGGACCAATTTTGTTCAAACTTCACATGTGAACTCATTACTAAGTTGAGATGTGCATACTAAAAAAATTTTTACGGTCCATTGATTTTTGACGGAGTTACGGCCCTTGAGTGAATTTTCTTGTCCGCTCAATTTCTCGGAAACTTAAGAACGGATTTCAAAAAAACTTTACAGTTATGCTTAGTAGCTCTCAAATATGTGCATATCAAATTTTGGTGATGATTCATTGATTTTTGACTGAGTTATGGCCCTTTGCTGAAAATTGCCATTATACGCAAAATCAATGTGTGTTGATCGGTTTTTCAATTTTTTGTCCACTCTAATTCTCATAAACTATTGGACCAATTTTGTTCAAACATCACATGTGAACTCATTACTAAGTTGAGATGTGCATACTAAATTTTTTTCACGGTCCATTGATTTTTGACGGAGTTACGGCCCTTGAGTGAATTTTCTTGTCCACTCAATTTCTTGGAAACAAATGGACGGATTTAAAAAAAACTTTACAGTTATGCTTAGTAGCTCTCAAATATGTGCATATTAAATTTTGGTGATGATTCATTGATTTTTGACTGAGTTATGGCCCTTTGCTGAAAATTGCCATTTTACGCAAAATCAATGTGTGTTGATCGTTTTTTTTTTTCAATTTTTTGTCCACTCTATTTCTCATAAACTATTGGACCAATTTTGTTCAAACTTCACATGTGAACTCATTACTAAGTTGAAATGTGCATACTAAAAATTTTTCACGGTCCATTGATTTTTGACGGAGTTACGGCCCTTGAGTGAATTTTCTTGTCCGCTCAATTTCTCGGACACTAAAGAACAGATTTCAAAAAAACTTTACATTTATGCTTAGTAGCTCTCAAATATGTGCATATCAAATTTTGGTGATGATTCATTGATTTTTGACTGAGTTATGGCCCTTTGCTGAAAATTGCCATTTTACGCAAAATCAATGTGTGTTGATCGGTTTCTCAATTGTTTGTCCACTCTATTTCTCATAAACTATTGGACCAATTTTGTTCAAACTTCACATGTGAACTCATTACTAAGTTGAGATGTGCATACTAAAAAAAATTTCACGGTCCATTGATTTTTGACGGAGTTATGGCCCTTGAGTGAATTTTCTTGTCCGCTCAATTTCTCGGAAATTAAAGGACGGATTTCAAAAAAACTTTACAGTTATGCTAAATAGCTCTCAAATATGTGCATATTAAATTTTGGTGATGATTCATTGATTTTTGACTGAGTAATGGCCCTTTGCTGAAAATTGCCATTTTACGCAAAATCAATGTGTGTTGATCGGTTTTTCAATTTTTTGTCCACTCTATTTCTCATAAACTATCAGACCAATTTTGTTCAAACATCACATGTAAACTCATTACTAAGTTGAGATGTGCATACTAAATTTTTTTCACTAAAACCATTGATTTTTGATGGAGTTACGGCCCTTGAGTGAATTTTCTTGTCCACTCAATTTCTTGGAAACTAATGGATGGATTTCAAAAAAACTTTACAGTTATGCTAAGTAGCTCTCAAATATGTGCATATTAAATTCTTGTGATGTTTCATTGATTTTTGACTGAGTTATGGCCTTTTGCTGAAAATTGCCATTTTACGCAAAATCAACGTGTGTTTATCGGTTTTCAATTTTTTGTCCACTCTATTTCTCATAAACTTCTGTATCAATTTTGTTCAAACTTTACATGTGAACTCATTACCACGTTGGTATGTGCATATTATATTTTGGTCATGGTCCATTGATTTTTGACGGAGTTACGGTCCTTGAGTGAATTTTCTTGTCCGCTCAATTTCTCGAAAACTAATGGATGGATTTAAAAAAAAAATTACAGTTATGCTTAGTGGCTCTCAAATATGTGCATATAAAATTTTGGTGATGATTCATTGATTTTTGAATGAGTTATGGCCTTTTGCTGAAAATTGCCATTTTACACAAAATTAATGTGTGTTGATTGTTTTTTCAATTTTTTGTCCACTCTATTTCTCATAAACTGCTGGACCAATTTTATTCAAACTTCACATGTGAACTCATTACTAAGTGTAGATGTGCATATTTTATTTTGGTTATGGTCCATTGATTTTTGACCGAATTATGGCCCTTGAGTGAATTTTCTTGTACGTTCAATTTCTAGAAAAGTGATAGATGGATTTCAAAGATATTTTACAGTAATTCTTAGTAGCTCTCAAGTATGTGCATACCAAATATTTGTAATGGTTCATTGATTTTTGACTGAGTTATGGCCCTTTGTTGAAAATTGGCATTTTTCGCAACATTAACATGTGTTGATCAGTTTGTTGATTTTTTGTCTGCTCTATTTCTCCTTAACTACTGGACAAATTTTGTTCAAAGTTCACATGTAAACTTATTACAAAGTGAAGATTTGCATCTTCTATTTTGGTCATGGTCTATTGATCTTTCACAGAGTTATGGCCTTTGAGTGAATTTTCTTGTTTTTCACAGGGTTATGGCCCTTGAGTGAATTTTCTTGTCCGCTCAATTTCTCGGCAATTAATGGATGGATTTCAAAAAAACTTTACAGTTATGCTCAGTAGCTGTCAAATATGTGCATATCAAATTTTGGTTATGGTTCATTGATTTATGACAGAATTATGGTCCTTTGTTGAAAATAAGCAATGTTTGCAACATTAACTTGTGTTGGTCAGTCTGTTTTTTTGTTTGCTCTTTTTCTCAATTGATCATTGCACAGATCATAGGAAATGTACATCTCAAAATGCGCAAACACAGCACTTTTGGGGGGTATGATCACTTTCAGTGATATTCTAGTTGTAATCATTCTGATATGCCTGTTTTAATTGGATATTAAAATTGTACAGTTGTAGATGAATTACATGGTAGAGCATCTCTAGCTAATAGCTAGAGATGCTCTACCATGTCAATTATTTGTACCTTCACGAGGCGAAAGTCAAGAAATCAACAGGTTATGTACAGCAACGGCTATCTATAACTCGAATTCTTTGAGTCCTGTAAAGTTTTCTCTAGATACAACCTCAATAGCCCTATGGCATAATGAAGCTTCGAGCTAAATTACATGTAATACAAACGTACATGTAACTACACTCCAAGGATTGACATGACCTATATTTTATGCCACCAAAGTTCCTTTCCCGTGAAATACGATAAAAAGATCACGTCAAGTTCCACTTAAAGGTGACAGGCGTGAAATCGCCAGTATTCAATAATCAGAAAATCCGTGCTTACAGATACAAACATGTGACTTGTGGATCGTTACTTATTCCACAGATTTCCTGGATCGAGAGGCTGTCCCAAGTGAATGGTTGATAAATTTTCTTGACCCATATATCCTCATATATATGAACATGTAAGAGAGTGGAGTGGACTCTAAGGATATGTTAGCAAGCTTGGTCAAGGTTAAACAGATTGGCGAGATAATGATTTTTGCATTTTGCAGACGATTAGGGGAAACTCTGAATATACCAACAAATAATAGAATGAATGGACCACAATTTTATTTATCATTCTGATATGCTAGGTTTAATTGAACATTTAAGTTGTACAGTTTTAGATAAATGACCTGGTAGAATCTAGCTAGAGATGATCTGCCATGTCATTTATCTGTGCCTTAAAAAGGCGAAAAGGAAGAAACCACTATGATATATACAGCAAAAGTCATCGTTTACCCAAGTTCTAAAGAAAATGCGTACTGTAAAGTTGTTTGTAGATACAACATCGATGACCATTTGGCATAATGAAGCTTCGAGCTATTACATGTAACACAAACGTAACTACACTCCCAGGATTGACATGCCCTATATTTATGTCACCACCTTTCTCGTGAAACACGATAACATCAAGTTCCACTTAAAGTTGACAGGCGTGAAATCACCAGTATTCGATAAGCAGAAAATAAAGATCGGCGATTTCCGTAAAATTGTCGCGAAGTGAAGTCATACAATTGCTTGACTCCGTCCCCAATCTAGATCATGAGGTTTCTGACAAAGATAAAGTGAGCGGCTTTTCTGACATAAAGCAAAGTCTCAGTTTTTATCCATTTCTCGATCATCAGAGTAATACAGACAAACTTGAAACCGTTCTTTGGCACATTCCGTCACTCACTAACGACATATATGCTTAATTGTTTTAACATTTTTCTAACGTTTACTAAGGATGAATTCCGTGTTTTGAGTATCGATTGGGGAAGTCGCTTTATGACAGAAAAGTCGGACATTTAACTGTGTCAGAAATCTCAGGCTTTCCGGGAAATGACCCATGACTTCCCGTTTTTCCCGCCATGACGCAATTATTTGGCCGGTATGACGTTATAACTTCAAATCGGAAGTTTAGCGGGTTTTTTTTCTTCGGTAAAGATTGGAAAGGCCAAAATATCCAATTTAAAAGATTAAAGTGACATTTCAGAATTTTTTGTCATAAATTTTACTTTTATTTTTATCTGAAAGAGCATAATTCCTTATGAAAATTCTGAAAATTTCAAGCCAAAATATTGCGCCGTTTACGAGAAATTTATATTTTTGTGTTAAAAATTGAACAAATTGTTGTGGACAACAGTTCAGATTTATATGCAATTTATCGATTTTGTCTCAACTTTAAATGCGTGTTTCTCGCTTATTGGTAACAACTTCAAACAAGAGGACCATGATGGTCCTATATCGCTCACCTGAACCTAAATGATATGAGCAACACTTTTGTTCAATTCAATTAATATTTATTAATTTAAGACTGAAAAAGAACTTATGGTCAATAAGGTTGTGAAAATCTAACTCATCCAAGATCTAAATTATGGTGCCAAACATTGTACAGGGCTCCAGATAAGAGGGGGTGGTGACTTTTCAAACTGCAATAATGCTGTCAGTGATCATCCAACCCTATGTTGTAGGTACATGTACTCATTTGTATCGTCTCGTCGAGACGATTCAAATGAGTACCCACAACATAGGATTTGAATTCGAAAAAACAATGTTAGTATGTCTTCACCTCCACTTATCTGTAGCCCTGATTGTATCCAAGTTTTGTCTTGATTGATAAATAATAGTAGATTCTAGAGTATAAACAAGGTCGAAAACAGCCGAAAACAACAATTTTGTCAATTTCAAGGGCACAAAACGCTAGACTTTCTGATCAGATCAGACTGAAAATCAATCTCATATGAGATCTTATGGTTCCCAACATTGTGTCCAAGTTTTGTATAGATTGATCAATAATTGTAGATTCTAGAATGTAAACAAGGTCGAAACCAGCCGAAAAATGGCAATTTTGTCAAATTCAAGGGCACATAACTCTCAACATTCTTGTCAGATCAGACTGAAAATCAAACTCATCTGAGATCTTAAAGTTCCCAACATTGTGTCCAAGTTTTGTCTTGATTGACCCTTTCCCACACATTGGCGCTTTTGGATGCCCCACAAAATAAAGGCTTTGGAAAACATTGTGACAAACAATTTCTTCATTACCCACAATGTTTTCTACCAAGAAAGACCAAAAAATGTCAAATTTTGTTCAATGGAACTTGTCGTCTGCAACACCTATGATTTTGGACTAGGCTAAAATTTTGTTGTTTGGTAATGGGTTAATAAGAGTGTAAATCTATTTATATCCTCTATCAAACTAGATAACTCTACTTATACTGAAGTAAAATAGTGTCAGAGTTCCTTCCCTTAGAATCTATTTATATCCTCTATCAAACTAGATAACTCTACTTATACTGAAGAGAAGTAGTGTCAGACTTCCTTCCCTTAGATTAACTCTTTTTTGAATACAGCAAAAAAGTGGCAATTTTGCCCAATTCAAGGGCACATAACTCTCATCTTTCTGGTCAGATCAGACTGAAAATTGACCTCATCCAAGATCTTATGGTCTCCAACATAATGTCCAAGTTTTGTCTTGATTGATCAATAATTGTAGATGCTAGAGTGTAAACAAACTTAAAAACAGCATTTTTTGACATTCAAGGGCAGATAACTCCGCACTTTCTGGTCCAATCAGGCCCATAATCGAACTTGTTCGACAACTTATGGTCGTACTTGTTTTGGCCAAGTTTGATCAAGATTGAGTAACTTTTGTGGATGCTAGAGTGTAAACACCCCAAATGTTGACGGACGGACGGACGGACGGACGGACGGACGGACGGACGGACGACGGACAAAAAGTGACCACAATAACTCACCTCGAGCACTTCGTGCTCAGGTGAGCTAAAAACTAATAGTTTTTTTTTTGACACAAGAATTTAATTTTGCCAATCAGCGGACACTTTAACTGATTTGTAAAACTTTTCCAAACAACGAAATTTCGAACTGATCCACACATTCAAAACCATTGCAGTTAAAACTTTATATTGTTATTTAGACAGACTTTTATTTCCATCTATTTTTATTATTCAATTTACGTAAACGATCGATTTGCCTCTGTTATTTTGAACCGCCATTTCGCCTAAAATTGTGCCCGCTACGAGCAATTGTTGTACAACCAGTGGCAGGAAATGCAATAACAAATTAACAATCTCATACACATTTTCATTGACGTTAAAATTATGTGTGTGACTCCGTTTATTAATAAAAGCAATCCGTTTAAATTTACATGCAAGGAAAATGATGATAATTATTTTGATGTGCGACCGACTGTGCGATCGCTATATTTGTGTAGACTTTCACTGTATAATGCCAAACTAAAGGGTGGCATAACGATAGAGTTTGAATTGTCTAAACGTAGCGTATCTGGAAATCTGATATTTCGTCGGTGTAAATGCAAAACCTCGTATGTCGATTAATTTGCGATTTTCAAAAGAAACATTGAGTGTCCAGTTAAGATAGTTCTTGCAGGTTTTGGGATATTTTACTGACAAATTATTTGTAAACAATGTGTCCAAATTTCAAGTAAAAGCTTTCTGTTTGGGAAAAGTTATTACACTTTTAAAATCTTCCAAAAACGAGATAGATCTACGATGTTTTGCATTAACAACGACGATTTAAAGGGGTAATACCACTTAACATCTTGCAAATTTTCCGAGAACTTCGTACAAAAAATAAATATATATTATCTAAATATGGTATTTAAATTGCATATATGCCAAATCTTAGCTTTCTACCTTGTGAATTGGCTTAGATGTCGACGGATTTAAAACCCCATGATTTTTTGTCCCGGGGATAATATTTACAATAATGGAACATATGGGGTTTTAAATCCGTCGACATCCTAGCCAATACACAAGATAGAAAGCTAAGATTTGGCATAGATGCAATTTAAAGGCCATATTTTCATAATACATAATTATTTATTTTGTACAAAGTTCTCGGAACATTTGCATGATGTTAAGTATTATTCCCCCTTTAAAAGAAAAGAGCCGAATAAAATTTGAAAATACTGATTATCGTTCTCTCCATTTTATAGCTACTGTAGCTTTAGTTTTTACAGCTTTTATAGCTACTAAACCTTTATTGTGGCACTTGATTCTTCTTTCTCCCATTATAAATGTTGTCGTTTAGGTCAAAGTACAACTTCATTCCAATGGTGATATATTTCCCACACTGACCCCATTTTGCACGAATGGTTCAACATGTAACCGATAACTAGCATGCAAAACCATTTCTTCCTTATTTGTTCCGCTCTGAACTAACTAATGAAATATCTCATGACAATTGGTATGAAATACTGCTTCGGCACGCAACTCGTTAGTGGGATACTTTTACTCAGAAACGCGACGATTACCTTGTCCTTTCACAAATCGTCGCTTTTCAACGAAAACCTCGCAACTGCAGCTTTAAACAAGCTGCAGTTGCGAGGTTTTCGTTGAAAAGCAGCGAACTAATTCTTGATTTTGAAATCATGAATATGCAAAACATAAGACACGGGAAAACAATGACGGATACTGAGGGGGTTCGGGGGTTTCGTTTCGGGGGGGGGGGGGGGGGGGGTCGAACGAACCCCTCTGTAGTTTTCATGCAGTAAATTCAGTCAAAATTGTATAGTACTAGGAAAACGAAGCCCCCTTTTGTATGTTCGAATCTCCTACACAGAAATTCTGGATCCGCCTTTGAAAAACATTTATTTTAATAAAGCAAACTCCAAATGGAGTTTCGCAATCTCAATTGTTGGTGATTTATTACGTCACCAAAGGGAACCACGTAACACAATCCTTTTGAAAAATTTGAATAAGTCCATGTGACCGATCTGAAAAAAGGAAATTTGATGTAGAGAAGGAGGAAAAACAATGGATTTGCTTGAAATAATTCTCTTAAAATACATGAATAAACAAAAGAGCGAAAAGGTACTATTTGCTGGACGTAACAACTCTTGATAACAGGTTATTGACAAAAATCACATTTTTGACTGCTTTTCAATATTTTTTCTTTATATCAGGTGACGTTTAAAAGATCCATCACTCCCAGCGATAAAGTTCAAATCGGTCACAATTTTTTTTTTTTTTTTTTTTTTTTTTTTTTTTTTTTTTTTTTTTTTCTTTTTTGAGATTTTATGAAATTGTAATCAAGGTTGTACCACCTGCCGAGTAGGAATTGACAACAATCAGTATTTTCATCAAGCAATTTCTTCATTTCCCACAATATTTTCTCATCAATAAGAAAAGATAAAAATAGATCTAATTCACCTGAAATTATCTTCTGCAACATCTTTCAATTTAGACTAGCCTGTAAGTTTGCCGTTTGGTAATGGGCTAATGGTTACATTTTTGACATGTGACAGGTATCTCATTTTGCCTGTCGTTTGTCCTAATCCTTTCCCAAACTAGACGTGGTTTTGACGTCCCTAAAAGAAATGGATAGAGAAAACATTGATACAAAAGAAGAAACTGCTGATAACCAGCAGTTTCTCCTTTTGCTACCTTTATCAATATCTTTCTTGTCGTCTGCAGAACCTTTTGATTAGGATTACCGTAGGATTTTGCCGTTTGGGAAAGGGTTAACTAATGGTATCTTTCATCCTTACTGACAGTTTTTACCACTTACTTTTACTACGAGGGGCTGGACATTACCTATCGCTTGTTTCCTTGTTTGTTTATTTTGTTTGTTTTGTTGTTGCTGTTTTGTTGTTTAGTTAGTGGTGTTTTTCTCGTTTAGTTTTGTTTCTGGACAAAAATGTTTAAAAGAGACATTTCATTCCTGAAGTATTTTTGATACCAAGATCGGTTATTCCATTGCGTTTAAGTGCGAGCAGTTTTGTTTTTTAAGGTTTACAGACCCTGAAATAATCACCAGTTTCTAGCCAAACGAAATGAATCAAACTACTCACACTTGTAAATACACTTCACATAAGTTGATTCAAGGTTCCGGATACCAAGATTATGCTTCAGAAAGAAATGATTTACAAATATTATTTTACTCTATATTTATATGCAAGGGAGGCAATTTTGGACATTTTTGTGAAATATTTCCATAAGTATGCATTAATCCAAAATTCTAAACCGTACAAAATGCTTAAGGATGAATCATTTGGAATGGAAATGTAACAAAGTTTAGGAATTACTTGCACTTTTCAATTTCGCCCCTGGCTCTTTGGTGCTTTTCATGGTTTGATACTTGACAAATGCCACTCACCTGTGAACTGTGGTTTACCACAATATTGTTTTAGTTTTAAGAAAAAAATATATTCCTCGTAAACGGGCTTGAAATCTTCATAATTGTCTTAATAAGTATAACATGTAATTAATAATGGTCACAAAACTGATGTGTTGCAAGAACAACGTAACTACATCTTCAATGAAAATAAAGATATAGTGCAGTTAGGCACAACTAGATTATCCTCATAGAGCGAAATATATCGACTCTTGTCATCCTGAGCTCACTGGTGGTGAACTCGTCCAAAGCGAGGGACGTTTTTTTCGCGATCAATGTATTCCGTCGGTGTTGTTATAAAATATCGTAACTACGGCTTTATCGAAGCCGTAGTTACGAGATTTTATAGCAACACCGAGAGTTTGTCAATACAAAACGGTAAACCCGGTAGATGTTTAGAACAAGTTCATTGTCATTAGAAAAAAATCTATGAACTCACGTTTAAACGCAAAATATCTATATCTTGTTGTAGCGAAAATTGTTTTAGTTCACCACCAGTGGAGCTACATTTGTGTACCAACAAGAATCGGTACTTTTTACGCTACCACGATCTAATGTAAGTGTTGCCTCGAAATGACTTAAGATACCTTTCCCCAGCTCAAGTATTCATTATTGTCTTGATAAGTGTAACATGCACTTAATAATGGTCTCAACACTAATGTGTAGCAAAAGGAAGGTAACTAAATCTTGAATGAGAATATACATATAGTGTTCTGCCATTTTACCAAAGTGGCGTGAGGAGGTGTAAAATCTCATTTTTTCACAAATGGCAACAAATTAGGCTGGTCCGAATTGCAAGTAGTTGCAGATAACAAAATTGATGCTAATCCACACCGAAAATATTCATGTGAAAACTTGGAAACCTTGAAGGCAAGGGAAAAATGTTGAAAAACAACATTTTCTTCTTTTCTTACAAGGGATTATAAACAATTTGGGACGTCAATTGTACTCTCTGTCTGGGGAAAGGATTACATCTTTACTTTGGGGAATCTTTTGGTAGGATGTGCACTTTGACGAACTACGGAAATTATATTCTAAGTGGTCTATTTACCCACTTAAGGTATTCAACCCCTCATTAGCACCAAAGACCCAGATGCGAAATTTAAAAAGTGTCAGTATTTCCTAAACGCTGTTACATTTCCATTCCAAATGCAATCATACGCATTTTGAACGGTTTAGAATTCTGAATTAATGCATACTTATGGAAATATTTGACAAAACTGTTCAAAATTACCTCCCTTGCATATGAATATAGGGTAAAATGATATTTGTAAACTATTTTCTTCTTGAAGCATCATCTTGAAATCCGGCACGGTGAATCAACTTATTTGAAGTGTATTTACAAGTGTATGTAATTGCATGCATTTCGTTTAACTAGAAAGTGGTGGTTTTTTAGGGTCTGTAAACTCTAAGGAAAATCAGATTGTTGCAAATACTCTCTATCAAACTGAAACATAGTCGGAACTCCAGTCAGTCAGTCAGATTTGTTGTTTTTTTTTTGTTGTTGTTGTCGTTGTCATTGTTGTTGTTGTTGTTGTTGTTGTTGTTGTTGTTGTTGTTGTTGTTGTTGTTGTTGATGATGATGATGATGATGATGATGATGATGATGATGATGATGATGATGATGATGATGATGATGATGATGATGATGATGATGATGATGATGATGATGATGATGATGATGATGATGATGATGATGATGATGATGATGATGATGATGATGATGATGATGATGATGATGATGATGATGATGATGATGATGATGATGATGATGATGATGATGATGATGATGATGATATTGAAGATGATGATGGTGGTGGTGGTGGTGGTGGTGGTGGTGGTGGTGGTGGTGATGATGTTGTTGTTGTTGGGGGAGGTCTTTTTCCCCCCTTTTTATACGCCCGAATGGTCGTATTATTTTATGGCTCTGGTCGTCCGTCTGTCTGTCAAACTTGCCATAATGAATCTCCACGGTGTCTACTTGTGCATGCCACTATTAAAAATCAGATAACTCTTGGCATTCTTGAATTATCTGCTTTTGAATTGAAAAAAATGGCTAATTTTACTGGCAAGCCCCTCTCAGGCGTATATGCGCCGCTCTGCGAAGCTCTTGTTATTCTTATTTTTGACTTTTATCAATTTTCTTTGCTTATTTCGTAATCAATTAATGATATTTAATCAATCAACAACACGTCTTGGATGTGCCATAAAAGTTATTATTTTAACGATCTTAACTGCCGGGAAATGATTTTTTTTAAATGCAACGAAGCACATTGACCTCTGAATTCAGACTAACAAAAACAATAAGGTTTTCTTCTAGTCCAGAAAAGTAACAATAATGTTCAGTATCAAGTCCTTTCTACGATACATGTAAACGGCACCTTTTATCATATCATTTTTAGAAGTAAACGTATTTCCGCGTTCTATATTCAATTCGAATTCAAATTGGTCAAATGTAAACAAAATTGTTGAAGGTTTTCTGGAATTGTTGTGCCACGTGATTCAATGCCGTGTATACAGGTTGTGATGAAGCTTGCATCCTTTCCCAAAGGAAGAAACTGCATACAGATGACAACCTACATTTTAAATTTAAGACGATAAAATACATTTGTGTTCAATATAGCACAGAAAATGTCGCGACAAAAGGAGAAAACGATGATTCCTTAATCCTTATCATCGTTTACTTCTTTTCTGTCAATGTTTTCCCAAGCATTTACTGCTATAGACGTCAAAACCAGGTCTTGTTTAGGAAAGAAATAAGAGGAAGGAATGGATTTTGAGTATGCTTAGATAGCAAGGTGATGTAGATACTTGTTCGTCGAAAATATCACAAGAGCCCTGGATCCGTATTCACAAACAATTCTAAATTGGGTTTCTAATTCTAAATTACATTACAAGCCATCCGATTGGACGAGACGCATGTCTCGGCCAATCGGATGGATCCGTTGTGTAATTCTAAAGCTAAATGGTAAATTAAAGCAGTTAGAGAATACCACCCTCTGTTGAACACCTGTAATTTATTTAGCAATAAAATGAAAACGAAAAAATGCAGCTGTTTTGTTTCAAAGTTATTTTGACAAATGGACAAAATCTAAATCTTACCCAATACAAAAACAAGAACTTTTTAGACGATACTAACTTGAAAGCTTGGAAAACATCTACTCAAATGAAAACCATGCCGATGACCAGCTTGATCTTTTTCTTCTTTTTCGTCATTATTTTCTTAACTATACAGAAACCCTTCATACAGTGATATCTATCGACACTAATTTGATTGTCCACAGCAGATTCAAAATTGAAACTGTGTAAAAAAAGTTTAGGAATGGGTTAATGTTCTAAACTTTTGCCGTGTTATGACCGGTATTTTATATACTGATATGACAGTAGATTTATAACTAGTACTTTTGATAGCGGAGTAACCCTTTCTCGAATGACAAAAACTAATTTCCAGTTTTATAGCTGCCACAGATTAGAAAATGGAAGTTGATAAAGATAGGTATCGTATACAGTATGGCACAGAAAATATTGAGGCAAAAGGAGAAAATGCTGATAATCAGCATTTTCTTCTTTTGTCTCAATGTTTTCCCAAACATTTTCTTTTATTGTGTTCAAACCCTGTCCTTGTTTGGGACAGGGTTAAATAGCCATTATGAAGTACTCACACTGTAATTATATTGTCTTACTCAACCCTTTTTTAAACAAAAACATGTCTTAACTGAATCTGCTATAGAACCAATTTTAAAAGACATGTTTAATGGAAACAGATAATCTACCATCTATTACATAAAAATCCTCGATGGAAAAGGAGAAAATGCTGATTATCAGCATTTTCTTCTTTTCCCTCAAGGATTTTCAAACTAGCATAATGCGGGATCATTAAAAGGAGGGATTGTTTACGAAAGGGTAAAATTTTGGGAAAGTTTAGAGTTGCATGTACATTATTTTTGGTAATGTACATTGCACGTCTTAAGATTACAATGGAATGTAACATTACTAAACTTAGAAGGGAGTTTCGTTTACTTAAGTGAGATTTTCCGTGTGATATTTACTTCCGTGTTTTGAAACACGAGTATTGTTTTGGTTTAGATATGGAATGGAGAGTGATTGTTTGTTTACTGCTTTGTAATGCAATGCTGATTTCAGGTGAGCATAATGTTTATAACTGTGTAGTTTACTTTTTATATACTGTATATCTTTTGGGTTTTAGGTCTTTATTTAAAATGGAGCAAGTTTTAAAAATATATGTATTAAAGGGAGACGTAGCCTTCTCGTAAATGCTTTAACTTGTTCCATCACCAATTTTTTGTTGAAAAGAACCTGCTCGAGATTATGCAATTTGGTACCCGCATATATAGGAACTGAATTTGGAAAAATAGTGGGGCGCATAACTCACATAATCGTTCAGTTTGTGATACAAGCATGAAATTTGGCATATATATAGTTTCAAGTGTATATTTTCAGAAAAAAGTGCTAGCCACTTGAAATTCAATATGGCGGCCATTTTCTGAGATGGCCGCCATCTGAGCATTATAGAGCTTCCATATGCAATGATATGACGCACTAAAACTAATAGAACTTGCATTTTTTTTCATTTCAAACACTCAGACATAAATGCCAAATGTAAAAAAAGACAATATTTGTGCGTGAGATGGCAACCAAAATCTCATATGGCAGCCATACAATATAAAGTCCTTCATTTCTATATGAAAATTGCAAATTTACCGCTGGAAAAAATCTTTGATTTGCTTTTTCGACTTATAAGCCCTACTGGCTAATTTCATTAATGAATTTTAAAAAAAATCAACTAACTTGATAACAGATGGCAGCCAACCAAGCCCGTGTAATCATTATTTTCTTACTCTTTTAATCGATTGCCATAGATATCTGCAAATGTAATATGTAGTGTATATCAGTTTGGTGAGACAATTAATTTAGAGCCACAGAACCTACTATAATAAGTATATGTATAGTTTCAAGTGTACATTTTCAGAAAAAAGTGCTAGCCACTTGAAATTCAATATGGTGGCCATTTTCTGAGATGGCCGCCATCTGGGCATTATAGAGCTTCCCTGTGTAATGATATGATGTACTGAAACTAATATAAACTTGCATTTTTCATTTCAAACACTCAGACATAAATGCCAAATGTAAAAAAAGACAATATTTGTGCGTGAGATGGCAACCAAAATCTCATATGGCAGCCATACAATATAAAGTCCTTCATTTCTATATGAAAATTGCAAATTTACCGCTGGAAAAAATCTTTGATTTGCTTTTTCGACTTATAAGCCCTACTGGCTAATTTCATTAATGAATTTTAAAAAAAATCAACTAACTTGATAACAGATGGCAGCCAACCAAGCCCGTGTAATCATTATTTTCTTACTCTTTTAATCGATTGCCATAGATATCTGCAAATGTAATATGTAGTGTATATCAGTTTGGTGAGACAATTAATTTAGAGCCACAGAACCTACTATAATAAGTATATGTATAGTTTCAAGTGTACATTTTCAGAAAAAAGTGCTAGCCACTTGAAATTCAATATGGTGGCCATTTTCTGAGATGGCCGCCATCTGGGCATTATAGAGCTTCCCTGTGTAATGATATGATGTACTGAAACTAATATAAACTTGCATTTTTCATTTCAAACACTCAGACATAAATGCCAAATGTAAAAAAGACAATATTTATGCTTGAGATGGCAACCAAAATCTCATACGGCTGCCATACAATATAAAGTTCTTCATTTTTTATATGAAAATTGCAATTTTACCACTGAAAAAATTCTTTGATTTGCTTTTTCGACTTATTAGCCCCACTGGCTTATTTCATTGACGAATTATATAAAATTCTACTGACTTGATAACAGATGGCAGCCAACCAAGTCCGTGTAATCATTATTTTCTTACTCTTTTAATCGATTGCCATAGATATCTGCAAATGTAATATGTAGTGTATATCAGTTTGGTGAGACAATTAATTTAGAGCCACAGAACCTACTGTAACAAGTAGACTACAAGATTGGGTCCCTCAACAAAGAGAAATGGTATGTAGAATTCAAGTGAGATATAGTGTTTGTGGACCCGAGATGGCAATCATCTGGAACAAGTCCCCAGTGATATAGTTTTCAAATTTGATAAGATCCCCATGAGAGATGGCAGCCAACCGGCTTTTTTCAAAGAAGGTCTCTAAAAAATGTAGCAGACGATTTTCAATTTTGACAATATGCCTACAAGAGATGGCAGTCAAACCCACTGAGGCTAATTATTGTTTTAACGCCGTCTCAATTGATTCCTATTTTCAACATCCATGTGTCCGGTGTATTCGTTATTTTGCCAGAATAGTTCTGTAAATCAACAGCCTTTACAAGGAAACTAGCCCTCATCCCATATGGGGTCCCTCGACAACAAGAGATGGTATGTCGAATACAAGCAAGGTTTAGTGCTTGTGAACATAGTCATTTCAACACTGAAGAAGCTGTACAACATAGATGTCCGCCACTGCTTATTTATGGTTTTAACTTTCATGTGATATTCACAGACGAGTATAGAGAGAAGTGCAGAAAAGCCCGGCTTTCTTGAACTTACACCGTCCACTTCAAGTTTTTGCACCCATTCGTAGCCATCTCTCTGCAGCAGTGCGAAACCGGGTCCAAACAACTCTCCAACATTCATTTTCTTTTGGCAATCCCCATTTCGACCGGCATTAATAATTCGGTTGCTGAAAATTACACAGTCTCTAAATATGGCCAGCTTTGTATGCAGCCTGCTTTGCGCATTGATATGGTGCTTATACAATAGGACTAAGTCATGAAGTTTGAAAACTGGACTTTCTCAGAAGCCACGAATTCCATGATATACCGGTATATAACAAGTTAAAAAAGTCACGTGATACTTGTAAATCTTTTACAAAACTATTGTTGTATCATATTTTGTTAAGACCTCGTCGAGTTATATAACTCTACTAAGCTGTTTGGGTGATACTTTGACTCTTGAACGACAACACGTACAACTTCTATGAGTTTTACAAGCAACTTCCCATTGTCCATAGTTTAAACGCATTGATTAAGCTTGTCTCAAATTTTGCGAATCGTGCTACGAATGCATAAGAAACGGGGCATCTTTTGCAAATCAGATTCTATAGACCTTTTACAGCTGTCTCCATCTGTAATGGAACCTTGTTTCTGTGCCCGTTTGAGCTTTATATTGTAGATAAAAGACGGTATCTATTATGATACTTGGCTTATGCAGTGTCAAAGTTTTCTCTTTGCCCTCACTAGATCATCTAATAGAGCTGGATTGAACGAAGTTGGTATATTATTGAAGGCAATGTATAAAGGAATATCTGTTGCAGTATTTTTGTACATTTGTATCCACTAAGATCTTGCTCTTTCTGTAAATTACTCAGAAGAGAAATAAGCAAATCATTAGATTTGTCCTCTTGGCAGGGATAACATTTACTTTACATATTTTTGTTGATTTGTTTTACAATCATCCATTATTAATGTAAGAAAGACTTCCTTTTACACTATCTGGTTTAGAATGCATGAGTTTTCTGATATTTGGTGTGGACGATTCCAAGGATGATTTGAACACTAGGTTTTGACTTACTTAGCGCAAAGCGACTAATCACACGAAAGTGCTTTAAACCATGTTAATTAAGCTGCTGTTTTTTTGTGTTTTTTTTAAGTAATCGACGATAATCGGTATTTAATTATGGAGGCCAATAAGACAGTTTAGATAATACAAAAATGGTCGCCATTTCAATAGCAAAATATATATTCTCTTAGAACAATTTTGTTTACAAGTATCTCATTAATTTTATTAGCTGATACTTAAAGAGAGGGGTTGATATCTTTTTGTTAAAAGTAATAAGATTTCCTTGAAGAAACTATGAACATTTGAATATTTTGGTGGCCATCTTGGAAAAAGGCAGCCATGTTATAAAGACATTAAGTTGGTTTATATTTGTTACAAAAAAGACTATGCAGGAAAGGTATATAAAAATCCCGACGAAATTCATCATTTGGGATTCATTTCTATTTGATATTTTCATATATAGGCCTAATTAATACATGAGAATGGCGGCTATTTTGAAAGATGGCCACCGGATGCGATTTTCATGTGGCTAAATCGGTTTGTGTTTCATTCCATTATGCTGGTTGAAATTTTATGACAAGGATTGATAATATCTTATTAAAAAATAATATCTAATTGAAGAAACGGCCATTTTTGGAGTATTTTGGCGGCCATCTCGGATAAACGACCGCAATGTTGTAAAAAAGCCATGCTAGTTTATTAATCAATTACAAAATTGACTTTATTGGGACGATTTATTAGAAAATCTCGACGGATTTCAGCATTTGGAATGTCTTTCTATCTGATATATAGACTACATTTATCCGAATGGCGGCAATCTTGGAAAATGGCCACCGGATGCGAATTTCAAGTGGCTAGCACTTTTTTCTGATTCAGGGACCCTCAATGACTTACCATACCAAAATTCATGCTTGTATCACAAAGTGAACGATTAGGCCAAATTTTCGGAGTTGTGCGCCCCACTAAAATGAAAATGCCTTTCCCACTCCTCTGCTCGAGCCTTTACATGTATTTTAATTATGTAGATCCATGAGATCTATGTTTACCCTTTTTTAAACCTTGTTCTAAAGTATAGATATACACAAGGACGATGCCAAAGGAGCTACAGAAACCCAATGAATATGCTGAATAAGTTGAAGGTTAGCGCAGTGGTGCATAACATGGACAAAAGTAAAAGGAAGAAAATGCTAGTTATTAGTTTTGAACTTATTGTCAACATAAAAAACAGGTTTTGAAATTGTTACTCGATGAGATTGCAAATGTAGATTCTATCTAAAATCATAACATCCACCATACATGTATTTTCAAAAGCGTTGCCCTCAGTATTTAAAAATATGTACATTGAATCTACTGTGGCAACTGATTCCAATTGCAACGGTTGAAAATCACGTGACACAACATTTTTTTTATATTTTCAATACTTATGTTAATCTATACGTATATAATTATATTCCATTTTAGAAAAAAGGAGTTCCAGAAGAGAGGGCGACACAAAGCCAGGGACAAATGACTTTTAAAAAAAAGATGTTGTGCCACCTGATTGCCGACGAGACTGTGCTTTATTACCGTTTGATCAAGACCATGTTGTTTAATTAAAAGTTTAAGATTGTTTTGAGAAAATACAAAGGAGCAACTTAGATCCTGGTCCGACAGCATGTATATTAACTGTTTGATCCGGGCCCATGTTTGTCTCAGATGGCATAATGCCCTTTTCCTGATCCTAGCTAATAAAATGCGTATGTCTTTTGTACGTCTCAATTTGATTTATACCTTCAGATGCGAGAGACCAAAACGATTGTCATCCGAAAACATACGGAAGTGTTGGTAAGATCAATTCGCTGCTTTTCAACGAAAGTAATGTAGAGCTGCAGCTTTAAAGCGACGAATTGATATTTCTATTACTGTGCGTGTTTAGTGTTAATTTTAACAATTATTCTTTGATATTTCCCAATACGGAAAGTGGTCTTCCAAACTTAAAGGCTGCTGCAGACCACAACACTTATGTTGTTAAAGATACATGTTAGATTTGTTTTGGCCTACATAATAGCTCAGAAATAATTGAGCTTAATCAGAAAGTGCTGCTCAATATCCTCCCAAGTTCCTGTCAAAACCAGTTCTTATTAGGAGATGGATAACGATGAACCAATAAAATATATCTAATATCACTAATGTCACTTTGCAACATAACATGTTGAAAATAATTGTTGAGGCTAGTGCTCACGACTGCTCATACTTTAAAAGATCTATATCAGAAGATCAAATTTGTTCTTTGTCAATTTATGCAGGGTATATATAACTTTTAAATGAAAAGACCAATTGTGTTTCTGACGAAGATGATATTCTCATATAGTGATCCAACATTAACCCGGGACAACTGCATATGCAATGACTACACTTCGGCAATGTTTTAGACGCTCAGCAGACGGACAAAGCCGACGAAAGTTAAGTTATCCCGGGTTAATACTGGTTAAGGTTTACGAACTGAGAATGAAAACACCACTTTCTAGTCATGCGAAATGCATCAAATTACACACACTTGTAAATACACTTCACATAAGTTGATTCACCATGCCGGATTTCAAGATTATGCTTCAAGAAGAAAATAATTTACGAATATTATTTTACTCTATATTCATATACAAGGGAGGTAATTTTGAACATTTTTGTCAAATATTTCACTAAGTATGCATTAATTCAAAATTCTAATCCATCCAAAATGCTAATGTTTGTATTTGGAATGGAACTGTAACACAGTTTAGGAATTACTGGCACTTTTCAAAATTTCGCCTTTGGCTCTGCATTTCATTCTCAGTTCGTAAACCTCAACGCAAAATGTCCTAAAACAAGAGAATTTTTACTTTTCTAAAACACACAATGTGATTTCTTGTAGCTATACATGCTTGCGCTGATGGTACTATATCCGGCTCAACAGTTGCCATGGACACCAGTCAATTCAATGGGAACTTGTGTAAATGTATCTTAACACGATTAAATGGGGCAAGCCTCCCCTTTGTTGTGGATACGAGGTACCTATCACGAGATAATTTGGATCATAGGGTTCTATTCTACATGGATGGTACAGACCAACATTTAGTCAGGGGTCAGAGTGCTATGCGTTTCAACAAAAGTTCGGTGGTAGTATTGGCCGAGCGACAGCAAGCGGACAGGGAATTGCGTATTGGAGGAATATGTCTTGTATTTAAACTGCCGGAGGGTTGTAAGTTGATTAAACCATTTACTAAACAACCATATATTGGGACGGTCCAACTAGAAAAGAAATGTAGATTTAAAAAGTACACTTTAGTATCTAGGCTACTTACGTAAAGATTATCCGTATTGCTATTTAGAAATCTTTGAAAATAGAGAAGTGTCGTCATCAGTATTTTCTTCTTCTCTCAAAGGCATTCCGGACCCATATCCTTTTGTCACGTCAAGGGAATTACTATTTGGAAGTCCATTTTCATAATTTATATCGTAGAAGTTGCTTAAAGTCAAGATCTAGGTACTGGCTGTATTTTATATGTCATACGAAATTGGAATTATAAGTTTATTAGTTTATAAAAATCAATAATTGAAATTGTTACATTTCTTAGCTTTTCAAATTTTACCCTTCTATTTAATCGAAATGAATTCAGAATATTAAAAGCCAATTTAAAGATAAAATTGCAACCCTTTTGAAACAAGACCTTGTGAGAACTATTAGAAATAATTTGAGAAACATTGATACAAAAGAAAAATCTGGCTGATCTCCAGTATTTTCTTTTACATCATTATTTTCTAAGATACGAGCATTATACACATTTACCTCTATCAACACTCGCTTTTGACTTCATCACCTGCATCATCTTCAGCGACTTTCATGTTGGACCAGTCTGAAACTCTGTTGTCCCGGAAGCATAAGATATCGCGTAATGTTCAGGTTCTTCTCAACCTATCGGTGGTTCGTTCGAAAACGACTTTTAAAGCGTTACCAACAAGTATGTTGATGCTTTTAAAAAAAACTCATAAATGCAGCTTCTTATAAGCTGCAGTTACGAGGTTTTTGTTGAAAAACGACGATATAATTTTTTGCATTTTTTTTTTTTTTTTTTTTTTTGTTTTCAGCAACAGCACAACTTGCCCTGACTTGCTACAATGGCACATCAGAAAGACCGAACATAAACAGTAAGTTGTAAATAAAGAATTGATTCATTGGCTGACGTTTTAACTCTCATTGTAGACAATATTTTATTGTATTACTTCATTAAAAAGAATCAGCCAGAAAATTAAATCCATAACAGATTGCCAAATACAAAAAAATCGAGGAAAATGGAGAAAGTGCTGGTTACTAGCAATTGTCTTCTTTAGCTCAATATTTTTCAAAGCTTTTTTCTATTCTGGGTGCCAAAACTAGATGTTGTTTTAAAAGGGCTAAACATGTCCTTAAACGGAAACAAGAAGGGATCGAACAATTGAATTGTCATGTGGGTTTGGTCACATTAAATCAATAAAGGCGGGATTGAATTGAGGTAGAATAGCCCTAATGAGATTCACATGACAGGCCCATAGGAAGCAATTTCATATGGGGGGCTAAAGCCCTTGTCCCGAATATTGGGGGGCTAATTTGGATTTTCCCAAAATTTTCAGTGTAAAATTAAGAAAATTCGGCATTTTTGGCCAACTTTGGGGGGCTTAGGCCCCCCCCCAGCCCCCCTGTTCCTACGGGCCTGCATGACGTCGGAATTATTCGGATGTGATCGAAAACATTCAGCGGTGGAGAATGTTTACGACCGCGTCCGAATAGGTTTGGAAACGTAACGACGACGCTCGTAAAAAGCCGGTGTTTTATGAATCTCAAAATGGCGGTTAAATATGACTTGTGGTACTTAGAGAACAATATGATACCAATAAACCAAACTGTGAATGCATACAAAAACTCGAATCTAATTCATGTCGTTCTTCTTCAGCTTCTGCATTACTTGTAGCAACTGCAACAGGGAAGCTTGGATCCAGATCAGACTGTGCGTGGAGACAATCTGATCCGGATGAATATTTTCCAGACCCATAAATTGCATTTGAGCCAGGATCTGAAAAAACGTCCCTTATAGCATTTAAGACAGCCAGATTTCATGGTCAGGCTGTGCCTAGATGCAGTCTAGCCAGCATCCATATTACTCTCAAATGGTTGCTACATACCATGACGAAGTTATTGGAGAACAATATGGTTCCTGGTCAGACTGCGTGTATACGCAGGCTGATCTGGAACCATGTTGTTCTCAAATGCTATAAGGGATTTTTTCCAGATCCCGGCTCATTTGTATACTAATTGTTGCAGATACACATTCCCCGGTTGATGACATCCCCATAACAGCTGCAAGAAGATCAACAACTGTATCTACAACACTAACTCCACCAACTTCACGATCACCAGCAAAGTCATCAACTCCCGGAGTTACAACTACACAACATACATCTAGTGTTCTAAATTCAACAACGACATCTTTTGTCGTATCGTCACCCAGTAACGACGAAAAGAAAGTAACTACGTCAGTGAATCTTCAAGGTAAAATTTAATATTGTCCGAAATGGTTTATTTAATTCATTTTCAAGAAAGTACGATAAGAATAGATTCTCATCAAATTGTGTTTATCAAAAAGGCTGGTTAATGCCAAAATTCTCAAAGGACGGCAGTTTGAAAACACATGTACATGGTTTCTACATTTTTATGTCCTACGCCAATAATCAGGGACATTATAGAATTCCTCTGTTTGTTTGTCTACCTATTTACTCGAATGTCTTTATTTTTATCTTTATTTTATAACTCAACTCCATCGTTGGGAAAGTTTACATTGTATAATATTGGTCAATCATATATATGATACGTATATGATATTCGATATGTTATGAAACTAGTCGTTACAGGAACGTTAATTTGTCACAATTCTGTATTTATTTGTGTTTAATTTAAGCATTTAGTTCTATGCCATAAACATGTATCGTCATTAAAATTCTGCACCAAACGAGACGCATTCTTGAATCTTTCTCTAACTATTATCATGCTTAAGTATAGAATAGTCCGACTGCACTTATCAAGACAAATCTACATACACGTGTGCAAACTTTTATCTTACATGTACACCGCCAGCTTGCTTTAATCACGCGGTCATTTACTCCATTTTTCAGGTTCATCAGGGTCATCGACTAGCGATGATGCTAAAAAAGAGGAGCCATCAACCGACACCGCTCGCAACAAAGGTAGTTTCCAAATTGTGACCTAGATCTAATTCTTATCCTTGAAATGCTTGATTAACCCTTTCCAAAACAAGATCTGGTGTTGACGTCTCTGGTAGAAATGGTTTGGGAAAATATTGAGGTAAAAGAAGAAAGTGCTGATGATCAGCACTTTCTTCTTTTGCCTCAATGTTTTCTGAGTTGTTATGTACATAATTCCTTTCTTCAGCAACCTAAATTTTGTCTTCTGCAGCAGCTTTCAAATTGAGCCAGTCCAAATTTGGCATTTGGGAAACGGTTAAGACAAGCAGGGAGTACAAATATCAGAATGTTGGTAGAAGATCTTGTTATTTACTCATGTAGTGTCTGCTAAATGGGTCAGAATGTTGTGGGATCAGCATGAAAAACGTTTACTTTTTCATCACAAAAACTAGATCATATTGTGGTCCAATTGAAAGCTGCTGTTGACAACAAAGCGGATGTAAATACCCGGTTTATATGGGTCTTTTCTCTTTTTAAGCACATAAAATATGGAGGGAACTGATAAATTGTTTTAAAAACTTGTCTAGATAGAAGATGTCTAGACGATGAGTTAAAGTGACATTTCACCTTTATTTCATTTTTAAAGTATGTCTTGATGCAAAGATTGTCTACTCTAATGCGTAGAAATGCTATCAGTTTTTTTAAAGTTGTTACTTATAAGCGAAAAATACGCCTTTAAAGTTGAGACAGAAATGACAAATTCTATATAAATCTGAACTGTTGTCCACAACAATTTGTTTATTTTTAGCACGTAAATATATATTTCTCGTAAATGGTTCAATGTTTTGGCTTGAAATTTTCAGAATTTTCATAAGGAAATTATATCTTTCAGATATAATAAAAGTAAAATGTATGTAAAAATAATCGTGAAATGTCACTTTAAGGTAACTTTCTTAATTATTTTTTCCAGACAACGTGACTGGTATAGTTGCCGGGGCTATAACTGCGGTGGTAGTGGTAGCTGTCATTGTTGTTATGGTCATCAGTATTGCAGTCATATGCTATTTCAAAAGGTAAGTGATTTCTTCCGAAATTATCTCATAACCGTTACTGTGTTGCTTTAAAAGAAAATACAGGTGCAGCTGAATAAGGTCAGAACTCAAAAATGTACATGCATGTTGTCTTATTCTTGCCAACGTGGCCGGATAACTTAAATCAGACATGTTCTTCAACTTTACTCTCTAAACAAAGCAAACGCTACATAGCTTCACGTCTACATCGGTAGGTTACATCGTTGATCAATGAGAGATCAAAACCAGTTAACTACAGCTTCAGAAATCAATCGTAACGATTTTTTACCTTCCACCGACTACATTATCCATTTGTTTGATTCGAAATGAAATGTGTTATATAGCGTTGGATGTTTTCTTTGTAATTTTTCTTTTTGTATGCCTATTTTATCCTGAATTCAGCAAACTTGTCAGATACATTCTTCAACGTTTTTACTTTTCCAATCTTAGACGAAAGCGAGAATCCATCTCAAATGGAAAAGTACCACACACACCAGAGGAAGTACCAAAACCAAAACGGGACGAGGAAGAATACGAAATAACAGAGAACGCAATGTACATTCCAACAATTATAGTTGAAGAAAGCAATCAGAACGATATTGATAGAATCTCAAATCATACGTACGAGGAAGCTGGTCCTGATATAAAACGTGATTCAGACCTCGATAGTGAAGTAGAACCGTTATTGAAGAAGAAAAGTGTCAGTGATGTTAAACACGACATTGGTGTTAAACATTATGAAGAAATAGACTCTCTACATAGTCTATCAAATGAGCGAAAGACAGCACCTGAGACGGATAAAATTGATGATGCTAACACAAATCCTTTGAGTGATGAATTCCCCGTGTATTCCCAGATGGACAAAAGCAGTAAGAAATGAACAGAATAGGGAGAGAAGAATACGGGGAGAACTGAAGCTGATGGCGATGAAGTTGATAATTATTTTGGTCGCGTATGCTCGCTTATCCAAAGGAAATTGCATTCCATCATGGCGTTTGGTGCGAACAAAAGAGTCTTTAAATGTCTTGTTCAATTATGCATGTTGAGTATTTTCACTCAACATAATTCGACACCACATGCATCCTTTAACTAGTCATGGCTGTTTTCTCCTTGAAATGTACATTTACATAATTTTTTGTTAGATATTATTCCATGTTACATGAAACATTATTATTTTTCGTCATTATACTTACATTTTATTGTATTGATCTTATTGTATAGACAGAAAGAGGTTTGAAACGATGATACTGGTCTAAACTCTTTCCTAAATGGCAAAGAACTTGACACTCCCATTTAAAAGATTTGCAGGCTATAAAATGGTCATTGATAAAGGTTTGTATACTACACAGTGTACATAACAATGAGTGATTTTGACAATGCCTATAGCTCACGATAAATGACTTGACAGAGCATCCCTGTCGATTAGCTAGAGGTGCTCTGCCAGGCCAATTATCGTGAGCTAAACCTTGTTTGAATGCGTTTATTATATACTTGCAATTGGATTATGATAACCGTTATGAGCCTACACATTAGCATTTTCACCTTAACCCTCAATGTACTAGTATCCGATCATGTATAATGTATCATCTGGAGCAGTCTTTCGTTTCGTCATCTGCAAAAAGGCTAAATAGCAAAATATCAAACAAATATAACTTTTGTCCTGTGTTAGAATATCTCTCCCATTAAAGCTACAGTATGTACAATGTCTTTGGACATGTTCAGCATTGGTGTTTTGATCACAATGTACCGGGTTTTAAAACGCGATAGCAATTTAAAGCTTGGATGTTCTAGTAAGCCCGTATTTTCGCTGCGAAAAATGTTATAGCATTGAAAATGTTATATTGTAAATGATTTGTGACCCATCACGCTAAATGGGACCTTATATGAAGTGTGAAAAATGCCTTATAGACAATAACATTGTGTCATAGTTGTGGCCTGATTGATCAATAATTGTAGATACTAGAGAGAAAACAATGTCAAAACTAGCTTTTTTTCTCATCCAAGGGCAGATAACTCCGAACTTTCTGGTTCGATCTGACCCATAATCGAACTCATCCGAGATCTTATGGTCATACATGTTTTGACCAGGTTTGGTTAAGATTGGCTTATATTTGTAGCTGTAGTGTAAACACGAAATTGTGGACGGACAGACAGACGGACGGACAGACAGACAGACGGACGACGGACACAAAGTGACCACAATAGCTCACCTTGAGCACTTCGTGCTCAGATGAGCTAAAAAGCTGAAACAAGCGAAAAGAAGAAAATGCTTTAATGAAACAGGCCCCTGGTTGTGATTTCTCAAATTTAAAAGAAAATCTTGTGAAAATATTGAGACAAAAGAAGAAAATGCTGATAACCAGCATTTTCTTCTTTTCGCCTTTTCTGTGTTGTATTGTACACAAATCTTTAACTATTTAATGTCAATTCTATGAGGAGTTGTCTAATTGGACAACCCTAAAATATTGTTATTTGGGAAATTTAGGAAAAGGTTAACGCTTGTTTCAGCTTTTTTTACACTCTAGCATCTACAAATATTGAACAATCAAGACAAAACTTTGAGTCAATGTTAAAAACCATAAGATCTTGTATGACTTCGATTCTCATATTGATTGGATCATAAAGTCATGAGTTATACACCCTTGAATTTGACAAAATTGCCGTTTTCGACCGTTTTTGACTTTGTTTACACCATAGCATCTACAATTATTCACCAATCTTGACAAAATATTAAGGACTATAAGATCTCAAATGAGTCCGACTTTCAGATTGATCGGATAAAGAATTCCTGAGGTATACGCCCTTGAATTTGACAAAATTGACGTTTTCTTCGACTTTGTTTACACTCTAGCGTCTACACTTATTGACCAATCATGGCAAACTTTGTCACAATGTTACGGACTATACGATCGTGTATGAGTTCGATTTTCAGAATGATGAGATCAAAAGGTCATGAGTTATACGACCTTGAATTTGACAAAATTCCCGTTGTTGATTGTTTTCGACTTTGTTTACACTCTAGAATCTACAATTATTGACCTATTAAGACGAAACTTGGAAACAATGTTGGTGACCATAATATCTTGGATGAGTTTGAACTTCGGTCTCATCGGACTAGAAAGTCATGAGTTATATGCCCTTGAATTTGACAAAATTGATGTTTATTGCATCTTGCACCAGTTTGAATTTCAGCTTAATCATAGTTTGCTGAGCCTTTCAAATTGACAAATTTGCCGTTTTCGACTGTTTTTACTCTAACAACCACAAATAGCGACGAACCGAGACAAAATTTGGACACAATGTTGTTGACCATAAGTTTGTTTTCTGTCTTAAAGTCACAAATATTAAATGATTTGAACAAAACTGTGGCTCGTATAATCTTGGTTCAGGTGAGCGATATAGGACCATCATGGGCCTCTTGTTGATGTTCTGATGATGGTGAGACAATAACAGATGTGTCACTAACATAAAATGAAGCCGAACTTCTGCTAGTAGATCTACATTGTATAATGGAAAACAGGAGAAAATGCAAAGCATAGATACTTTAACCCAGGCGCTATAACATAATTAAATCTTTTGAACAAGGCGAAAACCTCAATTCAACAAATTAGCCAAATTATACCAAACTTTCTCTGAAAACATTAGCCTTAACCCATTCTATTACATCAACAATCTGCACTGCTCCAATTTGAATTTTGCAGCAGAGAAGAAAAAAGTTGTTAAAAAAGAAAAGAATTGTGTAACATGTATCAAACAAAAGATTAAGGCATATATAAAAATGCTACTTCTCGGCATTTTCTTCTTTTGCCTAAATGTTTTCACAAAATGTTTAAGCAATGACGTCAAATCAAAGTCTTGTATTAGAAATGGTTAACCCATTACCACACAAGGACTCTTTTTGACTCCTCTTAAGATAATGGTTTTGGAAAATATTGTGGAAAATGAAGAAATTGCTTGTCACAAGCAATTTCTTCATTTGCCACAATTTTTTAACCCAAAAAGACCAAAAAATGTAAACTTTCATACACATGAAGTTGTCGTCTGCCTGATCTTTGAATTTGGAACAGTCCAAAATTTGTCGTTTGGTAATGGGTTAAATGTCAGTAGCACGTTGTCTTCGCACGACATTTCTAAGATTACATTCAATTACATAATGGTGCCGGTGGTACTATGTCATCTTGCATTTCTTAATACTGTTTTACATTAACCATTTGCCAAACAAGACATGCTATTCCGTCCCTTTCAAAAAGGCTCTCTCGAAAAACATTTTGGCAAATAAAGACAATGCTGTTAATCAGCATTTTCTCCTTTTGTCACAATATTTTCTGTACTATACCATTCAGGCCCGTAGGAACAGGGGGACTTAGCCTTCCCCCCCCCCCCCCCCAAAGTTGGGCAAAAATGCAAAATTTTCCTCATTTTACACTGAGAATTTTGGAAAATCCAATTTAGCCCCCCCCCCCCAATCATTCAGACACAGGGGCTTCAGCCCACCCAATATGAAATTGCTTCCTACGGGCCTGCCATTCGCTGATTCTATCTTTATTAACATCTATTTAGTCGTTGCAGTTGATTCCACGATGGAACTATCCGATTTTTGCCGTTTAGGAAATGGTTTAACCCTTTTTCAATCTATCTCTGCTTTTTACGTCCACAACAGACATAAAACAAAAAGTTTAAAATATTCAATAGGCATTTTTTTCTTTTCACTTAAAGGTTTCCCTCATATCAAAACATACGAAATTCTGTTTTATTAAGACAATAGTAATAACCATGTCGACTGTTTTGGATAATGAGTTAAATAAACTGTTTTGATTTGAGAAAGAGTTAAAAGTTTAATGACATTTCACTGACTTTCTAAATACAGTCGTCCTTGCATGTTTGGCCTGGATAAGTGTGACCTGTCTAGCAAAACGGGACAATCTGGGAAATACTGAAGTCTTGAAGTACCGGTATCAATCCTAGCCTGGCTCCTAGGCCGTCAGCATGAATAGGCCAATGTATACTCCCCGTCATAAGAAAGTAGCCACTTGTCTAATGCAAATGGTCGGCAATTTTAAGATTATTCATGAACGTATCGAAATGAATACAAAACATTGCAACAAGGCAAGTAAAAATGCTTTCGCGAAAGTACCGAAAACAGTCGAACTATCCTATTAGCTATGGTAGCTTGGTGGTAGTTCCAGGAAATCCGTAACTGATACGGAACACACTACTAAAATTCACGGCCATATATAGGGCTAGAAAAGAGACAAAAATGTATAAGGATATGTGTTTATGATACTGTTTTTATTCAAAATGCTTAGTTACTAATAAGTGATTTTCATTACACCCAAGACCCTTGCAAAATGGCGGTTTCCGGTTTCCCAACCAATCCCCATTTGCCTCTCAAATGCTCCATTCATTGAAACTTTGTTTCTCTTTGGTCTTTAGCAAGTTCCTAATTCGAAAAATGTTTCCCTTCACTTTACTCAGCAACCACTTCCGGTTTTTATCAAACTTTTAACATTGAGACATGCTATAATGGCAGTGCTAAATTTTCATAGACCTTTATCAATTCAATGGAAGGACTTTCTGTTAAATTGAAATGGGACTTTCGTTTGTGTTTCAACAGCGTCAATTTATGCAGAAAATGACAGCTGTAAATAAACAAAACTGAACTTTGTATTCTAAAATACTGTTTCGAACCCATATTACAACTAAACATCTTTCCGGACATGTTGAAAGCAATTAACCATTGAGGTGTGAAAAGAAACCACTGGGAATGCGTATGAATGTGTAAAAACAAAACGACATAAAGAATTGTAAAAAATATAGCTTTTTGAATAGTGGCTACTTTCTTATGACGGTGAGTATACATATACTGAGCAAAAATGAAAACGCTACACCTACTCTGCTTGCCATATTTCTTCTAAACACAACAAGTAAAAAAATCAAATGAAAGTGTTTCGCATTGTATATTGACTTGGTTGTGCCAAGCACTAAACGTGTTGTGGATCTTAATTACGGGGATGAAAACGGCCCCTTTTAATGTGACAGGGGTCCGTTTTTCAGGTGTGCAATTTGAACGGAAATTTTACACAATTTTAACCTTCAGAAATCCAAGCAGAAGAATTCAAACCATGCCGGAATGCACGGAATGGTAGTCTGACAACTTACTAGTCAGGAAATGTAAAGAAGCTTGCATAACATTGTTTCAGCGTTAAGAAAATGATGTTTGAAAAGCAAAATTTTATATATGTTCCAAAGCTTGAAAATTTTACAATGTAATCTCCATAGGAAATTGAAATCGCTATAACATGGACATCTGGGAACAATTCTAGTCGATGAATGGTTTCCCCTGTAATGCCTGAATGATGTTACACAAAAAAGCAATCGAAAATCGTGATAAATTTGTGAATACCAAACAATTTAAATTTCCTGTTTGTTTATGTCAAAGGGAGGTAATTTGCAAAATTGACGGATTAGACATTGATTTTAGAGCTTGCTACTAGAGATAAGTGAGATTTTAAGCGTTTTTCTGGCAATCCGGATATGACCAATTCCGAAAAAATAAGGAATCGTTTTCTGCGCATGCGCATTATGTGGCATTAGATGAAATTAGCTCTTAACGAATTAAGGGCTGTAACTCTGACATTAATGGAGACAATACAATGAAATTTCGACAAAAGGATTGCTGGAAGCCTGGGAAATAAAGTCAAAATATATTTCATGCCATTAGTTCGATACTTTTCGTAGCACTGAAAGTATTGAGCCAAAATGGGAAAATGTTGATTATCCCAAGCCTTTTAGATTAAGCACGTCAAATCAAGGCATTGTTTAGTAAGAAGTTAAAGCATTGAGTCTTTAGTACAGGTAGAACTGGAAGACCCATAGGTAGGTGCTCCAGCAGACAATAATATATGATAGAAGAACTGCTAAACGAGACGTTAACCCATTCCCATATATTGACGCTTTTTAGGCGTCCAACAAGATAATGGCTTTAAAAACATGGGAGAAAATGAAGAAATTGCTTGTGACAAGCAATTTCTTCATTTCCCACTAAGTTTTTAATCTATTAGGACCAAAAAATGAAACAACTCTTTCAAGAGCAATAATATTGTTGTTTGCAACATATTTAAGTTTGGATCAGTCTAAAATGTAATCGTCTGGTAATGGGTTAAATCACAAGCTGGTTAACACAATCCGATTTGGTTCCAGGTTGGTCACGGGGTCTATTTGGTAACGAGATGCTCTGCTTTATTGGCGTTAAACGTCGTATTCAACTACTATGATCATATCGCTTCGTCTGGAGCACCAAAAGGATATTTACCACAAACTGTGCAAGGACCTCACAAGCGAGCGTCAGATGCACCTACCAACTGCTCCCTGGCCGCGGCTGGTAACGAGAGGAACTTATAACACTGGGATAAATGAGCCACTTTAACAGTTCTATTAGACCTACTCATAGGACACATTTTACACCTTTTCCAAATCGAAAAAGTTGCAGATGACGACATAAACATGACGGAGAATCACGTGACACAACAATTGAAGAAACTCTTAAAATATTATGTTAACTCGCACGTACATAACCAACTTGAATTCGGGTTGAAACAAAGAAGGTGGAAAGCCGCCAGGCGTTTGCTGGATATAGATCTAGTTAGTCTTTTGAAATCAGCTGATACAAATGTTATTGATGACCAACTAAAATTATAATCAAACTAGATCTAGCTGATGAAATATCATTTTAATTGGTCTTCAATTACTTTTTTCACAATTCCACCACACCCGCAAAATTCTTCTTTGTTTCAAACCGTTTCAGATCGACAACATATCAACATAAAAATCGACGATTTTCTGCAGTAAAAAATATTGTTCTATCAGATGATTCACCGACATTTACTTGAAACTGCCATCCGCAACACCTTTGAGTTTAAACCAGTCTCGAATTTTGCCGTCTTGTAATAGGTTGAGGCATATTATTTCAATAATCAAGTATGATTTATACGAGAGACGGTGTCCTGTAATCCATGAATTATTCGTTAGTGTCCATTAGGGGACGAAAAATGTTTTATGTCTTCCGTAACGAAATGGTAATGCGCAATATACAGTCGACACTAGTTGTGTCGAAATCGGAGGGGCCGTCAAAATACCTCGACATATCCGGAGTTCGACTCATCCGATTTTGTTCAATTACGAATTAATACCATTTGACCATTTTTGTTGCTCATCAAGTGCGTTCATAATTGAAATATAGTAGGAAAAGGACAGAAATTGCTCGAAACGAGCAATTTCTATCCTTTTCCTACTAAATTTCAATGGCCATATTTATTTTGAAATTTATTTTGAAATTATTTCATTTAACTTTCTGATTATCCATTGGTGAGGACGTGGTCAGATTTTCACTTCGACTTAAGCGAAAATTCGACTTATCCGATGTCGACATAACGAGTGTCGACTGTAGTTACATAAGAGTGCAGACAAACAGCGCGCAGAATCACTCGGCACAACAATTTCAGAGAAACCGTCATTAGGCCTAATTCTTATCATACGTGACCAATTTGAAAATCGGTTTGAAGCAGAGAAAGTGAAAAGGCCATATCGTTGATGGATTTGAAAGATCTTTCAAAATCGTGCTGATAAAAAGTTATGGACGACCTAGTAAAATCTTACTTTCACTTTTTTATAAACTGATTTTTATTCATTACATGACGTCCCCACATTACCACGCATCCCTCGCAAATAATGCCTCAAACATTGCTTGACATTCACCGCTTGGAGATAATTTTCAGTGACCTTGGAAAATCCGTGGGGTTTTTTCCCTATTTTTACGCGAACCAATCAGAAATCTCGTTGCAAACGTAGGTCGGTTACCCGTGACAACAACTGGTTGTGGTTAAAAAAAAACATGCGCTTGGCGCTGTCTTGAAAAAAAGTTTTGTCTCAATGCTACCCACTTCATACAGTTGGTTATACTGAGGAGTTGACAATCAAGTGTCTTGCCCAAAGACACACCTCCCTGCGTAGGGCTCGAACTCGACTCCTTCAGGTTACAAGCCGAGTGCGCTGACCACTGCACTATCAAGGATGTCGTATTGGATAGACTATTTCGTTGTTCACGGTGTATAATCAATTGACTCAGAATTTCCGATAATCTTCAATATCTATTTTAATTCTTGACCAATTGGAATTCGGTTTGAAGCAAAGAGGGTGGGAAAATGCCAGAAAGAAGCTGGGCGTGTTGCATTTTTGAAAAATCAACTGATAAAAAGGTTATTGGAGATAAACCAAAATTTTGGTTTATCTTCAATAACTTTTTTATCAATTGATCTTTCAAAAATCAACCACGTTCATCGAATACGTGACGACTGTCCACATTCTCTGCTTCAAACCGAATTCAAATCGGTCACGTATTAACAAAATTATTGATGATTTTCTGAAATTGTTGCATCACGTGATTATCCACCGTGTTGTTGTTAGAAACGGAAGTGTAGCTCCCATGCCTCAATCGTAAAGTGTGCACACCTATTTTTTTTTATTTTTTTTTTTTTTTTTTTTTACTTTTTTTCGAACCTAAAATTTGATCGGTGCGAAGAAAGGTCATAGAAGATGGCCTCTAACGGGTGCGTCTCAGATGCTACTGAAAAGTTAACATCGGATTTAATCAGATTGAATATGCATTTACAATTTCAAAACCTTTTAGGATGGTTCAGTTTGAAAGCTAGGGCAGACAAAAAACGAAACCTATACTATATTGGTAAATATACTAGGATTTATGTACAAAACTGCATAGAAAATATTGAGGCAAGATTATGTCTTTCAAAACCTAATTCAAAATCAAGGGTCCTTTGGTTGAAGTGTTTTCCACTCGTGTTCGGGTAGTTTACCTTTGAAGTTGTTTATATTTCCCAATGTAATTTATATTTCGACTCAAATTTTCAATTTCAAACCACTTCTTGTGAAATATGGATTTAATAACGTCGCTTTAGGGCAAACAATGACAAATAATGTTTTAAAATCCTGTTGTTACAATTTCTTCTAGAACTCACAAGTATAATTACAATGTATATCTTATAATGTAAATTTGGAACAAGATAGTAAAAACCATCAACAATTGAAACAATATTATGCCTCTTCAATGCCTTATACATAATACAGATAATACAGATAAAGATTTCGCAAAGAGACTCTTATATCATTTTAGACGCGCATCATCCACTGATGCACATGTGCATTATTATCAGGGTTCAATGCTCTTCTCTTAGATTTTCTACAGGTCACGAAGAAGCTTTTAGAGAATATATAATTTAACAAGTTCAGTTCAGGCTGTGTGTATGTTAGGCCTACCGATGAGACAATTATTTGTTCAAAGAACATGATATGATACGTGTATTTGAACAATATATACTGAGATGAAAAAGTTTAGTCAGTATAAAGTTTTTGGTCAATAATTTTGTCTATAACGTTTTACAATGCCAACATTTTTACTCATAACAATCTTCAACCAATTTAGAACAAGTCGGTGAAATTCAATTGGCATCCATGTTTACTTAATCTTCCTTTCGACAATTCATTCCAAAAGGGGTCAAATTGAAAAGTCACAGCTTCGGGAGTGACTTTTTAGAGTCTAAATTCCTGGTAATTGACATGAAAAATCGATCTTTGTATCATTTCTTGGTAGAATAAAAGTCTCTTTGTTGACTGTGAGTGAGAAAAAACTTCTTTTAATGGAATTTACAGTATATTATGGTGACTTACGCACCCAACCTGCTGCTCCTAGCATTTAACTGCGTTTTCAAGAAATCGTTCTATCAGGACCAGTGGCTGGTTCACCACTGATACAAAGTTATTTATTGTAGACAGACAATTAGAAAAAATAACTGACATTTAATATTTGTCAAAAAATGCCTGAGATCTGGCTGAGCCAATGCTAAAAAAGGCAACTCTCGGGTAAATGACCAGGCAAGTAAAAGACAGACTTTTTTTTTTGACAAAATGTCATTATTGAACAAATTGGTTACAGTATAGTCAATGTTCAATGTTTTGTCAGATTGGACGTGACGTAACTCGATGACGCCACAATTAACGATAATTCCAGATACGCTGTTTTCAGAGGTATCATTGACCAAAATCTCATACACATGCCCATTTTTGACAACAACAACTCCAATGCTTAAAACTGGAAGAGCTTGCCAAGTTCAAACTATAGGAAACCGCCAGAGTTTGCAGGTTGGGTAGATGGTTTCTAACATTGACATTTTTGGCCAAATTGATTAAGCCGGGGTGCTAAAATCATGTAAGCTGGTACCAATTTTATTGTGGATTTTTTGTATCTGGGCTATTGTCTTTGGTTTGCATAGATTTATACAGGAAAAAGACTTGCGCCTAAACTGCAGCAAGTGCACCTGTCACATTTTAAAATTCTTTTAGCACAAACCTAAAAACTAAAATTTAGCAACATTATTTGGAGATGTTTGTTAAGCGTTGATTAAACAAATACTGTGTGAAATTTTACACTGATATGTTGTATTTTGGCCGAATAATTGACCATCAAAAATACTGACTAAACCTTTTCTTTTGAGTATAGAATGGAGAGTAGGCAGAAAGTTTTTGTTTGGGAAAGGGTTAATCGGGGACAAACCCGTTATCTTTTGGTACCAGGATTTGGAGTTGGACAGAAGCATTAAATTTATCAAACCCTTCAATGTTGTCAACGTAAATAAACAATTTAACCTCTTTAAGGTCAGACGTGTCTTGTTGTTAATGCAATAATAACGTACCGCTATACAATCACGAGTTGTTTTTACAGCACGTTGGTTATCATATTCTACCAAATTCTGCCAGAGTATAAAATGGCTGAGATTCATCGCCTTTGATCAAACTAACTGTTGACCAATTCGTGTGACCGAGTCCACTATTCAAACAACCATGTTGAAGAGTGTTGTGTTACTTGGGATAACTTTAGCGGGTATGATTTAATTATTCTAATTGTTACTTATATTTATAATGGACTTTTTGTAAGGAAAACTACATGTATGTCATTGAAATTTCTATGCTACTTGAATCTAACATCTGTTAAGAAAACCTACCCAACCCAAAGTCACCAAATAATGTACTTTGTAGCCTTTTTTGAGGAGTTATTGCGAACAAATATGTAAGGTACTAAGATAACTCGGAAAGTTTTGATTCGGGAAGGCTTGATTCAACCACCATGCTGTAGCATATTTATTTCGTTAAATTCGACCTGCTATCAAGTAGCCTATCTATAATTTGGCCCGAGCTTGGATACGAATACGTCTGGGACATACAATTAGAATCTCCGCAATATTATTTCAAATACGAGCAAAAATTAGTATCATTTTTTCCATATTGAATTATTCAGTTACCAATGCCGCTACCACTACCACAACGAAGCCTAGTTTCCCGTGTATTTGTACTATGGAGTACATGCCGGTGTGCGGTAAAGACGGGGTAACCTATGGCAACAAATGCGGTATGAACTGTGCGTAAGTACCCAATTTGTTCTTTTTTATGGACTGTTTTATGACTTTTCGAGGAAGGTTTTATTTGTGATACAATTCGACGTTCATTATTAACTACAAACCACTTGGTGCAACTTATGGCGCCATCAGAGGCAACGGAAATTGGTGAGGATATTCCTCACCAATTTCCGTTGCCACTTATGACGCCCGAAAATGGTATCTCTCGTTAATTTCCGTTGTCAAGTATGACGCCCGATGGTGCATGAAGTGTGTAGTATCTAATTATGAGTTTTAATCCTCAAAATGCCTAGCCAAAATTCATACAGGTCTGTGTTCTTGGGACGTCTTCCCGATTGTGTAGCTCTATATAGACAGTCTAGGAATACTTTGATAAATAACATTCCCTGGTAAGTGGTACAAAAAATGTCAAAATGATTATCTCTAACAAAACAAATTGGACAAAATGGTTTCAAATTTCACAGTTTATCTATATTTCGAAATATTACATTTTTATGTGATTTAGACAAATGACATTAAGCAATGTTTGTGACTAGATTCTATAAACTATGTACAGTTTTTGTCAATAAATTTTTGTCCAGTTCAGTTCAATTCAGTTCAATGTTCCATCTGTCGAGCTTCATTGTCATAGTTCTCAGAATGATATTTGGGTTTATTTATGTTTTTACCCGGTTTAGATGGTTTTCATTGTCCAAATAAACTAGCTGATGGTGGGACTAAATTCTATATAGGCTATGTCGAAATTACATCTTCGGAGCAGTCTGCTTTACTTATTACAATAGGGCTGAAATAGATTGGGTGTACTGAATAGATTGATAAATTATACCATTTAGATTGTCCATTTGTGACGTCACCATGTACTTCATGAAATCGACCCCTTTTTGTTTTACTCTTTTTACAGTGGTGTAGAGCTTGACCATGTTGGAGCGTGCGGACAAGCGTGTATTTGTCCACGTAACTTCCAGCCTGTGTGTGGATCTGACGGGAAAACATACTCTAACAAATGTTTACTGAAATGCTCGTAAGTAAAGCCCATGATAAATGACCTGACAGGGTATCCCTAGCTAATCGATAGAGATAATCTGCCTGGTCATTTATCGTGAGCTATATTATGAATCAATCCCTTTTCTAACAAAGCATGGTTTTGTGTGTCGCCTGCTTCATTTTTGAATATGAAAAAGGGGTTAGGGAGATTTTAAAGCAAAAAAACAAACTGCCTTTTAGATCTATACAATTTTGCTGTCATTCCGATAGTCCGGCAAACAAAATACAGTTGACATAAACACTGATCGTTATTTTGACGCCAGTTCGTAAACTCGAATGACTGTGACGAAAATTTATCCTTCTGGTAAACTTATGCTTAAATAAGTGTAAACCATAAAAATATCCCAGAGTTGTTAGGCTATTATTGTTATTGGTGGTGGTGCTTTTTTGCAACTATTTTTTACGTATTAGATAGAGGCTGTATAGTGGATTCTACGCGAAATAAACATTCAAATGCGCGCAGAGCATTGAATGTTTATATCGCGTAGAATCTACTATACAGACTCTATCTGACTTATACTTAGTGTTCGCTAGCGGTTCATTGGAGATTGGGCGTGGCTATGTATAGACGTCATATAAACTAGCCGGCAGCCCATTTATTACTCTCCAAAGCCGAGGTCTATATTGATAAACCATCAAATATGACCTCTGCCGTTTTTGATAAACAGCCTATTTGGTCGTCATAATCTAATTATAGCACATCATTTGAATTATCGAATCAAAATCATTCAGCTTTATCTTGCATGATCATTACGTATACATTGCGTCGCTTCTTTTTTTGGCTGAAGCCGGTAACATTTGAATTATCGAATCAAAATCATTCAGTTTCATCTTGTTTGACTACGTATACATTACTTCGCTTCTATTTTTGGCTGAAGCCGGCAATTTGAATCGTCAGCCAATGAAAGTTTGTATCAGATTTTTAAATTGTTTTGTCGTGTATAGCCAACGATTGGATACCGAAATCCCGCCAAGGTCCCGAGATTAGACGTGAAATGACCCTGCGGGAACAGAGCATCATTCTATCATAATGGAATAAAGAGAGAATGTGCTCTGTTTTTAAGAGAGTACCCATTTATGCGAAATAGAGCGGAGGATTTTAAAATATACTACAATTTCATTGGTCCAAAAAGTAGGTCAAACACTAAATGTATCTTACATATTTCAGCGGTGCGGTATTGGCGTACGAAGGTAACTGTAATGCAGTACAGCAAGGTGATGAACCTCTACAATGTATTTGTCCTTCTAGCCTATGCTTTAAATTTCAAAGCATAACAAAGATGCCAAAGTGTTGATGCTGTTTGCAACTATATTTATACATATACCTACCTATTTTAGCGGTGCGGTATTGGCGTACGAAGGTAATTGTAATGCAGTACAGCAAGGTGATGACCCTCTACAATATATCTATGCCGTCGTCATTGTTGTTGTTGTTGTAGCGGCGGCTGCTGATGGTGCTATTGATTCTGTCAGGTTTATATCTAACAAATACATATTTCAGCGGTGCGGTATTGGCGTACGAAGGTAACTGTAATGCAGTACAACAAGGTGATGAACCTCTATGTGTTTGTCCGTTTATTTATCTACCAGTATGTGGTGACGATGGTGTTACATATGGAAACCAGTGTGCTCTTGACTGTTCAAACAGGTAAATAATGGTTCATTCTGTGTTCTTTTTCCTTATTTTGTTCAGATTTTTTTAGCTCACGATAAAGGACCTGACAGAGCATCTCTAGCTAAAAGCTAGAGATGCTCTGCTAGGTCATTTATCGTTTGCTATATTTTCCCTTATTTTGATGATGATTTAGATTATACTCCGGTTACGATGGTATGTTTGCAAATTCCATCCACAAGATAGTGGAAAACGCTAACATGCCTTGACTTATGAAGAAAAATATTGTATGGATTGCTCAACATGTAAGGATAGGCCTACAGCATTTCTGTCCAGCAGAAATTAGTATCAAATCTATTTGGGCCGTCTATTCAAGTCGATCTTGTATCTATTCGCCTTTTCCTTTTCTAGTAACGGTAATGGGAGGCTAGTCCTCCATAGAAAGTGAAAAACTTGATAACAGTGCTATGATTCTTCTTTTCAAGTCCGAGACACTGCATGTGGTGCACTAAGCAACCGTAGGTCATTCATGATTATTATTATGACGTGTTTACAAAATTTACCCATGTGCTGTAAACAGCATAACATCAAACAGAAAATTATTGTAAAATGATGGTTCGAATCTTACGGGTGTCTCAAACCTATAAGTACGCCTTGAATGTATACAAGAAACTGGTCTCTGGCCAGTGATTAAATTATCTAGATTGGGTTTCTCTACAAAGTGACGGACAACAAAAGCTATAGATACATTTTATATTAAAGCGAAGACAACATGTAGCATATGTACGTTCGAAAATGACGTTACTATGTAACTTATTATACCTCCCACAACAAAGTTATGGGGGTATACTGGAATCAGGTTGTCCGTCCGTCCGTCTGTCTGTCCGTCTGTCCGTCCGTCCGAGGACATAATCTTGGACAGTGCTATGATTCTTCTTTTGATGTCCGAGACACTGCACATGGTGCACTACGCAACCGTAGGCCATTCGTGATTAGCCTATTATAATCATGACGTGTTTACAAAATTTACCCATGTGCTGTAAACCGCATAACATCAAACAGAAAATTATTGTAAATTTGCATATGATGGTTCGAATCTTACGGGTGCCTCAAACCTGTAAGTACGCCTTGAATGTGTACAAGAAACAGGCTCCGGTTTCTCGAAAAAAAAAAAACTTTTAAATATAGTCTCATGAGAACATGCTCAACTTCAAAGGGATACTCTCCAACGTTGAAGGGTATTCGATTGAAGTTCACGTGGATTTCGTGCGATTTGAGCATGGTGCTCAGATTTGAGCATGAGAACGTACTTAACTTTTTTCGAGAAACCGGGGCCTGGTCTCTGGCATGTGCTTAAATTATCTAGATAGGGTTTCTTTACAAAGTGACGGTCAACAAAAGCTATATATACATTTCATATTAAAGCATTCACCCGATCATATCGACAACATGTAGCCTATCGTAGGATACGTTCGAAAATGACGTTACTATGTAACTTATTCAAACTGCAGTTACAACAATTTCGAAAGTAGCCAACATTATGTTTATTACTTTATATTTATTACATTATATTTATTACATTATATTTACTACCTTTATATTTATTACATTTTTATCAAATTACATCATATCTATTACATTATATTTGTAACATTATATTCATTACATTATGTTTTTATTATATTTATTACTTTATATTTATTACATTATATTAAATTACATTACATGTATTACATTACATGTATTACATGAAATTAAATTACATTACAGTTATAACATTACATTTATTACATTACATTTATTATATTATGTTTATTATATACTCAGTTCCAAAAGAAAGTGTGCACTTTTAAATTTTGAATATCTCGAAAAGTTTACCGTCTACCGTAAGGAAATTTTGTATGACATATCTCAAGACTTTTGACAAACGATATTTTGATTCAGAAATCACAAAGATCGCACGAATTTTCGGCTTTATTGCGATTTTGCATTTTTAGTGTTTTACGTATGCCTCACGTGCTGGATAAGTTATTGGTCAGAAATTACACTCACTGAAAACCTTTTGCCATACCTTAACATAAAATCAAATTTTCATTACATTCAAAACGTGAGACGAATTACAATTAACGTCGGTGAACACGACCGAACATGGTGAAAACAAAAGCCGTAACAAAATTTGAATCTATACGGTATTTGTGTTCTAATAGCATGTGTCCATTTTTATGGCATCTAATATGCATACATATTTGTTTTAGAACGTTGTTGCGCCGTTCGACGACAATTTACTAGACTACTAACGTAGCGATTTCTAACGTCAACATACACATAACGTCTACAGGAAAGTTTAAACTTTAGCTTGGAAATTGCTCGGAAGACCTGATCAAACCCAACAAAGGCAAATAAGCGTGTAACTCTTTCCACAGAAGAAGCTGTAACGAGTGCAAATCTCAACACCATCAACACCATAATGATCTGACTGCGTGTGTGCAGTATGAGCAGTTCTATCGACATCTGTTATGATGCCAATTTGCTTTAAGGTCTAATCTGAAGTATGATATCACTTTTACTCCCTAAATTGTCATAAACATTGTGAAAATTAAGGTAAAAGCAAAACGCGAAAGTGCACACTTTCTTTTGGAACTGAGTATATTATATTTATTACATAATATTTATTACATTACATTTCAGCGTGAAGAAAGTATCAGACGGTCAATGTCCTAAAGCCGCTGTGAACATGACGCTGGCACCGACTAACCCGTAGACAATGAAATACGATGCTTAAGGTAGAATACCCGTAATGTCGCCATTTTGAGATTCATTAACCCTTTCCCAAACGACAAAAATTTACGGTGATCCACTTCAAAATTTGACACAAATGACAAAATGGAAGTTATCAAAGATAGGATTTGTGTATAATATGACATAGAAAATATTGAGACAAAAGGAGAAACTGCTGGTTATCAGCAGTTTCTTCTTTTGTTTCAATGTTTTCCCAAGCCTATTCCACCAGGGACGTCAAAACCAGGTCTTGTTTGGGAAGGGGTTAAACATCGGCTTTTCCCGAGCGTCGTCGTCACGTATCCGAAATATTCGGGCGCGGTCGTTAACATTCGGCGGTGGAAAGTTCCACCGCCGAATGTTTTCGACGTCACCCGAATAATTCCGACGTCGCTCGAAACTCATTACGGGTATTCTTCCTTAAGTATGGATTGACGGACGTTGATTGATCGCTTAACCGGTTACCAGATGGAAAAAATAGACAATTCTGAATTCAAATAGCCTATGTTTGTAGACTACAATTTCAATAAATTAACTTTTTGGTCATTCTGTGTGGAAAACACTGTGGGAAATAAAGATTGTTTTCCAAAGCTTTGAATCTAATAGGGCGCCAAAAAGCGTCAACGTTGTAAACCTTTCGCGTTGATGCCTTTCGGTACTGTTTTTTTAGCGAGCCGGGACTTTATGTCCGGGGAGCTAATGTCACAGCCCTAGTGTCGGCGTCGGCGCCGTCCCGTCCCGTCCCGTCTTCACTTGAAAAACTTTAACCTGGTCTATATCTCATGCACTATTGGAGATACAGCCTTGATATTTCATACATGGATACATATCGACAAGACCTTTCATTTGGGACCATGACCTTTGACCTAATGACCCTGACCTTGGAGTTTGACCTACTTTTGAAAAAATTTAACCTGGCCTATATCTCATGCACTATTATTGATAGAGCCTTGATATTTCACACATGGATACCTCCTGCCAAGACCTTTCATTTTGGGCCATGACCCTTGACCCTGTGACCTTGACCTTGGAGTTTGACCTACTTCTACAAAAAATAGCTGTTTTTGTGACAAGCTGTCGTATAGGGGAGCTACGTTGTCCGCGGACAACTCTTGTTTAAATATAGACCTAAAAGACTTGGGGAAAGCACGATTGAGACAAAAGAAGAAAATACTGATTCCCATCATTGTCTCCCTCTGTCTCAATACTATGTTCCATTCTATACATTGTGTACAAATGGATGGCCTATCGCGAAACGGTTGTAACTGTCTTTATGTTTATAGGCAGTTACAACAGTTTCGCGCTGAGCCATCGAAATAACATCTGATCCAGGATCTGGAAAAGGGCCCCTTATAGCTTTTAAGACAACCATGCTTCAAGATGAATCTGTGCCCAAGTGGAGTCTGATCGGAATCCATACTTCTATTTAAAGTTTGCAGAGGATGAGAGTACTATGTGAGAACAACATAGTCTTTGTCCAGACTGTGTGTAGTCTATGTGCAGGCTGATCTGGAATTATGTTGGTCTATTATGACTTTGGAACACTTTTCCAGAGCCTGGCTCAAAATGTTTTCTGTAGGCCTATACATGATTGTGTTTTGTGAAATTTGTATTGAATAAACTTGAAACTGCAAGTAAATATTTTGCCTGGTGTATTTTGTAGCCCATATACATTTGTACAATCATTTTGAAACGCAGCCTCTTTAAATTTTGAGCAGTCTAAACATTTTTAGTCGATTGTGTTTAAGGTAAGATCTGTGTAATGCACTTCTTGTATCGTTATATTTCGACTTATTCCGTGATGTCTTTAAGTCCGAGCATTTTTAAGACACCGTTATATAGATGCAATAACACCTGTTTTCGCAACAACCGAAATAATTTAGCGTGCTCAGATTTCCGGAGAATATTCTAAACACTTTTTGTGAAAATATTTCTAAACTGTATGAAGAGTAGTAAAAAAACCCCAAAAAATCAAAAATCAAAATTGGATAGCAATGGAAATGACTTCCCTTGAAATTGTATTTTCGCACCATTCAGATTTTGTTCCATAAAAGGTCACATATCACATTACACAGGTCTTACCTTAAGGTATTACATCTTTCATCATCTACCAAACGCTTCGTGCAACTTTCGGCGTCATCCGGATACCCTCGTCAATTTCTGGGCTCTTTCCGTGGAAACTGAAATATATATCCTCGTCAATTTCTTCAGACATGGATGACGCCCGAAGTTGAACGACGTGTTTTGTAGATGATGAATGATGTAATTCCTTAAATGTAAACTCCCGCTCGGCAATGTTCTTTCGGTACATTCAGAAGCTACAAAAAGGTTTGAAATAAGAAAAATCGGTTTTCACCGTTTCGGACAGATTTTTCCAAAAATTCTATTTTTCAAGATACTACTGCATGTGTACTGACTCTTAGAGCTTACTTTTAGTGTTGCACTGCTACTACATACGTACATTGCAAGGATCAAACCCTTTTGCCCATATACTTGTCTTGTTATAAACATCTTATGTAAATAACTGTAATAATTATTGCAATAAAATATGTTTAAACAAAAGGATCTTGCAACAAAAAACACTGTTTCGGTACATTCAATAGCTTCATGCGCATATCTAAAGTACGGAAATTTCTCGTTACAAAGTTCATTTTACACCGTTTAGGGCAGATTTTTTCAAAAATTACTTTTTTTCAAGACACTACATTTAGAATGGTCTTTTTGTGTTGTACTGCTGCTATATACGTACTATTCAAGGACCTTGCACACAAAAAAAACTTTTTTTGGTAAACCCAATAGCTACAAGAAGATTTGAAATAGGGTTTTACACCGTTTGGGACAGATTTTTTTTCAAATCATTTTTGTCAATATTTTCGTACAATGCCCATAGATAGGCCTCTTTTATGTTGCACTTCTGCTATATGTGTGCAATGCAAGCATCTTGCACCAAAGCACCCTTTTTCGGAATATTCAATGACGTCATGATTTTTTAGATGAGGAAAACTAGTTTTACACCGTTTGGGTCAGATTTTTCCAAACATCCTTAAAATATTTCAACACAATATCTGTGTTACACTGCTGCTACATACGCACAATACAAGGAATTTGCACCAAAAACCCTTTTTCGGCACATTCAATGGCTACAAGAAGGTTTGAAGTAAGGAAAATTCGTTTTACACCGTTTTGGACAGATTTTTCCAAAATATTTTTTTTTCGAGATATTAACTTTAGATTGGTATTTTTTGTGATGTAGGCTATTGCTGCTACGTGCGTAAAATACATGGATCTTGTATCATTAAATCCTTTTCCGGAACATTCAATAGCTAAAGGTATATTTGAATTAGGGAAAAATCTCTTTACACCGTTTAGGAAACATTTTCTAACGAATATCTAATTTTTAAGGTACTATCGGATCATAAGAATGGTATTTTTGTGTTGTTTTGATGCTTCGTACAATACAAGGACCTTGCACGAAAAACTTTTTGGTACATTCAATGGCTACCAGAAGATTTAATTTTAGGAAAATTTGTTTTACACCGTTTGGGACAGATTTTTTCAAAAAATTCTAAGTTTCCAGATATTACTTTTAGAACGGTCTTGTTGAATTGTATTGCTACTACATACGTAGGCTACATAGCAAGGATCTTGCACTAAAATGACACTGTTTCGGCACATTCATAGTCGACCATAAAACATTTTGACTTATAGCTCAGTCCATGAGTTTGCAGCAATGATCCGACCTAGCCTACCTTGAATTCTAGAACATCATTCATACACCCGATATGAAATTTTAGTATGGCATGGATCCTTTTCTCTATGACCTTTGACCCATTTTTGAGATCACCCTAACTGCAGAGCTAGTCTCAGAAGCATTTCAGAGTATAATAGCCATCTTTCAAAATGGTCCAGAAATTGTCAAAATGATTCAAAATCATTTATTTTTGCTTTTAACTTGAAAATAGAATATAATCAGTCTCAAATAAATAAATTATATTCAATTCCGGTAAAAAAAAACAACATTGTCCAATCACAGGTCACCTTGATCGTAATTATTAATCGGATCACATAAAAATAAAATTTACTTCCCTTATACCTATTTAGTAGAATATTTAGATATAATTACACGGCAGATGAGGGCCGGAGAGTGATATTAGCCCGCAACCGTGATATCTGCCCCGAGGTCTTTGGACCAAGGGCAGATATCGAGGTAAGGGCTAAGATCACTCTCCGGCACGAATCTGTCGTGTAATAATCTGTATATTGCATTCTTTTTATAACAAAAAAATAAAACTTCATTCTATGAATAAATATTAGGCTACCTTTAAATAAAATTTCTACAAATGTTCCAGTTGAAATATACTCAATACCATTCATTATTACAAAACTCGCAAGTGAAGTGAAGAGAGAGAACGTTACGACGGCAGCTGTTTTTTTTTTTTTTTTTTTTTTTTTTTTTTTTTTTTTTTTTTTTTTTTTGTAAACAACATTGCGTTTTTTCTGACGTCATTGATGTTTTTCGTCAGGAAAAGAGACACACAAAAGATCTGTACCTATAGATTTTGGAATAAATCCGATAAATCAGATATCGCATATCTGCCCGCTGCTAAGGATTCAAGTGGATATAGCATTTTCGGCCCGCCCGATATCTGACCGATTCTAGCCGAAAATGTTACTATTTATAGTAACGGAATGTAGGCTAATTTATCGATAATTATGCGTTTATCAAGCTGTTTGTAAACACCTTTGCATGCAAACAGAATATCAAGAGAAAAGAAGAAAGTCATATTTTAACCGGTAATCATGTTAGGCCCGGAAGAATTTTCACGACTACGAATATTAAGCTCCCAGTCTATATTTTCCAGTCTATCATGAAATGGACGATGAGACAGATGGCCATAAGTCGCTCGAGCGTTTAGGCCATAGGTGGGGCGACGACGCACCACTAAATTATTGAAAGGCCCGAAATGGTTGGGATAAAGCTATTGCGTCGATAACGGTCTAAAACAGTTTAACTAGATCTTAATCTAGATACAGTTACAATTTTTTAAACATTACTGACGGTAGCATATTTTAAACGAGGAAAATGGACTTATTTTTATGGAAAGGATTTTACGACTGATATTAAAACTGGCCTACCGGAACCAATTTTATCTCTTTCGCAAACAAGACCTGTTTTTAGAATCTTCCAAAATGAATATTGATTGATTGATTGATTGATTGATTGATTGATTGATTGATTGATTGATTGATTGATTGATTGATTGATTGATTGATCGATCGATCGATCGATCGATCGATCGATCGATTGATTGATTGATTGGGATTTTACCCATTCCAAAACAACAAGAATTTAGACTGTTTTAACTTGAAAACTGAGCACTATAATGTATAAAACGGATGATGGTAAAGATAGAAGTTTGTCTTTTATAAATGTAAACAGCTTGCTTGAAAAAACATTCAAGCAAAAGGAGAAAATACTGGTTATCAGCATTTTTGTCTTCTTTTGTCCCAATGTTTTCCCAAACTTTTTGTATTGGGGATCTAAAATCCATGTCATGCTAGATCTATATGCTTACCCCAAAAATTTCGGGGGAGCATATCAATTGTCGCTATGCTGTCCGTCCATCCTTCCGTCCGTCCACAGACACCCTAGACATTTTTGCCGTTTCTTGATTTGAGGCTGCGGCACGGAAAAAGGGGCTTTGGTGTAGCAAATAGCTTTTCACAATTTCTCATCATCTAATAGGCAGAATTTAATAAAATTTTGTACTTAAGTGACGAATGAGATGTTCTAGACCAAATTCTATAAATAATTTATAAAAAAAAAACTTGTCGTAGTAAAAAGGGACTTATGGTATGATAGCTTTTTTGTGACAAACACTTGTTCGGGGAGCATTATGCGACTATGACGGCTCTTGTTTAGAAAAGGGTTAAGTAATAACTCCTATCTAAATGCAGGCATGTTTTGTCCTTTTTTTTTCGGCGACTTGAGCGCATTCAGGCCTATTGCATGCCTATTCTGCAGCATCCAGCTGCTATCTCACAAGAATCATTGACAAATATCTACATATTGTGTCGAAACAATTGACTTTAAATTGTCAAACTTTGAAAATGAAAAGTTCCATTTTTGTCGTTTGGGGTTTTACCCTCTCACAAACAAAACCTGGTTTTAACATCATAAAAATGACCATGGAAACATTTAGGAAAAAGAAGATATTCAGCATTTTCTCTTTTAAAAAAGTTGTTTCACTAGTTTCTGTGCTTCATTATTTATACACAAATACTGAAACTTATTCATGGACACCAGTCTCATCGCCTGATGCAGCTTTCTAACAAAACTACTGTGAAATTTTGAGATTCCTGACCCAAGCCCATCTTCTAGATAGCTTAATGTTCAATCCACATCCTTTGTAAGCTAGCTATGTACACCTGTAACTGCAGGTGGGATATATGATAGGGTCCAATATAGTTTCTTAAAGTAAATTCACTGTGGCCATGAGTGGAATATGTGATAGGGTCCTATATAGTTTCTTAAAGTAAATTCACTGTGGCCATAAGTGGGGTATGTGATAGGTCCTATATAGTCCTATATAGTTTCTTAAAGTAAATTCACTGTGGCCATAGGTGGGATATGTGATAGGGTCCTATATAGTTTCTTAAAGTAAATTCACTGTGGCCATAAGTGGGATATGTGATAGGGTCCTATATAGTTTCTTAAAGTAAATTCACTGCGGCCATAGGTGGGATATGTGATAGGGTCCTATATAGTTTCTTAAAGTAAATTCACTGTGGCCATGAGTGGAATATGTGATAGGGTCCTATATAGTTTCTTAAAGTAAATTCACTGTGGCCATAAGTGGGGTATGTGATAGGTCCTATATAGTCCTATATAGTTTCTTAAAGTAAATTCACTGTGGCCATAGGTGGGATATGTGATAGGGTCCTATATAGTTTCTTAAAGTAAATTCACTGTGGCCATAAGTGGGATATGTGATAGGGTCCTATATAGTTTCTTAAAGTAAATTCACTGCGGCCATAGGTGGGATATGTGATAGGGTCCTATATAGTTTCTTAAAGTAAATTCACTGTGGCCATAAGTGGGATATGTGATAGAGTCCAATATAGTTTCTTAAAGTAAATTCAATGTGGCCATAAGTGGGATATGTGATAGAGTCCTATATAGTTTCTTAAAGTAAATTCACTGTGGCCATAAGTGGGATATGTGATAGGGTCCTATATAGTTTCTTAAAGTAAATTCACTGTGGCCATAGGTGGGATATGTGATAGGGTCCTATATAGTTTCTTAAAGTAAATTCACTGTGGCAATACAAATACAAATACAAATTCTTTATTTCACTCAGTTCCTGTACAGGAATACATGAGGTAAATGTTTACAAACGTGTGGAGGGAAAAATACAATAGTGTTAGATGTACAAATGGTTTTATAAAAGAAATGGAAATGTGACGTAGCGTTGCATCCCCTCCCACAAACTTCTGTGTATGAGAAATTTGTCGAAGGAGGTACACCGCACGTATTACACTAAGAGATTGTAGTTAGTTACATGGAAATATGTATAACATTTTCTAATATAATTTTGATAAATTTGCATAGATTAATGAGCTCATGAATTGAGTTACTATTCATTAATAAACCGAATTGAATGACATTTGAATTTCTTAAATATTTGTGAGGTATTAAAGATTTACGTTGTTTATCCAATGATTTACATTCTAATAAATAATGGTACTCATCACCTAAACTATTATTACAGAGGTCACATTTTCTGTCATTTAAATGTATATTAGTCCATCGTCCCTTTTCAATAGGGAGGCGGTGGTTATTCGTTCTAAACTTAATGAAGTATCGAAGGAGTGCAGGGGGAATTTCTGTTAAATATTTTTCAAAACCGAAGGTGTTTTTAAATAAATTATATGTAACGAGACTGTGGTCATTTTCTACTTTACTAAACCACGAATTTATATAAAGATCTTTTAGCTTTTGTTTTATTGTAAGTTTAAGCCACTTTGGGTTAAAATTTAATGGATTGTTCCAAACATTGATTAGACCAGTTTTGATGAATACATTTTTGACGTGTCTTAACCAATTGAATATTGTACAATTTTCATTATCTCGTAGATACATTTCTTGTATAGAGCAGTGAACATTATATAAGAGGGTGTTTGGCGTATTTACTGAAATCTTTGCCCAAAACTGCGTCATTCTAGTCTCAATGTCAATTGATAGCGGATAGACACCCGTTTCACCATAGACGATAGAGGTCGGTGTTGATTTCTTCAGTTTCAAAATATGTTTTAAAAATCGGAGTTGAACTTTTTCAAGGACATCGTTTTTGCCGAAACCTATTACTTCACACCCATATAATAATATTGGTTTTACAGTTTTATCAAATAAATCTATTTGCATGTCTATAGGTAATGAGAGTTTCTTAATCTTTCGTAATAGGCTATACATAGCACGTGTTGCTTGTTTTGCTAATTCTTGCTTCGCTCTATGGAAATTTCCAGATCTACTAAATGTGATGCCTAAATATTTGTATTCATTAACAACGTCGATTGGTTCATTATCATACGTAAACTCATATTGCCGGTTTCTACATTTAGAGAAGATTACTATTTTTGATTTGTCATTGTTGACTTTTAAATGCCATTCTTTGCAGTAGTTTTTGTATAGATCTAAAGCTTTTTGGAGGTCGTCGGCGCTATCTCCTATTAGTACCGTATCGTCGGCATAGAGCAATAGAAAAATCTTTAAATATTCATTTACTGTAGTCATGATATGATCCGGAAGTGGAACACCTATCCCATTGATGATATTAGAATTGTTGAAAAAGCCACGTAAATCATTAAGGTAAAGGGAAAAAATTATCGGAGATAAATTTTCACCTTGTCTTACTCCAATATTACATGGGAATAGATTTGAGCAAACACCATTAAGTCTTACACATGATTTTATATTTTCATACATGTTTTTGATTAATCTAAAACATTTCCCGTTTATATTCGATTGAAGTAGTTTATGCCAAATTCCTTGTCTCCATACAGAGTCAAAAGCCTGTTTTAGGTCAATAAAAGCGCAGAATAATTTCTTTCTATTTTTAAAAGCTAATTGAATTAAATTATGCAAAATAAACATGTTATCTGTAGTTGAGAAACCTTCTCTGAAACCTGATTGACAGTCATTTATTATATGTTCTGTTTCAACAAATTTATGCAACCGAGAATTTATGATACTAGTAAAAAGCTTACCGAGGCAGCTAAGTAATGTTATTGGTCGGTAATTAGAGGGGTCGGCATTGCTTCCCTTATTTTTGTAAATAGGATTGATTATTCCTGTGGCCCATGAAGTTGGGAAAACCCCTGAATCTAAAATTAGATTAAACAGTTTAACATACACGTCGGCCAAAAGTGGGTAGCTTGTTTTTATATGTTCGTTTACTATATTGTCTATACCACATGATTTATTACTAGAGAGTTGTTTAATAGCTTTTTCTATTTCTTCTTTTGATATTTGTCCATTTATCATTAAATTATTGTTTGTTTCATCATCGTTGGTAGTGAGGTGGTCTGCATTTGCATCGTCTTCTCCGGAATTTAAGTTTTTAAAATAATCGTGGAAATCGTTAATATGACAGTCACTGGATTGTTTATTCGAGTTTTCGCTATTTAGAATTTTCCAAAATTTCCTGGGGTTTTTACTTTTAGTTTGCTTAAGTCGTTTTATCATATTATTTCTATCATTATTAAAATATTTGGAAATTGTCATTTTGTAATTTTTGGAACATTTTTTAAGATTCGATTTGTTATTTTCAGTTTTACGAAGTTTGTATTTAAATTTGGCTCGATGAAAGTTTTTTCGGGATTTCACGCAATCACCTTTGAACCACTTTGGTTTTATTGGACCTTTCTTGCTGTGTACTGTGCTGTGGCCATAGGTGGGATATGTGATAGAGTCCTATATAGTTTCTTAAAGTAAATTCACTGTGGCCATAGGTGGGATATATGATAGGGTCCTATATAGTTTCATAAAGTAAATTCACTGTGGCCATAGGTGGGATATGTGATAGGGTCCTATATAGTTTCTTAAAGTAAATTCACTGTGGCCATAGGTGGGATATGTGATAAGGTCCTATATAGTTTCTTAAAGAAAATTCACTGTGGCCATAAGTGGGATATGTGACAGAGTCCTATATAGTTTCTTAAAGTAAATTCACTGTGGCCATAGGTGGGATATGTGGTATGGTCCTATATAGTTTCTTAAAGTAAATTCACTGAGGCCATCAGTGGGATATGTGATAGGGTCCTATATAGTTTCTTAAAGTAAATTCACTGTAGCCATAGGTGGGATATGTGATAGGGTCCTATATAGTTTCTTAAAGTAAATTCACTGTGGCCATAAGTGGGATATGTGATAAGGTCCTATATAGTTTCTTCAAGTAAATTCACTGTGGCCATAAGTGGGATATGTGATAGGGTCCTATATAGTTTCATAAAGTAAATTCACTGTGGCCATAGATGGGATATGTAATAGAGTCCTATATAGTTTCTTAAAGTAAATTCACTGTGGCCATAGGTGGGATATGTGATAGGGTCCTATATAGTTTCATAAAGTAAATTCACTGTGGCCATAGGTGGGATATGTTATAGGGTCCTATATAGTTTCTTAAAGTAAATTCACTGTGGTCATAGGTGGGATATGTGATAGGGTCCTATATAGTTTCTTAAAGTAAATTCACTGTGGCCATAGGTGGGATATGTGATAGGGTCCTATATAGTTTCTTAAAGTAAATCCACTGTGGCCAAACGTGGGATATGTGATAGGGTCCTATATAGTTTCATAAAGTAAATTCACTGTGGCCATAAGTAGGATATGTGATAAGGTCCTATATAGTTTCTTAAATTAGATTCACTGTGGCCATAGGTGGGATATATGATAGGGTCCTATAAAGTTTCTTTAAGTAAATTCACTGTGGCCATAAGTGGGATATGTTATAGGGTCCTATATAGTTTCATAAAGTAAATTCACTGTGGCCATAGGTGGGATATGTTATAGGGTCCTATATAGTTTCTTAAAGTAAATTCACTGTGGTCATATGTGGGATATGTGATAGGGTCCTATATACTTTCTTAAAGTAAATTCACTGTGGCCATAGGTGGGATATGTGATAGGGTCCTATATAGTTTCTTAAAGTAAATTCACTGTGGCCATAGGTGGGGTATGTGATAGGGTCTTATATAGTTTCTTAAAGTAAATTCACTGTGGCCATAGGTGGGATATGTGATAGGGTCCTATATAGTTTCTTAAAGTAAATTCACTGTGGCCATAGGTGGGATATGTGATAGGGTCCTATATAGTTTCTTAAAGTAAATCCACTGTGGCCAAACGTGGGATATGTGATAGGGTCCTATATAGTTTCTTAAAGTAAATTCACTGTGGTCATAGGTGGGATATGTGATAGGGTCCTATATAGTTTCTTAAAGTAAATTCACTGTGGCCATAGGTGGGATATGTGATAGGGTCCTATATAGTTTCTTAAAGTAAATCCACTGTGGCCAAACGTGGGATATGTGATAGGGTCCTATATAGTTTCATAAAGTAAATTCACTGTGGCCATAAGTAGGATATGTGATAAGGTCCTATATAGTTTCTTAAATTAGATTCACTGTGGCCATAGGTGGGATATATGATAGGGTCCTATAAAGTTTCTTTAAGTAAATTCACTGTGGCCATAAGTGGGATATGTTATAGGGTCCTATATAGTTTCATAAAGTAAATTCACTGTGGCCATAGGTGGGATATGTTATAGGGTCCTATATAGTTTCTTAAAGTAAATTCACTGTGGTCATATGTGGGATATGTGATAGGGTCCTATATACTTTCTTAAAGTAAATTCACTGTGGCCATAGGTGGGATATGTGATAGGGTCCTATATAGTTTCTTAAAGTAAATTCACTGTGGCCATAGGTGGGGTATGTGATAGGGTCTTATATAGTTTCTTAAAGTAAATTCACTGTGGCCATAGGTGGGATATGTGATAGGGTCCTATATAGTTTCTTCAAGTAAATTCACTGTGGCCATAGGTGGGATATGTGATAAGGTCCTATATAGTTTCTTAAGTAAATTCACCGTGGCCACAAGTTGAATATGTGATAGGGTCCTATATAGTTTCATAAAGTAAATTCACTGTGGCCATAAGTGGGATATGTGATAGGGTCCTATATAGTTTCATAAAGTAAATTCACTGTGGCCATAGGTGGGATATGTGAAAGGGTCCTATATAGTTTCATAAAGTAAATTCACTGTGGCCATAGGTGGGATTTATGATAGGGTCCTATAAAGTTTCATAAAGTAAATTCACTGTGGCCATAGGTGGGATATGTTATAGGGTCCTATATAGTTTCTTAAAGTAAATTCACTGTGGTCATAGGTGGGATATGTGATAGGGTCCTATATAGTTTCTTAAAGTAAATTCACTGTGGCCATAGGTGGGATATGTGATAGGGTCCTATATAGTTTCTTAAAGTAAATTCACTGTGGCCATACGTGGCATATGTGATAGGGTCCTATATAGTTTCATAAAGTAAATTCACTGTGGCCATCGGTGGGATATGTGATAGGGTCCTATATAGTTTCTTAAAGTAGATTCACTGTGGCCATAGGTGGGATATATGATAGGGTCATATAAAGTTTCTTTAAGTAAATTCACTGTGGCCATAAGTGGGATATGTGATAGGGTCCTATATAGTTTCATAAAGTAAATTCACTGTGGCCATAGGTGGGATATGTTATAGGGTCCTATATAGTTTCTTAAAGTAAATTCACTGTGGTCATAGGTGGGATATGTGATAGGGTCCTATATAGTTTCTTAAAGTAAATTCACTGTGACCATAGGTAGGATATGTGATAGGCTCCTATATAGTTTCTTAAAGTAAATTCACTGTGGCCATAAGTGGGATATGTGATAAGGTCCTATAGAGTTTCTTAAAGTAAATTCACTGTGGCGATAAGTGGGATATGTGATAGGGTCCTATATAGTTTCATAAAGTAAATTTACTGTGGCCATAAGTGGGATATGTGATAGGGTCCTATATAGTTTCATAAAGTAAATTCACTGTGGCCATAGGTGGGATTTATGATAGGGTCCTATAAAGTTTCATAAAGTAAATTCACTGTGGCCATAGGTGGGATATGTTATAGGGTCCTATATAGTTTCTTAAAGTAAATTCACTGTGGTCATAGGTGGGATATGTGATAGGGTCCTATATAGTTTCTTAAAGTAAATTCACTGTGGCCATAGGTGGGATATGTGATAGGGTCCTATATAGTTTCTTAAAGTAAATTCACTGTGGCCATACGTGGCATATGTGATAGGGTCCTATATAGTTTCATAAAGTAAATTCACTGTGGCCATCGGTGGGATATGTGATAGGGTCCTATATAGTTTCTTAAAGTAGATTCACTGTGGCCATAGGTGGGATATATGATAGGGTCATATAAAGTTTCTTTAAGTAAATTCACTGTGGCCATAAGTGGGATATGTGATAGGGTGTTATATAGTTTCATAAAGTAAATTCACTGTGGCCATAGGTGGGATATGTTATAGGGTCCTATATAGTTTCTTAAAGTAAATTCACAGTGGTCATAGGTGGGATATGTGATAGGGTCCTATATAGTTTCTTAAAGTAAATTCACTGTGACCATAGGTAGGATATGTGATAGGCTCCTATATAGTTTCTTAAAGTAAATTCACTGTGGCCATAAGTGGGATATGTGATAAGGTCCTATAGAGTTTCTTAAAGTAAATTCACTGTGGCGATAAGTGGGATATGTGATAGGGTCCTATATAGTTTCATAAAGTAAATTTACTGTGGCCATAAGTGGGATATGTGATAGGGTCCTATATAGTTTCATAAAGTAAATTCACTGTGGCCATAAGTGGGATATGTGATAGGGTCCTATATAGTTTCATAAAGTAAATTCACTGTGGCCATAAGTCGGATATGTGATAGGGTCCTATATAGTTTCATAAAGTAAATTCACTGTGGCCATAGGTGGGATATGTGATAGAGTCCTATATAGTTTCTTAAGTAAATTCACCGTGGCCATGAGTGGGGTATGTGATAGGGTCCTATATAGTTTCATAAAGTAAATTCACTGTGGCCATAAGTGGGATATGTGATAGGGTCCTATATAGTTTCATAAAGTAAATTCACTGTGGCCATAGGTGGGATATGTGATAGGGTCCTATATAGTTTCATAAAGTAAATTCACTGTGGCCATAGGTGGGATATATGATAGGGTCCTATAAAGTTTCTTTAAGTAAATTCACTGTGGCCATAGGTGGGATATGTGATAGGGTCCTATATAGTTTCTTAAAGTAAATTCACTGTGGTCATAGGTGGGATATGTGATAGGGTCCTATATAGTTTCTTAAAGTAAATTCACTGTGACCATAGGTAGGATATGTGATAGGGCCCTATATAGTTTCTTAAAGTAAATTCACTGTGGCCATAAGTGGGATATGTGATAAGGTCCTATAGAGTTTCTTAAAGTAAATTCACTGTGGCGATAAGTGGGATATGTGATAGGGTCCTATATAGTTTCATAAAGTAAATTTACTGTGGCCATAAGTGGGATATGTGATAGGGTCCTATATAGTTTCATAAAGTAAATTCACTGTGGCCATAAGTGGGATATGTGATAGAGTCCTATATAGTTTCATAAAGTAAATTCACTGTGGCCATAAGTCGGATATGTGATAGGGTCCTATATAGTTTCATAAAGTAAATTCACTGTGGCCATAAGTGGGATATGTGATAGAGTCCTATATAGTTTCTTAAGTAAATTCACCGTGGCCATAAGTGGGGTATGTGATAGGGTCCTATATAGTTTCATAAAGTAAATTCACTGTGGCCATAAGTGGGATATGTGATAGGGTCCTATATAGTTTCATAAAGTAAATTCACTGTGGCCATAGGTGGGATATGTGATAGGGTCCTATATAGTTTCATAAAGTAAATTCACTGTGGCCATAGGTGGGATATATGATAGGGTCCTATAAAGTTTCTTTAAGTAAATTCACTGTGGCCATAAGTGGGATATGTGATAGGGTCCTATATAGTTTCATAAAGTAAATTCACTGTGGCCATAGGTGGGATATGTTATAGGGTCCTATATAGTTTCTTAAAGTAAATTCACTGTGGTCATAGGTGGGATATGTGATAGGGTCCTATATAGTTTCTTAAAGTATATTCACTTTAGCCATAAGTGGTATATGTGATAGGGTCCTATATAGTTTCTTAAAGTAAATTCACTGTGGTCATAGGTGGGATATATGATAGGGTCCTATATAGTTTCTTAAAGTAAATTCACTGTGGTCATAGGTGGGATATGTGATAGGGTCCTATATAGTTTCTTAAAGTAAATTCACTGTGGCCATAGGTGGGATATGTGATAGGGTCCTATATAGTTTCTTAAAGTAAATTCACTGTGGCCATAGGTGGGATATGTGATAGGGTCCAATATAGTTTCTTTAAGTAAATTCACTGTGGCCATAGGTGGGATATGTGATGCAGTCCTATATAGTTTCTTAAAGTAAATTCACTGTGGCCATAGGTTGGATATGTGATAGAGTCCTATATAGTTTCTTAAAGTAAATTCCTTGTGGTCATAAGTGGGATATGTGATATTGTCCTATAGAGTTTCTTAAAGTAAATTCACTGTGGTCATAAGTGGGATATGTGATTGAGTCCTATAAAGTTTCTTAAAGTAAATTCAATGTGACTATCAGTGGGATATGTGATAGGGTCCTATATAGTTTCTTAAAGTAAATTCACTGTGGTCATAAGTGGGATATGTGATTGAGTCCTATAAAGTTTCTTTAAGTAAATTCAATGTGACTATCAGTGGGATATGTGATAGGGTCCTATATAGTTTCTTAAAGTAAATTCACTGTGCCCATAAGTTGGATATGTGATAGAGTTATATATTGTTTCTTGAAGTAAATTAACTGTGGCCATAGGGGGATATGTGATAGAGTCCTTTATAGTTTTTTAAAGTAAATTCACTGTGGCCATAGGTGGGGTATGTGATAGTCATATATAGTTTCTTAAAGTATATTCACTGTGGCCATAAGTGGGATATGTGATAGGGTCCTATATAGTTTCTTAAAGTAAATTCACTGTGGCCATAAGTGGGATATGTGATAGGGTCCTATATAGTTTCTTAAAGTAAATTCACTGTGGTCATAAGTGGGATACGTGATAGAGTCCTTTATAGTTTCTTAAAGTAAATTCACTGTGGCCATAGGTGGGGTATGTGATAGAGTCATATATAGTTTCTTAAAGTATATTCACTGTGGCCATAGGTGGGATATGTGATAGGGTCCTATATAGTTTCTTAAAGTAAATTCACTGTGGCCATAAGTGGGATATGTGATAGGGTCCTATATAGTTTCTTAAAGTAAATTCACTGTGGTCATAAGTGGGATATGTGATTGAGTCCTATAAAGTTTCTTAACGTAAATTCAATGTGACTATCAGTGGGATATGTGATAGGGTCCTATATAGTTTCTTAAAGTAAATTCACTGTGGTCATAAGTGGGATACGTGATAGAGTCCTATAGAGTTTCTTAAAGTAAATTCACTGTAGCCATAAGTGGGATATGTGATTGAGTCCTATATAGTTTCTTTAAGTAAATTCAATGTGGCCATAGGTGGGATATGTGATGGAGTCATATTTAATTTCTTAAAAGTAATTTCACTGTGGCCATAAGTTGGATAAGTGACCCTTGGATAAGTGATAATGTCCTTTATAGTTTTAAAGTAAAATCACCGTGGCCATATATGGAATATATGATTGAGTCCTATATAGTTTCCTTAAGTTCTATATAGTCAACATTACTCATTGCATATTTATCAAGTTCGGGTGCAACTATACTGATTATACCAGGATATTGATCATGTCACTAAAATTCATTTGAATGCTCCAATCCATCTCGATTTTATAATCAAATTCCACGAACTCTTTGCTCGATCCTCGAACTTTGGGAAACGTAAACAGAGAGGGGGAGATCGCTGAAAACAAATGAGGTAGGCTATCATTTCCCTCGATATTTTTCGTGCTAAACAGTTTTAAATTCCCGTATATTTTTGTCTTTATTTTGCTGGGACGGACTATTTTGAATTTATCTTTGGGAAGACCAGTCAGAATACGTAAAACTATTTCCAAACGACCACTTTTATATATGAGCCAGGATCTGGAAAAACGTCCCTTAAGGTATTCGCACACTAATGAACGTCAAAAATCATCGGCAAATGTCGACATATGTCGACATTTTCCGTATTTTCTTGAAAATATTTTTTCCAAAGGAAATTATTTGTGTTAGTATAATTAAATCCATTTGTTCCAATATTTTAGAGTTTTAAAGATAAAATGTTGAAAAAAATAACCTATTACTGCATTTATCTTGAAACAAAAGTTACAGTTCATGATTTGTTTTGATGACGTCATAACGTCGCCGCCAAATAATACGACGTCGTTCCCGCGTTCTGTATAATTGACGTCGACGCGTGTATAGCTTGTTGTCATACAACTAAAACCAAATTGTAGGGAAATCGGTAAATAGATTTGTAAATGGGTGATTTGTAAGTGAATTATAATTCAATTTTCAGTTTAACCTCTTCACAAAATCATGTCCGAAAGAATAGATACTTAAAGCAAAATGAAATTTAACATGTTCTTTGTGTGTGTCAAAGGACGCACAAGGCATGTTACCATGGCGATTTCTTTAATTTTGGACGGCGAAAATTCCTTTTTCTTATGTATTTGCTTCCTACGCATGTGTAGATATTTTTCAAGTTCTGATTAGAAAGGCCCCACTAATACTTAATGTAGAATGACTTTTTAAATATGACAACCCAAAAAATTCAAACAGATTTTCAAGAGAATTTTGTTGCTATGCATTCCGACTTTTTCATTTTTTTTCAGTATTATTGTTGCAACAATATGGCAAGAGTAATTTTTTATAGTAGTATATTTAATAAGTTCTTGTCCGGTGCATAAATTGTAAGTGTTTCTGGAAAATGTCACTTTTTATTGAGTTTTGAGCATCTGTTACTCAGTGCGCGAAACGCCCATTTTTCATATCGGTTTGATAAATCTTAAATTTGTCATAAAATTGTAAAAGGATGGGTTGCAATAAGGGGTCAAAAAATAGTTTTTCTTTAAATTTTGTGGATTGATAGGGTTACATAATATCTTTAATTTGTATGTGTAAAAAATCTGGTTTCGGCTTATTATCCGAGATATGGGTAAATGAAGTGGGTGGGGTAAGATTGACTGAAACACAGTAGGGGTAATTCTAAGTCACTTATCTTTCTTATTTTTAGCCCCAGATGCGTGAAAATTTGTATGCGTGTCTTGTGATATATGCGTTAAACATTTATGGGCTTACATTAGATATTCCATTTATATCTTTTCCGTAATATTCATTCTTCTTTCTTTCGCCAAATTTCGCTATTTTTTAACGACCAACTTTACCAAACTATCTCCACATGTTTTATTTGAAATACGATTTTTATGAAACTTTACAGATGTATTATCCAGATATAAATGTAACTTAGTGTGAAATTTGAAAGAAAAGTGTTGGCCCGTTGTTGAGATATTTGACCTTGACCTTCAAAATACCATCAAAGTCGGGAATGTCCGTTAAAACTACGCATTGTTGGGAAAATGGTTAGGGTTGAATGGCATGTGACAGCCCATTCATAAAAGAATGCGTTTCACACACGATTGGGGTTTTTATTGTATAATTTTACCGTTAAAATTGATATAATCAATATAATAAACTTGGTCACCTCTCAGAGTTACCAGGTCATTTCATCTAATGAAATCATTGATAGACAGATATTTAAGGCATGTCTATACATTTAACATTATTTTCTTTTTGTTGATATATAACGTTATATAAATATTTAGCTTAAGTTAATTAATTGTAAGCACATTTGGTCATTTATCATTCACAATGTGTCTTCTTTATAACCACATAAGAAATACAATCTGAAAATGATTAGTTTTCTCCTAGCAAATTGATAATTCTTGTCCATGAGATGAGTGAATAGATATAAACTCTTAGACAATTCAAGTTGCATATAAAGCTTTGGTAGTTCTAGCAATCTTAACATAATGCTAATATTTAATTTCACTCACCTGTGGTAGTAATGTTAATCACAGCGCTTTCCGCGTAGACATGTTTCATGTGCAATATTTAGTTTCATAAGAAAACTGAGAAGTAAAAAGAATTTCTTTTCTTTCCAATTCTTCCGAATGGGTTGTACGATACAAAAAAGTAAATATTGCTACGAAACTCATTAGGAACAACAAAAAGAAACCATGTTTCCCATCCTTATGAATAAAATTGGCGCTTTAACTATCACATTTTGGCATTTCCCGAGTTTTGAAGTCATTTTGAAGGTCAAGGTCAAATATCTCAACAACGGGCCAAGGCTTTTCGTTCAAATTTAACACAAAGTTACATTAATATCTGGACAATACATCTGTAAAGTTTCATAAACATCGTGTTTCAAATAAAACGTGTGGAGATAGTTTGGTAGAGTTGGTCGTTAAAAAATAGCGAAATTCTTAGAAAGAAAGAAGAATGAAAATTACGGAAAAGATATACATGAAATATCAAATATAAGCCCATAAATGTTTAACGCATATATCACAAAATATGCATACAAATTTTCACGCATCTCGGGCTAAAAATAAGAAAGATATGCGACTTAGAATAACCCCTACTGTGTTTCAGTCAATCTTACCCCACCCACTTTATTTACCCATATCTTGAAAAATAAGCCGAAACCAGATTTTTTACACATACAAATTAAAGATATTATGTAACCCTATCAATCCACAAAATTTAAAGAAAATCTATTTTTTGACCCCTTATTGCAACCCATCCTTTCGGTCAAATTCCCTTATTTTTTCAGAAAAGGTGTCTCTTTGTATGTAGATTGAAAAAATAAAGTGATCCACCCCGTAGAATTTTATGCCCATTAGTGTGTGAATTCCTTAAGGCTTTTGAGCCCAACATAGATCCAGATCATCCTGTGCATACGCACAGTCTGATCAGGATCCATATTGTTCTCCAATTGCTTCTTTGTGTCCTGTAGTGACTTATAGAGAGCAGCAATGATGCATATTGGACTCCATTTGACAACAGGCCGATCTTGAAACTCAATTTTGAAAAATGCTATAAGGGACGTTTTTCCAGATCCCGGCTCATATATATATTAAAACCTCAGTTAATTAGAATAAAAATTCTATGATCGCAACCTCCACACAAAATGCCACGTCATCACAGAGCAAATTATTAGACATTATGACTGGTTTGTACTGATGGACTCAAATCACCCTTTCTCAAACGAGACCATGTTTTGTCGTTCGTTAGGCAAAGGGGTTAGGGAAGCTATAGGACAAAATGCTGATGACCAACATAATCATATTTCTCGTTTTGTCTAAATAACGGCTTTCTTTGCTATATTGTACACAATACTAATCGCAACCATTTCTTATACAAAATATGTTCTTGGTGTAACAAGTGCAAATGGTTTGGCAAAACGTTGAGAGAAAAGAAGAAATTGCTGGTCAGCAATTTCCCCTTTTCTTTCAATATTTTCCGTATAATTATACGTAAACTATCTTCTATTAGTTATTATTCTAATCAAGTATTTTCTCGTCTGTAAATTCTTTCAAACAGGACTGGCCTTACTTTTTGCCCATCGGAAACTTCCATTAAATTTTAGAAATCTGTAATATTTATCGTCGGTTTTATTGCAAAGCCTCGTATCTACAGCCTAAGTCAATCTGTAGATACGATGTTTTTCAATAACACCGACGATATACCGTTGTCAAACGCACGAAATAGGGAGCACAAAACTGCAGTCTGATTAAAATCCGGTGTTAGCTTACAGTAACATCTGACAGGCACCAATAAGGGATCATCTTCAAGGCCCTTTCTTCTGACCAATTAAATAAACGTTTTCAAGAGTCTGATCAGCGATGAAACCGACTATTATGCCACAATACATCATATTTCAGTACAGAACCATGTGTTTGTCGTGGAAAATCATACATGACAAAATATTTAATTGGTCAGCGTAAATATAACCGATTTTGGTTTTCTTGGCAGATGACCCGTAACTAGTGCCTATCAGATGTTACTGTAAGTTAACCCCGGATTTTAATCAGTCTGACAAAACTTATTTTGTTTCAGCCTTTCAGCAGGACTATGATCTTACCACGGCTTAATAACGAGGTTTATGGTAGGTTCCAATTGCCGATCTGATCAACTCGATCAACACGACCACCTAATTTCCCCGATCAAGCCCGACCAAATGTATGTACACGACTTCTTCTCGATCTCTAGTCGATCAAACTAGACCCCCGCCCGAGCACTCCCGATCATTTCCCGATTGAAACACGACCATCTTTCCGATTTCTACTCGATTACGCCGTCCTTAATTCGAGCCCTACACAATCAGGACCCGACCATCTCGATCTACAGGGTGTTTCATAATATATGGTACAGTTTCAAATAGATATACAGCATACTTCATACAATCTTGCAATAATCAAAATCATATCATTTGTTAGAGTAGAGAATATAGTTTTATAAGACATATGTCATATAGTAACATTAGACAAATTAAGTAGACAACGCATTTTATTACATACAGTGTTTCCCATCAACTGCTCGAAACGACGTCCATTTTGACGTTACAAGGCATTCAGTCTCTTAATGAAATTCACTGTAATTTCGTTATTCAAGTACTTATCTTCAAACTTTTTAATAATTCTGTTAGCCTGCATTATACTGATAAGCTTTTTATACGGACCATCTTATTCAATCGTCTAATTAAATAAATGATATATTCTATCAAATTACGACTTCAAAATTTACAGACGTCTTTCCCTGGATAGCGTGATTTACGAAAAAAAACATATCATGTAAGATGACGTTAACAATGACGTCTTGATATTACCCAATAAATATTTTGTATAAAATGTCATTATCGTATCTTCAAAATGATATAAAAATTGTTAATGTATGACGTTATTGAACATGCTTTTAATTCATCTAAAAGTGTATCACATATTATAAAACACCCTGTATACACGATACTACACGACTAGAACGAGCTGATTCTATTCTAGATGTTCTGAATGAAAATCGTTCTGCAGTGTCTGTGAGTATTTAAAAATACAACGATTAATGCATTCTTTAATGCATTAAATACCAGTGTTTCAATCGCAGGTGTTATGTCTCAATGCGGGAAATCACATGAAGCACCATTTCCGATAATTTTCGACGTTTCCTTTAATAAAATCTGCGCGGGATCTCGTGCTGTTTGTACACATTTATTACCACACGACCTTGTGTTCCCACTGCCGATCAGATCAACTCGATCAAGCGATCGAATACAGCGGTCGAGGTGGTCGAAATTGATCTGCATCGCTCGGGCTTCCTACTCGACATTTTTGACAAGCAAAAATAGTCGGGTACAAGTATGACCGAGAAGCGATTGTGTATTGATCGGGTTCAAGATCGACCTTATCGAGAATCAGCCGGGTCTGGAGATCGAGAGTCATTGGGTTGATAATCTGTATTCCGACCTGCACCGAAAGTGCACCCGATTAAATCGACTTGAAATGGAGTAATTTCCGACCACACCCCGATCAACTCGACCTCTGGTTCATCTGTTCACTCAATCAAATCAGGTGAAGAGGTCGGGTTCGATCGACTAGAGATCGAGAAGAAGCCATATGGTCGGGTTTGATCGAGTGCATCTAAGCGATCGAGTAGATCGAGTTGATCCGCTACCATAGAGCAGTTGAAAGTACTCGATCACCTCGACTTGTACGAGTAATTCCCGGACGCATTCCCGATCAACTCGACTTCTGCTCTATTTGTTCATCCAATCAAATCCCGGTAAAAGATATCGGCTCGATCACACACAATCTCTACACGATCGGTGATTTCCATCAGCTCGATCTTCTATACGATCGATACCTTTCCGATGTATTTTCTACTCGATCACTTAATGGATTTTTTGACGTGTCAAAACAAATTGGCAGGATTCCCGATCGATGCAGACCAAACTCGATCATCTCGGCTAATCCCGATCACCAATGCCGACAGACCTCCACCGCTTGATCGGGTTTAATCGAGTTAATTTGATCGGCAGTGGGAACCTAGCATTAGATAACGAACAAACTAGGTCGGACTTCAAACTCGGTGGTTGGACTTTCTTTACCGTTATCCGCAATGCAAGAAAACATTACTTTCCCAAAGAAAACATGGCTATGACGAAGAAAGACCGAAAACATTGAGGCAAAAGAAGGAAAATGTTGATAACAAAATAATCGTAAAACCATGATCGTTCTCATTGACATATTCTTTTCAGGTAGTTAGTGTGTATAGCTTTGCTAGAAAGACTTTTTTGTTTGTAAATTCGGCGAAAGAACGCGTGTAACGTGTAACATAAATTTTCAATGGCGACGGATATTTATAGACAACTTTGCGATTAAGTTACGCCAAACACATTGGAAAATATATCATATGAAAGTGGAAATGCTGTAGAATGTTTTGCCACACGGAAATCAAATTTCGATGTCGATTACGCAAATAAGCCCAGTTTGTTCACCAAAAATCGCAGTGTAACAATTAGAATTACGTCGCAGAAAAAATGACAATTTTGCTTGATATTTTGTGAATTAATGACTGAAATGCAACAAAACTCGATATAAGAAATATTATTTTTCTTTGTTTCTATGATATATACAAGACTAGAAAGACCTGAAGGTCTTGAGTCGCTCCACAGGCCTGAATTTCTTTTAATATTAAATCCAAATTTTGACTAGATTTTTGAATACTTGTGGTTCGTACAGCAAAAACAAAGTCAAAAGCAGCAATCATGTGGTCAATGCAAAAAGAAAGTAAATGATTGACTAATATTTTAGGGATGTAATAGAGTGATAATAAAATTGAAAACTAATTTTTCAAATCAAGGACACATAATTCAGTCTGTATATTTAAAATCAAATCGAAAATTAAACACATGCAAGATCTTATGGTCACTATCATTCTGTTCAAATTTTGTCTATATTAGTCAATATTCGTGGCTTCAAGAGTGGAAAAAGTGTCGAAAACTGAAATTTTGTCAATTTCAAGGGCACATTACTCAGATTGTAACAGTGTGATCATGTTGAAAATTACACATAAGCAAGATCTTGTTGTCAACAAGATTCTTTCCAAGTATCATCTTGATTGGTTAACATAACATAGTCATTTGTGGTTGTTAGAGTGAAAACAAAGTCGAAAATTGCAATTTTGTCTAATTCAAGGGCACATTACTCATGATTTAAGATTTCGATCGAGCTGAAAATTACACACAGGCATCATATAATGCTTATATATATTCTGTCCAAGTTTTGTCTTGATTGGTCATTATTTGTAAATTTTAGAGTAAAAATAAAGTCAAAACCAGCAAAATAGAGCAGAAAATGGCAATTTTTTGGCAATTTCAAGGGTACATAACTCATGCTATAAATTTAAGATCTAGCTGAAAGTTTTACCAAGGCAAGATCTAATAGTCAGCATCATTCTGTCAAAGTTTTGTCTTGTTTAGTCAATATTTGTAGTTGCTAGAGTGAAAACAAAGTAAAACAAGAGGACCCTGAGGGCCCTAAATCGCTCACCTGAGTAATGTTTTAATAATGCCAAATAACTTTGCATATGTTGCGCATTGTGGTCCCAGAGAAGAATTTGGCCATGTAATTTAGGAGGAGATGTCGTTTACAAAAATTGATGAGTTTTATGACATTTCCCATTTTCTGATGCCACAGCAACCAGAGTTTTTCATGGATTTCAATTCTTTTAGAAATTTTCATAAGGGGCCACCCAAGGAACATTTCTGCCAAATTTGGTTGATTTTAACCCAGAAGTTAAGGAAGAGATGTCGTTTAAAGAAGTTGTTAAGTTTTTGTGAAATTTTCCATTTTCCGATGCCACGGTAACCAGAGTTTTTCATTGATTTCAATTCTTTTAGCAATTCTTATAAGGGACTACCCAAGGAACATTTCTGCCAAGTTTGGTTGATTTTAACCCAGAGGTTAAGGAGAAGATGTTGTTTAAAGAAGTTAAGTTTTTGTGAAATTTACCATTTTCCGATGCCACGGCAACCAGAGTTTTTCATGGATTTCAATTCTTTTAGCAATATTTATAAGGGACCAACCAAGGAACATTTCTGCCAAGTTTGGTTCATTTTAACCCAGAAGTTAAGGAGGAGATGTCGTTTAAAGAAATAGTTGAATTTTTGTGAAATTCCCCATTTTCCGGTGCCACGGCAACCAGAGTTTTTCATGGATTTCAATTCTTTTAGCAATTTTAATAAGGGACTACCCAAGGTACATTTCTGCCAAGTTTGGTTGATTTTGACCCAGAAGTTAAGGAAGAGATGTCGTTTAAAGAAATTGTTGAGCTTTTGTGAAATTTCCCATTTTCCCATGCCATGACAACCAAAATGATGCAGATGACAATTTTGACAATCTTTGAATTTGGAGTTAGAAAACATTGTGGTTGGTGAAGAAATTGCTTCAATTCAATGCAATTTCTTCATTTTCTACAATGTTTTCCAAAGCATTTAGCCTTACTTCCCAATCCTTTTCTATAAGGTCCTGCTTGGGGAAGGATCATTTAAATAAAGTTGTACGAAATCATTACATCGAAAGAAAAAATTAAGTACAGAATTAAACAATATACAAACAACACAAAATAAGAAATGGATTAAATACTGGCAGAGAAAAGTAATTGGCGGCTAACAGTCGTGATTGACAGCAATACACTGTTGGTCTGTCATTCAACCCATGATATAATTTCATTTCATGTGATATGTTCATTCACCTCATGATATATTTTCATTCCATGTGATATATTTTCGTTACACCTGTTAAATTCTTACTGCTTATCAATTCCGTACAACATTTCCAATAAAACCAAAATGGATTAATTGTTAAATATTGAGATTTATTATGACTAACAGTTGTGATTGACAGCAATACACTGTTAGTTAGAAATCAAAACAATATATATTCACTTAAATAAACAATAAAAGTCAACAAATCGAATAAAAATCCAAGAGCAAATTGTCACCCCGACTAATATGAAATAAATAAACAATATTTAAAATTCCGTAAAGCCCATTACTTAATACAATTTGAGTGATTGACTGCAATACCAAATTGTAACAACCAAAACGAATCCATAAATAGTATCACATATATTATACTACTAAACTAATTAACAACTTAATTTCAACAAAATACCAGTAAAAATGTAAGCATAAGGCATGGAATCAATAGAATTGAAAAGAATTGAAGACTTCTTGGACAAAGAAAAACCAGTAGGAAGACTACCAAATTACGAAAGACTAGTGATCCTTGCAGATAGCAAGGGAAAGTACTTAAGGACAGAACTAGAGAAATTTAAGTTTCTGAACCTAGAAATTGTCTGGTGGACAAGCAGCGGGAGAAACACGTACCTCGGCACAAAATACCTGACAGAACATATACACGAACTACGTGACAACAAGAAGACTTTAATCCTGTTCTGGCATTTCACTTGCGACTTCACCTACAAGGAAGGAGACTACATCTATCAAAGGTTCCAAGAATACGAGGATGTAAAGATCAGATTGAGACCATCGCTAGAAACCCTCAAAGAAATCCATTTCCTTGAAGAGCACATTGATATTGGCATTCTTGAAGTGCCACCAATATTCACCAAGGACTGGAACCGGCTAAAGAATTACCATAATTGGGGCCAAATTGACGATTCTGACTTACACGACCAAATAGCAGAATTCAATACTCTTGTAAGAGAATATAACGAGCAACTGAATTACAGATCTCCGAAATTCACAATAGATTTCATACACCAAAGAAAAAATAACTACAATAGAAATAAAAACAAGAAGAAAGAAGACCCTAAAACTAAAGAAAAACTACTGTCAATCCTATTGAAAGACGGAGTTCATCCCATCGACATTGTTGCACAGAAGTGGATGCTCAAAATTATAATTAGCTGCTCAACAGTCGATCCTTATCAATAGACACCCAATTTCAGCTACTGTTTGAGTGATTGACTGCAATACCAAACTTTAGCTGAAAAACAGGGTAATTAAAGTTCAACTAGAAAAAATGGCTTACAGACTAGCGAGTCAACAAAAAAACCTGCACAGTACACCAATAAGGAAGACCGGGGAACCAGAACTTAAGAGGAAATGCCCACAAAGTCCGGAAACAAGTGAACCAAAATGTTCCAAATGTTCCAAAGAACACAATGGAAAGTATATCCAATGTGCCAACTGTTACCTTCCGAGCTGTATCAACTGCTTAGGCCTTACTAATAGGACCTTCGACATGTTCAAAAATGGGGGTATGGACGAATTCCTGTATAATTGTCGAAGTTGTCAATACTCATTGCCAACACTTAGCAATATAGATAAAAAACTGGAGAGATTAAGTGCGAGACAAGAAGAAAGAATCACTTTGATTGAGAACCGAATGGAAAGACTAGAAATTGATACAAGGAAATACGTCCAAACAGACCTCAATGAATTTAAAGAAGAATTCAAAGAAGAATTTAGAGAAGAGTTTTCAGTTGAGATGGAATCAAGAATAAAAAATTTGGTAGACGAAAGAACTAAAGAGCATGATGACCGCAGGAGGCGTGAAACCAATATCGTCATCTTTAACTTGACCGAGGGCAACAACAAATCAGGATCAGACAACAAAACCTATGATGAGACTAATGTCATAAAAATAGCCAGTGAGTTAGGGATTGAAGACCTACAAATCGAGACTTCTTATCGTCTGGGAAAGAAGTCACCAGGCAACACGCGACCCCTAAAAGTGATTCTGAAAGTAAAACAGCAAAGGAAAATGATGGTAGACAGCTCTAGACTTATTAAAGAGAAACTTCATGGACACCTAAAAGAAATAGTTATTGTTAAAGACTTGACAGTCGAACAAAGAGAGATAAGAAAAGAGAAGCGGAAAGCAAGAGCAAACATGCCAGAAAACGTCTCCATAAACAAAACAAAGGAAACTATCCAAAATGGCAGCCAAAACAATCAAGAAAACATACTGGTACAACCCCCAGCTTCCAACAGCCTTGCCAATATTGTAATCTCACCAACCAGACTTTCACAAGAAGTTGTAAATCCGTTTTTCGAAGAAACGATTATTGACAAAACGAATCAACACGAATTGTCAGTAATGGAGACAACAATTAATGCAGGTGAAGATACTGTAATTGGTGGATTCAGCCTATTAGCTACACAACCAAACACTCAAAAGGCACCCCAACAGAAACAGTCATGTGACTAACGATTTTAAACCCGACAAGGGAAACTGTTTTAAATGTAAATATACTTTTTTAAACAAAAATGATAAAGAAGAACAAGACATGACCCTAAACTTTATGTACACAAATGCAGACTGCATGACTACAGTCAATGAATTAGAGCAAATAATAAAAGAGAATAAAAGCGACATAATTGCCGTCACAGAAGTAAATCCCAAAACAAAAGAATACAATGTGGACCCAAGCACCCTTTACAAACTACAAGGTTATAACTCATTTTATAGTGGGGAGAACGGAAGAGGAATTATCATCTACATTAATTCAAGATTAAAAGCAATAGAATTAATCCAACAATCAACTTTTAAAGAATCAGTTTGGACACAAATTAATCTCTCAAGTGGAGACACAATATTAATAGCTTGTATCTACAGAAGTCCAAATAGCACAATGGAAAACTCAGTAGAATTGCTGAAGATGATCAACTCAATGGTTTCCAACAAATATAAACATGTAGTAATAACGGGAGACTTCAACTTAAGAAAAATAAATTGGGAAAACTTGTCAACCACAACCAATGAAACACAATTTGAGTACCAATTCATAGAATGTGTCAGGGACAACTACTTAGTACAACTAGTGAAAGAACCTACTAGATACAGAGAAAACAATACTCCTTCCTTGTTGGACCTGGTCTTCACTAACAATGAAGAAAATATAGATGTTATCAATTTACTTCCCAGTCTAGGAAAAAGCGACCATCTCATACTCACGTTCAAACATGACTGTAGCCACACAGACACAAGTGAAAACACGCACAAATACAACTATAAAAAAGCAGATTGGTCAAGCATAAAAGAGAAGATGGATAAATTGCAACGGGCAACCAATGAGAACACTAATGTGCATGCTACCTGGAACACCTTCGAAGAACAAATATTAGAAATAAAAGAGCAAAACATACCAAAGTATAAGAAGAACCCAGGTGGCAAGAACTTTAGCGTTAACAGAGAAACCGTGAATGCAATTAGAGAGAAGAAAAGGAAATGGACCAAATACAACAATTGCAAAAATCAAGCAAATTATAACACCTACAAGATAGCAAGAAATAAAGTTAGTAGCTTAATAAGGAAGAGTAAATATGATCTTGAAAAAAACATTGCCGCCAAAATAAAAAATGATCCCAAATGCTTTTGGAAATACGTTAGAAAAAAAAGAAACGTAACGAGTGGTATAACAGCACTGGAAATAGATGAAAAAATGTGCACAGAAGACTCGAAGATAGCAGAAGAATTTAACAGATACTTCACGTCAGTGTTCACCAATGAAACATTCCCTATTCCAGAACCAAGTAAAAGTAGTGATATCATTATGGAAGAGATACAAATAGGTGAAGAAGATGTGGACAAAGCAATCAAAGAAATCAACCCATCAAAATCACAGGGTCCAGATGAAATCCACCCAACACTCGTATATGAGACAAGAGAAGCAATAAAAAAACCATTACAACAAATTTTTCAAATGTCTCTCGAAGAAACCAAACTACCTATACAATGGAAATCTGCAAATGTTACCCCTATACACAAATCTGGAAGCAAATACAAAGCAGAAAATTACAGGCCTATAAGTGTTACATCAATATGCTGCAGAATCATGGAAAAAATCATAAGAAACAAAATAATACACCATCTTGAAACCAACAAATTAATACATGTAGAACAGCACGGGTTCAGGAAAGGAAGGTCCTGTATCACCCAACTCCTGGAATGCATCGAAGATTGGACCAACAAATTAGACAACAACAATGACGTGGATATCATTTACTTAGACTTCAAAGCAGCGTTTGACAAAGTACCCCACAAAAGGCTATTAACAAAAGTATGGCACATAGGTATAAGGGGCAAATTGTACAGTTGGCTTGAGGACTTCCTCACAGAGAGAAGACAGAGGGTGATCATCAACGATCAAAGTTCCCAGTGGCGTAATGTTACAAGCGGGGTCCCTCAGGGAAGTGTTTTGGGTCCTGTACTGTTCCTTATATTTATCAATGACCTTCCAGATGTCATAAGCTGTCCTGTCAAACTGTTTGCAGACGACACCAAACTTTACATGGAAATAGGACCCCAAAATGATGATTTACAAGAGGATTTACAAGACAATATCTTCAATGCATGTTCATGGGCCAAGACATGGGAGATGACATTTAATGCAAAGAAATGTAAAAGCCTTCACATAGGCTCAAAAGAAGCAGATGAATATTTTGTCAAGGACAACAGTGGGACCATTACTAAAATCACCAACGTAGACCATGAAAAAGATCTCGGGGTGACATTTGACTCAAAACTGACCTTCAGAAATCACATAAGTAATAAAGTTAATACAGCAAATAGGAATTTAGGAATTATAAGTAAGTCATTCACGTTTATGGACACCCAAATGTTCTTAAATCTTTATAAATCCCTGGTGAGACCGCACCTTGAATATGCTTCTGTCATTTGGTACCCTAAATACAAAAAGGACATAATCTCTATTGAAAATGTTCAGAGAAGAGCTACAAGGCTGGTAAAATCCTTAAAAACACTAACTTATTCTGAAAGGCTAAAAAAGCTGGGACTTCCAACCCTCGAATATAGAAGAGACAGGTCAGATTTAATTCAGGTATACAAACTCTTAAATGGAATTGACCAAACTTCTAAACCAATTTTACAACTAAGAGAGCAAATTGGAACTAGGGGAAATAAGCATAAACTCTTCAAAACTAACTTCAGACTAGATGTAAGGAAATTCTGTTTCAGTAACAGGGTCGTAAATCTATGGAATAACTTATCAAATGATATAGTACAGTCACCTAATCTAAATATTTTCAAATCAAGACTAAATAGATTATGGTCACCTAGAAACAAATTTGCTGCAGATTGCTATCGTTGATAATTTCATAATGAAAGAAATGTAACTCAGTTTACTAAAGAACAGTCAAGCAATGTAAATAGTTTTAATACTATGATCAAGTCAGTGAGCTAGACAGGGTGTAAGCAACTATCAATAGAGTCAGTAAAACAATTAACTGACTACTCCTAAAACCCGATATAGAGTCTAGAGATATTTTAACAAGATTTTCTTTTAAATTAAACATAAATAAAAAAAAAAAAATCAGTGTGTAAATAAAATGTCACATAAGCAAACAAAAATAAGACAATCAAATATGTAATAATGGTTGCAACAAAACAATATATATGTGTGAGAGACACAACCTTGCAACACATTCCATATCGAAACGTGTTCATCAAGTGATAACACAGACAATTTAAGTGTGGAAAACAAAATTCAAAAAACAACAAAAAAACGCGAGTGTAATACGCGAGTATAATAAAGAAGAAATTCAGAACCGGACGTACAACAACGAGGGAAAACATTCCAGAAAGGGCCTACAGAAGCTATTTAAGCTTATACACCTAGTGTAACCGGCCTCGATGAACTATGTGAACTATGTGAAAGGGTTATAAAGAATAACATGTTTCTTCTGAAGGCCATGAAAATTACACTGGTCAAAACTAAAGGCCAAAGCTGACACCTGCAGAAGATGGCAGTAGTTGTATTATATAACATTATGTAAGATTTCTCCCCCCAATTGCTGGTATTTGGTGTGATTCCCAGTAGAGGGAATTTACAACTATAACCCTTTAATCAGTTCAGTTCTTTTTTACACTTCATGTGTGTCTTAAATCCAATTCCAAAACAAGATGAAGACCATAATAGATGAATCAAATAAATTAAATAAATTTTTGAAATGGTTTTGACGTCAACATTGAAACACTTTATGAAAACATTGAAAGAAAAGAAGAAAAAGTTAAGCAAATTCTCCTTTCCACTTAATACTTTCAACATAATTACACTCAGAATCTGTTATTTTGACATCAGTCATTTTGTTAACAGCTCCAACTTAATTGAATCTATAATTTTGAGGCTGATCTATTTATTATTTTTCATGCAACTTACCAATTTCGATATCTCTTGAGCTTTTTGTTACTGATAACAGTTTTACTTTATAATTTTGAACAATAAAGCTCTTTCCCAAACAAGGCCAGCTTTTGATGTCCCTAAAACATTGAGACAAGAAAAAATGCTGATAACCAGTATTTAGAGGAATCAGCGCAAAACTATTGTACCTACACATTTTTCAGAAATTTAAAATTTTGTGTTTTCTGAATCTTTAGGGAGGAATACATCATGCGTTCTAATATTGGGATTTGAATCTGTATAATTAAAAAGATATTCAAAATTCAAAGAGTATTTAATCTCTTTAACTTTACCCATTACGCAACAAAAAAAGGCTTGTCCAACTTGAAAGAAGTTGCAGACGACAATTTCAATGTAATTAGATATAAAAATTTCACAACTTTTTGGGTAGAAAACATCGTGGGAAATGAAGAAATCTCTTGTCACAAGCAATTTCTTCAATTTCCACGATGTTTTCCAAAGATCTTTATCTTGTTAGGAGTCAAAAAGGTCTTGTTTGGGAAAGGGCTAACTAGTGCTGTGAGGTAATGGGTTAAGTTCCCTTACTTTAACCCTTTCCCAAACAAGACCTGCTTTTGACGTTCCTGATAGAGTAGGCTTAAAAGAACATTGAGGCAACAGGAGAAAATGCTGATGATCAGCAGTTTGTCCTTTGACCTCAATATTTTCTTGATGATATCATAAACAAATCCAGTCTTCAAATTCAATTTGTCTTCAGTAGCAGCGTTTTGAATCTAATTTTTTGCCATTTAGAAAATTGTTGAGAAAGTTTTTTGTTTTTTCCCTCTCCTATAAAATTTTAGAAAATGTAGTTACAATAGTTTTGCACTACGCTCTCGAATATCTTTTTTTGCTTAAAAAATTTCTGTGCTTTTTGATACATAAGTTTTATCTGTATCAACAAGTGCAGCAGCTTTCTTATTGTGTACCACCTTAAAAAAATTGTGTGGCTTAACCCTTTCCAAAACAAGACCTGTCTTTGACGTTCTTAAAAGATTAGGTTTTGGAAAACATTAAGGTAAAAGGAGAAAGTGCTGATAATCAGCACTTTTTCTTTTTGCCTCATTTTTTTAGCTATTTTGTACACAATTCATTTTTTTTAGCAACATACCTTTTGTCTTTAGCAACAGCTTTCAAACTGACCCATCATAAAATTTCTCTGTTTGGGAAAGGGTCAAGTAAATTGTACAATGTAGATGAGAAAACATTGAGTAAAAGGGAGAAAATGCTGATTATCAGCAATTTCTTCTTTTGACTCAAATTTATCAAAGTGTTTTCTAAAGGGGGCATCAAAACTAGGTCTTTGGGAAAGAGTTAAAAGTATGTCTGTGAAGAAACCACACTGTGCATGCAAAGAAGAAAAGTATAGAATCTATCAACTTACAACAACACAGCTTAATCATCCATAAAATCTTTCAATGAACAATCAAACACTTTTCACAAAGATGTGTTCATGTCCCATGTGTGTTTTTTATTTCATCTATAGCTATTTCAACTTATATCACATTTGCTTAATATTGACACAAATATCTTCAAACAAATTTTGCCTGCACTGTGACCAACAACCTTTAGAGACACTCTCCCTTCCAAGTACACCACTAACTAGTGACCCGGCCTCACTAACCAAGAGTGACCCTCACTAACCTTTAACCTTTTCACCAATTTCACACTTTACACATTTTTTAGCATTAGCTTCATATCATTATCCATATAATTGAGCACATAACTCAGGAAGTAAAATTAGGATAAAGCTGAAATATACACACTATCAAGATCTAACAGTCACCAACATTCTGCACAAGTTTTGTCATCATTTGTCAATAGTCAAAGTTGTTAGGGTGAAAATGTCATTTTTGACATGCAAGGGCAGATAACTCCAAACTTTCTGGTTCAATCAAAATCAATTGAAGGAATCTGAAAGAGGGTCACCTTAGGATCATTCCTGTGAAGTTTGGTTGAAATCCATCCAGTACTTTCTGAGAAGAAGATTTTTGAAGAAAAAAGTTGACGACCGGACGCACGCACGCACGCACGCACGCACGACGGACACAGCGCCATGACAATAGCTCGCTGGCCTGAAAGGCCAGTGGAGCTAAAAATCAGCTAGCATGATAAACGAAGCATTAATGATATAAAATGCGTGTGGACAGAAATTGTTTCAGGTCGTTGAAAACTGCTTTTTTACCCTTTAGAGTTTAAAAAAATACCTGTTCTCTTATTCATACAACGATTTAATTTCAATATGGAAATATTATTTTTTTCTTGTTTGAGATATCAAAATTTCAACGCAAAATAATGAAACGTAAAAAAGATGTTCAAATTTGTTCGTGTGGACAGAAATTTTATAAACGTAAACCTTTGTTAATTGGCGTAGCTTAAAAATATCTATTTGGCGCATTTTAAGACGAAAATAAAACGAATCAAAGTGGAGTTAAAGCTTAAGAAGTGCAAAAGACAGAAATAGTGGAGATTTTCTTAAAACATGGTCTTGTCTTTTTAATTCACAATAGTTTATACAGAGAGTAAGCATTAAAAGCACAACATAACCGTCTACGTAAAACCTTCAACGTTCCGCAATTATTGGAATAATGACGTTCGCTAGTTTGACGTTACATTTAGTTCCCCAATACCGTGCGCGACGTCCAGACAGAGATATCTAGTTAAAGCTCTCGATTTATTTTGCATTCTGCACTGGACAACAAGGTAAAAGACACCATTATCACGGTGGCTAACCAACGTTACCTTTTGGAAAAGTACACACTCAGGCCGACTTCGTTTCATGCTATCACCAGACGATCGCTCCAAACGAGCATTAATAGCCCGAGCTATTTGACCTCATTTCAAGATTTTGATTGGCTGATACAGAACGGGAGTGAATCTAATAGATAGAACAGCGCTTGTTCTCAATAATGGGTCAAGCTATATAGTGTCAACCGAAGCCGGTCCTAAAATCGCTCGCTTCAAAATAGTTTTTTCTTTCTTTTTTTCTCCAGCTTATATTCAACGGATTTTGACGAGATAAAGTAAAGGGCCATTCCCGATTCTCACTCACTCTACGTCAAACACCATGCTTTTTTCAAACATTCAAACGCAAGCGTTTTTCTGTACCCGCGAAAAAGTGCAAGACGTTTACGTCTGTCGCGAAAAATGCGTTTGATTGTTTGAAAAACCCACGGGATTTGGTGTAAAGCGATTTAGAACTAGGAATTGCGCCATCAATAACACGTCCGGTGCACTGTATAAGCCGCGAAATTAGAAGAAACTACCTTGAAGCGGCGTGTGCACGTTTCCAAAAATTCACATGGGTTACCAATCGTGTTATAGGTGAACAAGTAAGGGAAACGCTGAAAAATCAACACTGTCTATCAGTTTCGATGTGAAACTGAACTTGAACCAGTTATTATGCCGGTATCCGCTGGAAATCATTCGAACATGTGCTGGTACACCTAATACGAGAACTCATTGTTTATAAGATAAGAATTATCGACAACATCCGAAGCATTGACATTAATTGATTGATTGATAAAGGCCGGTTTAGTCGGAAACGACGTGTTATAGCGACATTCGGTGAGCTTCGTCGTAGGGGACATTAACCCTTTCCCAAACTAGACCTAGTTTTGACGTCCTTTAACTGAAACGCTTTGGAAAACATTGAGACAGAAGAAGGAAATGCTAATAACCTTTCTTCTATGCCTAATTATTTTCAGTGCAACTTTGAATACAAATCTCATTTTATCAGCATACATTTTGTTGTCTTTAGCAGTGCTTTTAAAATTTGACCACGCTTATACCGGTATCATGTGTTAACTTTGTCTTTTATTAGCCAGAAAAAGGTCGGAGCTTTTCAAATGAGTCAAGATGATAGTTGACCAAAGAAAAAACAAACAATTCAGACATCGTCCTAGTATATCTTAACATTTTCATACAACCATTGTCCGATTTCTGCTTGAAATGGCTGAATACCGGATAATACTCACCGGATGATCTGTCGATATTTGAAAAAAAATAAGAAAATGGTGATTCACTACTTTCTCATTTCCTCCCCATGTTTTCAATCTCTCATTATACACATACCCGTTTTTGAATTCGGAATATTCCACATGTATCATTGATTGAGGGTAAGCGCAGCAACAGATCATTTTCCGTTATTTAACGGCGGCTTGTGCAACCACCAATAAGTTCAGTGTATTAGTGCAAACTCAACACCAAATCCGATTGACCAGCTGCTCATCACGCGTAAATATTGGTATTTCGAATAAGTTGGTGAGAGACAAATGATTTTGTCGAGAATATTTGCTAAGTGGCAGTTGGAAAGGGTGGAGACACTAAACACGGTGGAGATTGTGCACCATGGGATAGATAAATCTACGGACAAATTCGCCCCGCTTCAGGTAAGAAATTTTGCAATAATTTTCTTGTTTCTGTCAATTTTCAAGCGGTTTGTTGCATGTATTGTGACAATATTTTGGGAAAAGTATCAAAAGTTTTCTAATAAGCCATACATCCGATGAAAGAGCTGAATAAGGCACAACTGGATGAACAGATGAAAGAGCTGAATAAGGCACAACTGGATGCACGCAACAAACCTTTTGAAAATTGACGCAGAAGTAAGAGAGTTATTGCAAAATATCTAATCAGAATCGAGACTGGTTTTGTCGGTAGTCGTTATCCATCCAATGGTGCACAATCTCCACCGTGTAAAGAGAAAAATGAATTAATCGCTTCTTCTACCCATATCCCTTTCATAGTATATTAAGATAAGGTGGCGTTTAAGTGACCCTTTTCAAAGCAATATCTAGTTTTGACGTCCACGGTTGAAAAGGTTAGGGGAAAATGATAGAAAAGAAGAAAATATTGATTGATATTCACCAATTTCCATGTCTTTTCCTTCAATATTTTCTATGCTATAAAGCACATTTCTACTTTAAAAATCATTCTGTTATCTGCAGCCCCTTCCTATGTGGAACACCGCCACATTTTGCCGTTTCGGAAAGAATTAGTTATGTCACGAATGTTTTTTAATTATCGCTGTTGATGACCTTCTTTTCCAACTAACTGAACCAATCTGGCATTCGAACCAACAATCATCGGAATTACCGGGGTATCGTCAACGCCGTTACCGATCGAGATACCAGTCATACGGTATCCGGCGATCAATCTGAGGGTAAAGGCTTTACCCTTTCCCAAACAATACCTGCTTTTGACGTCTATAATAGAGGCCGTTTAGGAAAACATTGAGGCAAAAGAAGAAAATGTTGATAATCGGCATTTTGTCCTTTCCGCTCAATATTTTCTGAGCTATGTTACAAACAAATTTTACCTTTAGTCACATCATTTTTGTCACTGCAGCATTTTTCAAATTGGGCCAACCTAAAATGTGTCGTTTGGGAAAGGGTTAATGGACAGACACACAACAGACGAAAAATCTTTCGCTTGTCTTTTGGTAGATTGATTAAGGATTAACGCCATTTCACCAACATTTAAAATATATACCAAAGCGCCTAGAGACCATTATTAATTGTCCGGCCGCCCGGCTCGCAACTTCTTCATGCCCGCGACCGCTAGCTGAAAACGAGTAGTAGGTACCAGTATCTCCTTCGTGTTTGGTCAATATATATCGTATTTATTACCTGAACTGAACTGAACACAAATTTATTGACAAAAACTGTACAAAGTTTATAGTCATAAATATAAATTACAAAAACATAATAAGTAAATTATTGATCACGCGTTATGAATGTAATTGTTCTGTTTGAAAATTTGCTATGGAGGACAAGTTGCATTTGATTATGTATTCTGATATTTCGACATAGCAAATACGCCTCCCTATGTTGTAGGCGAGGTTATCTGCTATGGCGAAATTCACGATTGATTTTATTGTTGTTTGAAATATATTACTGAAAAGGTTGTATTTATATATCATACATTATATTGATGATAAATAGTAAACTGTAAAATCAGTAAAACGGCGGCTTATTGACAAACTATTGTAAGAGTATTTACAATAGTCTCGCACTAAGTCATCGAGAAACCGATTGTATAGTTACTGCAATTCATTGGCCTGCATTGACAAGGTGTCGTTTCGTTTTTTGAAAGCAAGATTCAAATATATACTCAAATTCAAATTCAACATTACCGCACAGTTACGAAACAGAATGAACGTGTAGAATTTGAGTTTATTGGGGTTTTACGCCGTTTTCAACTACCAGGGTCATATCGCGGCGGCTGGAGCACCTAACCGTGGGTTCCTGGTATTTCTCGCACCAGTACAACCACAATATCCAAACCGAGCCTCCAGCTGCTCTCTCACATAGATGATTCACACCCATTGGTGAGAGACAAATGACTTTGAATGGATACTGGCCGAGCCGGGGTTCGAACTCGAGACCCCTGGATTGACAGACTCCGACGTAACCGACTGAGCTATCCGGGCTCGGCTGAACGTGTAGAAAAAAAAGATGTGTTTGTGAAACACGAATGCCCCCGAAATGACCATTTTCTAAAATGCTAAGTTTTCGTGCAAAGGGTTGATGACTTAAGGGTTAACGGATGACCTTGAGGAAGGTCATATTGCATGAAACAGATAGCTATCATTGAAAGGGAGTTACATACCAAATTTAAGCGTTGCATGTCGAATGCTTTTGGAGAAAAGGTAAAGTGTTAAGTTGTCAGACAGACAGACGGACGGACAGACAGACAGACAGACGGACGGACACGAGTAAAACAATATGCCAGATCTTTCCATACGTGGTGCATAAAAACATGCTACATAAATTATTAGCTAAGATCGTAAACTATCCATAGTGATTTTATTCGAACTTCGAAAAATAAATGTTTATCAAATATCTCCCACTAGCGCCTTGTCACATGACCAGAAAAGTCACTGATCTGGATTTTCAGAAAGCTTCCTTTCTAGTCAGAGAACAATAGAGTGCTGACAGAACTTTTTAACAAAGTTGACTTGGGATTTGTCTATCTCTGCGAGCATAAAAAATGACATCTTGTTCCATGTGTGCAACATTTGTGCATAGATCTAGTTTCTTGAATCCAGGTCAAAAGGCGACATGTAACTTTGTCCTTGAAAGTTGATATGTAGCATTGTCCATGAACTGTATGACGCTTCACATATGAATTGTAACACTTATCTATTTGACTATCTATTCTGTGACGTTCAAGGATATGTGTACCTTCTATTGTACTTTTTCTAATCACGCTGAGAGCCAATCACATTCTTAAATCTAACGGTGGCAGGTCACAAATATGTTGTACAAGTTTTTACTATTCACTAATTGTGACTGTCTGCTGGAACCTCTTGAGCGCTAACACTGGTTAGATCCGCAACAACCACTTCCTTAAATTTGTTCATGATAAAGATGTGTATCAGGAGACCAGTTTTCCGGTTATTGTCGAAACTTATTCGAGTCAAAAATGGCAACTCTACATATAGGCAAGCACAGGTGTCAGCAAGTGAATTTTAATAGTTGTTTGTCGTTGTTGTTCTGGCATGACACATCTGAAACTGCAGCAACTCTCAAAAGTCTGTTCTGCGGTATGATATCCTTTAAGATCTTCGCAAGGAATCACTGAAAAAAATTAAAACAATATGTATATATCTATGAAATGCAAATGAACCTAAAACATTTATTAAATTTTCATTTGAATTTTTCACCTTTATTACTCTAATAAACTATATAGGACTCTTATAAAATATCCCATCTCTCGCCCGTGTAAATCACTTCCAGAAACTATATAGAACCCTATCACACATCCCACGAGTGGCCACAGCGAATTTTAATAAGGAAACTAAATAGGACCTTATCACATATCCAACCTATGGCCACAGTGAATTTACTTTAAAAATTATATATGTCTCTTCACATATCCCACCTATGGCCACATTGAATTTACTTAAAGAAACTATACAGGACTCTATCACATTTCCCACATATGGCCACAGTGAATTTAATTTAAAAAAGTATATAGAACCTTATCACATATCACACTTATGGCCACTGTGAATTTACTTAAGAAACTATATAGGACCTTATCACATATCCAACCTATGGCCATAGTGAATTTACTTTAAAAATTATATATGTCTCTTCACATATCCCACCTATGGCCACATTGAATTTACTTTAAGAAACTATACAGGACTCTATCACATATCCCACTTATGGCCACAGTGAATTTACTTTAAGAAACTATATAGGACTCTATCACATATCCCACCTATGGCCACATTGAATTTACTTAAAGAAACTATACAGGACTCTATCACATTTCCCACATATGGCCACAGTGAATTTAATTTAAAAAAGTATATAGGACCTTATCACATATCGCACTTATGGCCACTGTGAATTTACTAAAGAAACTATATAGGACCCTATCACATATCCCACCTATGGCCACAGTGAATTTACTTTAAGAAACTATATAGGACTCTATCACATATCCCACATATGGCCACAGTGAATTTACTTTAAGAAACTATATAGGACTCTATCACATATCCCACTTATGGCCACAGTGAATTTACTTTAGGAATCTATATAGGACCCTATCACATATCCCACATATGGCCACAGTGAATTTACTTTAAGAAACTATACAGGATCATCACATATCCCACATATGGCCAGAGTGAATTTACTTTAAGAAACTATATATGACTCTATCACATATCCCACCTATGGCCACAGTGAATTTACTTTATGAAACTATATAGGACCCTATCACATATCCCACTTATGGCCACAATGAATTTACTTTATGAAACTATATAGGACCCTATCACATATCCCACCTATGGTCACAGTGAATTTACTTTATGAAACTATATAGGACCCTATCACATATCCCACTTATTTCCACAGTGAATTTACTTTATGAAACTATATAGGACCCTACCACATATCCCACTTATGACCACAGTGAATCTACTTTATGAAACTATATAGGACCCTATCACATATCCCACTTATGGTCACAGTGAATTTACTTTATGAAACTATATAGGACCCTATCACATATCCCACTTATGGCCACAGTGAATTTACTTTATGAAACTATATAGGACCCTATCACATATCCCACTTATGGCCACAGTGAATTTACTTTATGAAACTATATAGGACCTTATCACATATCCCACCTATGGCCACAGTGAATTTACTTAAGCAACTATATAGGACCCTATCACATATCCCACCTATGGCCACAGTGAATTTACTTTAAGAAACTATATAGGACCCTATCACATATCCCACCTATGGCCACAGTGAATTTACTTTAAGAAACTATACAGGATCATCACATATCCCACTTATGGCCAGAGTGAATTTACTTTAAGAAACTATATATGACTTTATCACATATCCCACCTATGGCCACAGTGAATTTACTTTATGAAACTATATAGGACCCTATCACATATCCCACTTATGGCCACAATGAATTTACTTTAAGAAACTTTATAGGACCCTATCACATATCCCACCTATGGCCACAGTGAATTTACTTTATGAAACTATATAGGACCCTATCACATATCCCACTTATGGCCACAGTGAATTTACTTTATGAAACTATATAGGACCTTATCACATATCCCACCTATGGCCACAGTGAATTTACTTAAGAAACTATATAGGACCCTATCACATATCCCACCTATGGCCACAGTGAATTTACTTTAAGAAACTATATAGGACCCTATCACATATCCCACCTATGGCCACAGTGAATTTACTTTATGAAACTATATAGGACCCTATCACATACCCCACTTATGGCCACAGTGAATTTACTTTAAGAAAATATATAGGACCCTATCACATACCCCACTTATGGCCACAGTGAAATTACTTTAAGAAACTATATAGGACTCTATCACATACCCCACCTATGGCCACGGTGAATTTACTTAAAGAAACTATATAGGACTCTATCACATATCCCACTTATGGCCACAGTGAATTTACTTTAAGAAACTATATAGGACCCTATCACATACCCCACTTATGACCACAGTGAATTTATTTTAAGAAACTATATAAGACTCTATCACATATCCCACCTATGGCCACAGTGACTTTACTTTAAGAAACTATATAGGACTCTATTACATATCCCATCTATGGCCACAGTGAATTTACTTTAAGAAACTATATAGGGCCCTATCACATATCCCACTTATGGCCACAGTGAATTTACTTTAAGAAACTATATAGGACCCTATCACATATCCCACTTATGGCCACAGTGAATTTACTTTAAGAAACTATATAGGACTCTATCACATATCCCACCTATGACAACGGTGAATTTACTTAAAGAAACTATATAGGACCCTATCACATATCCCATATATGGCCACAGTGAATTTACTTTAAGAAACTATATAGGACTCTATCACATATCCCACCTATGACAACGGTGAATTTACTTAAAGAAACTATATAGGACCCTATCACATATCCCATCTATGGCCACAGTTAATTTACTTTAAGAAACTATATAGGACCCTATCACATATCCCATCTATGGCCATAGTGAATTTACTTTAAGAAACTATATAGGACCTTATCCCATATCCCACTTATGGCCACAGTGAATTTACTTTAAGAAACTATATAGGACCCTATCACATATCCCACTGATGGCCACATTGAATTTAATTTATGATACTATATAAGACCTTATCACATATCCCACCTATGACCACAGTGAATTTACTTTAAGAAACTATATAGGACCTCATCACACATCCTACTTATGGCCACAGTGAATTAACTTTTAGAAACTATATAGGACTTTATCACATATCCCACCTATTGCCACAGTGAATTTATTTTAAGAAACTATATAGGACTCTATCACATATCCCACCAATGGCCACAGTAAATTTACTTTAAGAAACTATATAGGACTCTATTACATATCCCACCTATGGCCACAGTGAATTTACTTTAAGAAATTATATAGGACCTTATGACATATCCCACTTATGGCCACAGTGAATTTACTTTAAGAAACTATATATAGGACTCTATCACATATCCCACTTATGGCCACAGTGAATTTACTTTAAGAAACTGTATAGGACTCTATCACATATCCCACCTATGGCCACAGTGAATTTACTTAAAGAAACTATATAGGACTCTATCACATATCCCACCTATGGCCACAGTAAGTTTACTTAAAGAACCTATATAGGACTCTATCACATATCCAACTTATGGCCACAGTGAATTTACTTAAAGAAACTATATAGGACCATACCACATATCCCACCTATGGCCTCATTGAATTTACTTTAAGAAACTATATAGGACCCTATCACATATCCCACCTATGGCCACAGTGAATTTACTTTAAGAAACTATAAAGGACTCTATCACATATCCCACATATGGCCACAGTGAATTTACTTTAAGAAACTATATAGGACTCTATCACATACCCCACCTATGGCCACGGTGAATTTACTTTAAGAAACTATATAGGACTCTATCACATATCCCACTTATGGCCACAGTGAATTTACTTTAAGAAACTATATAGGACCCTATCACATACCCCATTTATGACCACAGTGAATTTATTTTAAGAAACTATATAAGACTCTATCACATATCCCACCTATGGCCACAGTGACTTTACTTTAAGAAACTATATAGGACTCTATTACATATCCCATCTATGGCCACAGTGAATTTACTTTAATAAACTATATAGGGCCCTATCACATATCCCACTTATGGCCACAGTGAATTTACTTTAAGAAACTATATAGGACCCTATCACATATCCAACTTATGGCCACAGTGAATTTACTTTAAGAAACTATATAGGACTCTATCACATATCCCACCTATGACAACGGTGAATTTACTTAAAGAAACTATATAGGACCCTATCACATATCCCATCTATGGCCACAGTGAATTTACTTTAAGAAACTATATAGGACTCTATCACATATCCCACCTATGACAACGGTGAATTTACTTAAAGAAACTATATAGGACCCTATCACATATCCCATCTATGGCCACAGTGAATTTACTTTAAGAAACTATATAGGACCCTATCACATATCCCATCTATGGCCATAGTGAATTTACTTTAAGAAACTATATAGGACCTTATCCCATATCCCACTGATGGCCACAGTGAATTTACTTTAAGAAACTATATAGGACTCTATTACATATCCCATCTATGGCCACAGTGAATTTACTTTAAGAAACTATATAGGGCCCTATCACATATCCCACTTATGGCCACAGTGAATTTACTTTAAGAAACTACATAGGACCCTATCACATATCCCACTTATGGCCACAGTGAATTTACTTTAAGAAACTATATAGGACTCTATCACATATCCCACTTATGACCACAGTGAATTTACTTAAAGAAACTATATAGGACCCTATCACATATCCCATCTATGGCCACAGTGAATTTACTTTAAGAAACTATATAGGACTCTATCACATATCCCACCTATGACAACGCTGAATTTACTTAAAGAAACTATATAAGACCCTATCACATATTCCATTTATGGCCACAGTGAATTTACTTTAAGAAACTATATAGGACCCTATCACACATCCCACCTATGGCCACAGTGAATTTACTTTAAGAAACTATATAGGACCTTATCCCATATCCCACTCATGGCCACAGTGAATTTACATTAAGAAACTATATAGGACCCTATCACATATCCCACCGATGGCCACTTTGAATTTAATTTATGATACTATATAAGACCTTATCACATATCCCACCTATGACCACAGTGAATTTACTTTAAGAAACTATATAGGACCTCATCACACATCCTACTTATGGCCACAGTGAATTAACTTTTAGAAACTATATAGGACTTTATCACATATCCCACCTATTGCCACAGTGAATTTATTTTAAGAAACTATATAGGACTCTATCACATATCCCACCAATGGCCACAGTAAATTTACTTTAAGAAACTATATAGGACTCTATTACATATCCCACATATGGCCACAGTGAATTTACTTTAAGAAATTATATAGGACCTTATGACATATCCCACTTATGGCCACAGTGAATTTACTTTAAGAAACTATATATAGGACTCTATCACATATCCCACTTATGGCCACAGTGAATTTACTTTAAGAAACTGTATAGGACTCTATCACATATCCCACCTATGGCCACAGTGAATTGGTGAATTTACTTTAAGAAACTATATAGGACTCTATCACATATCCCACTTATGGCCACAGTGAATTTACTTTAAGAAACTATATAGGACCCTATCACATACCCCACTTATGACCATAGTGAATTAATTTTAAGAAACTATTTAAGACTCTATCACATATCCCACCTATGGCCACAGTGACTTTACTTTAAGAAACTATATAGGACTCTATTACATATCCCATCTATGGCCACAGTGAATTTACTTTAAGAAACTATATAGGGCCCTATCACATATCCCACTTATGGCCACAGTGAATTTACTTTAAGAAACTATATAGGACCCTATCACATATCCCACTTATGGCCACAGTGAATTTACTTTAAGAAACTATATAGGACTCTATCACATATCCCACCTATGACAACGGTGAATTTACTTAAAGAAACTATATAGGACCCTATCACATATCCCATCTATGGCCACAGTGAATTTACTTTAAGAAACTATATAGGACCCTATCACATATCCCATCTATGGCCATAGTGAATTTACTTTAAGAAACTATATAGGACCTTATCCCATATCCCACTGATGGCCACAGTGAATTTACTTTAAGAAACTATATAGGACTCTATTACATATCCCATCTATGGCCACAGTGAATTTACTTTAAGAAACTATATAGGGCCCTATCACATATCCCACTTATGGCCACAGTGAATTTACTTTAAGAAACTATATAGGACCCTATCACATATCCCACTTATGGCCACAGTGAATTTACTTTAAGAAACTATATAGGACTCTATCACATATCTCACTTATGACCACAGTGAATTTACTTAAAGAAACTATATAGGACCCTATCACATATCCCATCTATGGCCACAGTGAATTTACTTTAAGAAACTATATAGGACTCTATCACATATCCCACCTATGACAACGGTGAATTTACTTAAAGAAACTATATAGGACCCTATCACATATCCCATCTATGGCCACAGTGAATTTACTTTAAGAAACTATATAGGACCCTATCACATATCCCCTCTATGGCCATAGTGAATTTACTTTAAGAAACTATATAGGACCTTATCCCATATCCCACTCATGGCCACAGTGAATTTACTTTAAGAAACTATATAGGACCCTATCACATATCCCACTGATGGCCACATTGAATTTAATTTATGATACTATATAAGACCTTATCACATATCCCACCTATGACCACAGTGAATTTACTTTAAGAAACTATATAGGACCTCATCACACATCCTACTTATGGCCACAGTGAATTAACTTTTAGAAACTATATAGGACTTTATCACATATCCCACCTATTGCCACAGTGAATTTATTTTAAGAAACTATATAGGACTCTATCACATATCCCACCAATGGCCACAGTAAATTTACTTTAAGAAACTATATAGGACTCTATTACATATCCCACCTATGGCCACAGTGAATTTACTTTAAGAAATTATATAGGACCTTATGACATATCCCACTTATGGCCACAGTGAATTTACTTTAAGAAACTATATATAGGACTCTATCACATATCCCACTTATGGCCACAGTGAATTTACTTTAAGAAACTGTATAGGACTCTATCACATATCCCACCTATGGCCACAGTGAATTTACTTAAAGAAACTATATAGGACTCTATCACATATCCCACCTATGGCCACAGTAAGTTTACTTAAAGAACCTATATAGGACTCTATCACATATCCAACTTATGGCCACAGTGAATTTACTTAAAGAAACTATATAGGACCATACCACATATCCCACCTATGGCCTCATTGAATTTACTTTAAGAAACTATACAGGACTCTATCACATTTCCCACATATGGCCACAGTGAATTTAATTTAAAAAAGTATATAGGACCTTATCACATATCGCACTTATGGCCACTGTGAATTTACTAAAGAAACTATATAGGACCCTATCACATATCCCACTTATGGCCACAGTGAATTTACTTTAAGAAACTATATAGGACTCTATCACATATCCCACATATGGCCACAGTGAATTTACTTTAAGAAACTATATAGGACTCTATCACATATCCCACTTATGGCCACAGTGAATTTACTTTAGGAATCTATATAGGACCCTATCACATATCCCACATATGGCCACAGTGAATTTACTTTAAGAAACTATACAGGATCATCACATATCCCACATATGGCCAGAGTGAATTTACTTTAAGAAACTATATATGACTCTATCACATATCCCACCTATGGCCACAGTGAATTTACTTTATGAAACTATATAGGACCCTATCACATATCCCACTTATGGCCACAATGAATTTACTTTATGAAACTATATAGGACCCTATCACATATCCCACCTATGGTCACAGTGAATTTACTTTATGAAACTATATAGGACCCTATCACATATCCCACTTATTTCCACAGTGAATTTACTTTATGAAACTATATAGGACCCTACCACATATCCCACTTATGACCACAGTGAATCTACTTTATGAAACTATATAGGACCCTATCACATATCCCACTTATGGTCACAGTGAATTTACTTTATGAAACTATATAGGACCCTATCACATATCCCACTTATGGCCACAGTGAATTTACTTTATGAAACTATATAGGACCCTATCACATATCCCACTTATGGCCACAGTGAATTTACTTTATGAAACTATATAGGACCTTATCACATATCCCACCTATGGCCACAGTGAATTTACTTAAGCAACTATATAGGACCCTATCACATATCCCACCTATGGCCACAGTGAATTTACTTTAAGAAACTATATAGGACCCTATCACATATCCCACCTATGGCCACAGTGAATTTACTTTAAGAAACTATACAGGATCATCACATATCCCACTTATGGCCAGAGTGAATTTACTTTAAGAAACTATATATGACTTTATCACATATCCCACCTATGGCCACAGTGAATTTACTTTATGAAACTATATAGGACCCTATCACATATCCCACTTATGGCCACAATGAATTTACTTTAAGAAACTTTATAGGACCCTATCACATATCCCACCTATGGCCACAGTGAATTTACTTTATGAAACTATATAGGACCCTATCACATATCCCACTTATGGCCACAGTGAATTTACTTTATGAAACTATATAGGACCTTATCACATATCCCACCTATGGCCACAGTGAATTTACTTAAGAAACTATATAGGACCCTATCACATATCCCACCTATGGCCACAGTGAATTTACTTTAAGAAACTATATAGGACCCTATCACATATCCCACCTATGGCCACAGTGAATTTACTTTATGAAACTATATAGGACCCTATCACATACCCCACTTATGGCCACAGTGAATTTACTTTAAGAAAATATATAGGACCCTATCACATACCCCACTTATGGCCACAGTGAAATTACTTTAAGAAACTATATAGGACTCTATCACATACCCCACCTATGGCCACGGTGAATTTACTTAAAGAAACTATATAGGACTCTATCACATATCCCACTTATGGCCACAGTGAATTTACTTTAAGAAACTATATAGGACCCTATCACATACCCCACTTATGACCACAGTGAATTTATTTTAAGAAACTATATAAGACTCTATCACATATCCCACCTATGGCCACAGTGACTTTACTTTAAGAAACTATATAGGACTCTATTACATATCCCATCTATGGCCACAGTGAATTTACTTTAAGAAACTATATAGGGCCCTATCACATATCCCACTTATGGCCACAGTGAATTTACTTTAAGAAACTATATAGGACCCTATCACATATCCCACTTATGGCCACAGTGAATTTACTTTAAGAAACTATATAGGACTCTATCACATATCCCACCTATGACAACGGTGAATTTACTTAAAGAAACTATATAGGACCCTATCACATATCCCATATATGGCCACAGTGAATTTACTTTAAGAAACTATATAGGACTCTATCACATATCCCACCTATGACAACGGTGAATTTACTTAAAGAAACTATATAGGACCCTATCACATATCCCATCTATGGCCACAGTTAATTTACTTTAAGAAACTATATAGGACCCTATCACATATCCCATCTATGGCCATAGTGAATTTACTTTAAGAAACTATATAGGACCTTATCCCATATCCCACTTATGGCCACAGTGAATTTACTTTAAGAAACTATATAGGACCCTATCACATATCCCACTGATGGCCACATTGAATTTAATTTATGATACTATATAAGACCTTATCACATATCCCACCTATGACCACAGTGAATTTACTTTAAGAAACTATATAGGACCTCATCACACATCCTACTTATGGCCACAGTGAATTAACTTTTAGAAACTATATAGGACTTTATCACATATCCCACCTATTGCCACAGTGAATTTATTTTAAGAAACTATATAGGACTCTATCACATATCCCACCAATGGCCACAGTAAATTTACTTTAAGAAACTATATAGGACTCTGTTACATATCCCACCTATGGCCACAGTGAATTTACTTTAAGAAATTATATAGGACCTTATGACATATCCCACTTATGGCCACAGTGAATTTACTTTAAGAAACTATATATAGGACTCTATCACATATCCCACTTATGGCCACAGTGAATTTACTTTAAGAAACTGTATAGGACTCTATCACATATCCCACCTATGGCCACAGTGAATTTACTTAAAGAAACTATATAGGACTCTATCACATATCCCACCTATGGCCACAGTAAGTTTACTTAAAGAACCTATATAGGACTCTATCACATATCCAACTTATGGCCACAGTGAATTTACTTAAAGAAACTATATAGGACCATACCACATATCCCACCTATGGCCTCATTGAATTTACTTTAAGAAACTATATAGGACCCTATCACATATCCCACCTATGGCCACAGTGAATTTACTTTAAGAAACTATAAAGGACTCTATCACATATCCCACATATGGCCACAGTGAATTTACTTTAAGAAACTATATAGGACTCTATCACATACCCCACCTATGGCCACGGTGAATTTACTTTAAGAAACTATATAGGACTCTATCACATATCCCACTTATGGCCACAGTGAATTTACTTTAAGAAACTATATAGGACCCTATCACATACCCCATTTATGACCACAGTGAATTTATTTTAAGAAACTATATAAGACTCTATCACATATCCCACCTATGGCCACAGTGACTTTACTTTAAGAAACTATATAGGACTCTATTACATATCCCATCTATGGCCACAGTGAATTTACTTTAATAAACTATATAGGGCCCTATCACATATCCCACTTATGGCCACAGTGAATTTACTTTAAGAAACTATATAGGACCCTATCACATATCCAACTTATGGCCACAGTGAATTTACTTTAAGAAACTATATAGGACTCTATCACATATCCCACCTATGACAACGGTGAATTTACTTAAAGAAACTATATAGGACCCTATCACATATCCCATCTATGGCCACAGTGAATTTACTTTAAGAAACTATATAGGACTCTATCACATATCCCACCTATGACAACGGTGAATTTACTTAAAGAAACTATATAGGACCCTATCACATATCCCATCTATGGCCACAGTGAATTTACTTTAAGAAACTATATAGGACCCTATCACATATCCCATCTATGGCCATAGTGAATTTACTTTAAGAAACTATATAGGACCTTATCCCATATCCCACTGATGGCCACAGTGAATTTACTTTAAGAAACTATATAGGACTCTATTACATATCCCATCTATGGCCACAGTGAATTTACTTTAAGAAACTATATAGGGCCCTATCACATATCCCACTTATGGCCACAGTGAATTTACTTTAAGAAACTACATAGGACCCTATCACATATCCCACCTATGGCCACAGTGAATTTACTTTAAGAAACTATATAGGACTCTATCACATATCCCACTTATGACCACAGTGAATTTACTTAAAGAAACTATATAGGACCCTATCACATATCCCATCTATGGCCACAGTGAATTTACTTTAAGAAACTATATAGGACTCTATCACATATCCCACCTATGACAACGGTGAATTTACTTAAAGAAACTATATAAGACCCTATCACATATTCCATCTATGGCCACAGTGAATTTACTTTAAGAAACTATATAGGACCCTATCACACATCCCATCTATGGCCATAGTGAATTTACTTTAAGAAACTATATAGGACCTTATCCCATATCCCACTCATGGCCACAGTGAATTTACATTAAGAAACTATATAGGACCCTATCACATATCCCACCGATGGCCACTTTGAATTTAATTTATGATACTATATAAGACCTTATCACATATCCCACCTATGACCACAGTGAATTTACTTTAAGAAACTATATAGGACCTCATCACACATCCTACTTATGGCCACAGTGAATTAACTTTTAGAAACTATATAGGACTTTATCACATATCCCACCTATTGCCACAGTGAATTTATTTTAAGAAACTATATAGGACTCTATCACATATCCCACCAATGGCCACAGTAAATTTACTTTAAGAAACTATATAGGACTCTATTACATATCCCACATATGGCCACAGTGAATTTACTTTAAGAAATTATATAGGACCTTATGACATATCCCACTTATGGCCACAGTGAATTTACTTTAAGAAACTATATATAGGACTCTATCACATATCCCACTTATGGCCACAGTGAATTTACTTTAAGAAACTGTATAGGACTCTATCACATATCCCACCTATGGCCACAGTGAATTGGTGAATTTACTTTAAGAAACTATATAGGACTCTATCACATATCCCACTTATGGCCACAGTGAATTTACTTTAAGAAACTATATAGGACCCTATCACATACCCCACTTATGACCATAGTGAATTAATTTTAAGAAACTATTTAAGACTCTATCACATATCCCACCTATGGCCACAGTGACTTTACTTTAAGAAACTATATAGGACTCTATTACATATCCCATCTATGGCCACAGTGAATTTACTTTAAGAAACTATATAGGGCCCTATCACATATCCCACTTATGGCCACAGTGAATTTACTTTAAGAAACTATATAGGACCCTATCACATATCCCACTTATGGCCACAGTGAATTTACTTTAAGAAACTATATAGGATTCTATCACATATCCCACCTATGACAACGGTGAATTTACTTAAAGAAACTATATAGGACCCTATCACATATCCCATCTATGGCCACAGTGAATTTACTTTAAGAAACTATATAGGACCCTATCACATATCCCATCTATGGCCATAGTGAATTTACTTTAAGAAACTATATAGGACCTTATCCCATATCCCACTGATGGCCACAGTGAATTTACTTTAAGAAACTATATAGGACTCTATTACATATCCCATCTATGGCCACAGTGAATTTACTTTAAGAAACTATATAGGGCCCTATCACATATCCCACTTATGGCCACAGTGAATTTACTTTAAGAAACTATATAGGACCCTATCACATATCCCACTTATGGCCACAGTGAATTTACTTTAAGAAACTATATAGGACTCTATCACATATCTCACTTATGACCACAGTGAATTTACTTAAAGAAACTATATAGGACCCTATCACATATCCCATCTATGGCCACAGTGAATTTACTTTAAGAAACTATATAGGACTCTATCACATATCCCACCTATGACAACGGTGAATTTACTTAAAGAAACTATATAGGACCCTATCACATATCCCATCTATGGCCACAGTGAATTTACTTTAAGAAACTATATAGGACCCTATCACATATCCCCTCTATGGCCATAGTGAATTTACTTTAAGAAACTATATAGGACCTTATCCCATATCCCACTCATGGCCACAGTGAATTTACTTTAAGAAACTATATAGGACCCTATCACATATCCCACTGATGGCCACATTGAATTTAATTTATGATACTATATAAGACCTTATCACATATCCCACCTATGACCACAGTGAATTTACTTTAAGAAACTATATAGGACCTCATCACACATCCTACTTATGGCCACAGTGAATTAACTTTTAGAAACTATATAGGACTTTATCACATATCCCACCTATTGCCACAGTGAATTTATTTTAAGAAACTATATAGGACTCTATCACATATCCCACCAATGGCCACAGTAAATTTACTTTAAGAAACTATATAGGACTCTATTACATATCCCACCTATGGCCACAGTGAATTTACTTTAAGAAATTATATAGGACCTTATGACATATCCCACTTATGGCCACAGTGAATTTACTTTAAGAAACTATATATAGGACTCTATCACATATCCCACTTATGGCCACAGTGAATTTACTTTAAGAAACTGTATAGGACTCTATCACATATCCCACCTATGGCCACAGTGAATTTACTTAAAGAAACTATATAGGACTCTATCACATATCCCACCTATGGCCACAGTAAGTTTACTTAAAGAACCTATATAGGACTCTATCACATATCCAACTTATGGCCACAGTGAATTTACTTAAAGAAACTATATAGGACCATACCACATATCCCACCTATGGCCTCATTGAATTTACTTTAAGAAACTATATAGGACCCTATCACATATCCCACCTATGACCACAGTGAATTTACTTTAAGAAACTATATAGGACCCTATCACATATCCCACCTATGGCCATGTGAATTTACTTTAAGAAACTATATAGGACCTTATGACATATCCCACCTATGGCCACAGTGAATTTACTTGAAGAAACTATATAGGACTCTATTACATATCCCACCTATGGCCACAGTAAGTTTATTTAAAGAAACTATATAGGACTCTATCACATATCCCACTTATGGCCACAGTAAGTTTACTTAAATAAACTATATATGACTCTATCACATATTCCACCTATGGCCACAGTGAATTTACTTGAAGAAACTATATAGGATAATACCACATATCCCACCTATGGCCACATTGAATTTACTTTAAGAAACTATATAGGACCCTATCACATATCCCACCTATGGCCATAGTGAATTAACTTTAAGAAACTATATAGGACCCTATCACATATCCCACCTATGGCCACAGTGAATTAACTTTAAGAAACTATATAGAACCCTATCACATTTCCACCTATGGCCACAGTGAATTTACTTAAAGAAACTATATAGGACCCTATCACACATCCCACCTATGGCCACAGTGAATTTACTTTAAGAAACTATATAGGACCCTATCACACATCCCACCTATGGCCACAGTGAATTTACTTTAAGAAACTATATAGGACCCTATTACACATCCCACCTATGGCCACAGTGAATGTACTTTAAGAAACTATATAGGACCCTATCACACATCCCACCTATGGTCACAGTGAATTTACTTTAAGAAACTATATAGGGCCCTATCACACATCCCACCTATGGCCACAGTGAATTTACTTTAAGAAACTTTATAGGACCTTATGACATATCCCACCTATGGCCACAGTGATTTAATCTTAAGAAACTATATAGAACCCTATCACATATCCCACCTATGGCCACAGTGATTTATTTTTAAGAAACTATATAGGACCCTATCACACATCCCACCTACGGCCACAATGAATTTACTTTAAGAAAATTTATAGGACTTAATGACATATCCCACTTATGGTCCCAGTGAATTTACTTTAAGAAACTATATAGAACCCAATCAGATATCCCACCTATGGCCACAGTGTAGGACCTTATCACATATCCCATCTATGGCCACAGTGAATTTACTTTAAGAAACTATATAGGACTCTATTACATATCCTACCAATGGCCAAATTGAATTTACTTTTAGAAATTATATAGGACCCTATCACATAACCCATCTATGGCCACAGTGAATTAACTTTAAGAAACTATATAGAACTGTATCACATATCCCATCTATGGCCACAGTGAATTTACTTTAAGAAACTATATAGGACTCTATTACATATCCTACCAATGGCCAAATTGAATTTACTTTTAGAAATTATATAGGACCCTATCACATAACCCATCTATGGCCACAGTGAATTTACTTTAAGAAACTCTATAGGACCACATCACATATCCCACTTATAGTCACATTGAATTTACTTGAAGAAACTATATAGGACCTTCTCACATATCCCACCTATGGCCACAGTGAATTTACTTTCAGAAACTATATAGGTCAAAGCTTCGGTCTTTTTCGTTAAAGCATTACCAACTTTCAGCATTAATATCTCAACCACTACGCCTTATTATTAAAAATGGGTTGGTAGATCTAGTTAGAAAGTTTAATTCACATTCTTTAAAGAAAGAGGTTTTTTTTTATGAATCTTAACGATGGATTTTTGAAATATTCTGCCTCAAAAATGGTATCCCGTAACGCTAAAGACCGAGGAAGTACTCTCGACGAAAAATTGAAAGTGAGGCTATGACGTCATGCAGACTGATTCTATAAAATTAAAACATTAATATTGCCATTCCACTCAGAATGTCAATTTCATGATGTTCTCAAGTTCTGTAGATCTACATTTCCTTCAATGTTTTCTGATCATCATTCCTTTCTTTCAAAGACGTAGATTAAGTGTTTACCAAACTTGACTTTCGTCAAATATTTAACTTCGAGATAAAATTCATTGAAGAAAAAGGAAAAAGTGCTGGTAGTCCTGGTAAAGCGTTTGGCTAAATGTTTACAGGACGTCGAAGAATTTACACAAAAAATACCGGTACTATCACTCGAAGACTATATTTTATTCTCTATCTGTTTTGCACACATTGTAGATACCCACTGTTCAGTCTAACAATCGTCAATATCACAAATTAACATCCTATTTTTCTTCCTTGTTTACCTAGGGAAAAACGCGAAATCTAATGATACTTTGCATTTTTCCGCAGAAGATTCAACCAAGGGACGTAATTCTGTCAACCAGTCTGTTACAATCCCACTTATGACTTGCGACTTATGGCCATCAGGCTCATCGTTCACGAACTGAAAAAATGTGGAGAAATAGACAGAGTTTGGGTTCTGTAGAAAGCGTGTAGGTAGCTAATGTAGCATATCTTCGTATACATCAGTTACTAATCTAACAGGACGTCTAGCTCCCTACAAAGTCCGTATTTCCAACTGCGCAGAACTCTGTATTTCCGTGGAATCTGTCAGCTAGGACAGATTCACCAATAGGGAGACAATCTCCATATCGAGGGAATGTCTCCCGATCAGGTGTCACATTCTTTAAAATGAGTACTTACATGTAATATTTACAAATGTGTATCCAGATCGGGAGACTATCTCCTTTCAGGGTGACAGTCACCACATTAGGAGACAAATAATGAAAAGTCTCCTGATCAGGAGACAACTGTATTTGTTTACATTTGAAAATATTTTTCTTTGGATCTTACACTAGAAAGTGTGTGCTCCACTGAGACACTCGGACCAGGGATGGGGTTAATCCGAGTCTTCTCTGGTGTAAATACGCTCTTTCAGCATGCCCATTCACGTACTACAGTACGTAATTCACGTAGAAATAGATTAATTCACGTACAGATTTATAGGCCAGACGTGCAAGCACATATAGAATAATGGATGAACGTAAAAAGATTATGACCATTACGTGAATGTTTGGAATGAAAGAGTATCTGATTTGCATGCCTGATTATCAGTAGTGGTCAAAGTCATTTATTTCATTCATTGAAGAAGCTTTGTGGCTTATCAATGAACAGGTAATTCTGGGGTCGTAAACATTGACAGCCATGAAACTCTAATTAATTATGTCTCTGTGTTATCAAAAGAATTCTTCTGGCTCCTGTTATTTATATGATATTTAATGTTTTAACTGGTTTCAGCTCTTGAAGGTTCTGAAAGCTACTTAACTTTAAATGTAAAGAAACTAATTTCTTCAACTTTATAATAACTTACAAGAATTGGAGGGGGTAACAATTGCGACCAGAGTAGTTGTTAATAGCAAGTTATGTAGCAGGTGCATTTACTGCTAAGAGTACTTTTTGAATAGTTATCACATTATTGAACTCAGTTAACCCATTACCACACAGTGACTCTTTTTGACTCCCCACTAGAAACTGGTTATGGAAAACATTGTGGAAAATTAAAAAATTGCTTGTGACAAGCAATTTCTTCATTTCCCACAATGTTTTCTACCTGAAAAGCTATAAAATTTCGAAATTTCTTCACATTGAAATGTCGTCTGCAACTTCTTTCAAATTGGACCACCCTAAAATATTGTTGTTTGGGAATGGGTTAAGATGCTTTTTACAGCAAAACAGTTGTAAATCTTTAGACACTTAAATTACTTTCACACTAATTAGTAATAGTTAAGATTTATTAAGATTTGTATATGATGTACCCTTAACTTTGAAAGTAAAGGGTTCACTGTACCCCCAGATTTTTCTTTGTACCCCCAATTTTAAAGTTAGAGGGTACATGTACCCCCAAAATGAAAACCCAGTGGGCATGCTGTCTTTGATATTTTGATTTTTCACTATGTACATCAGAGAGCGTTGCTCTTTGAAAAACGCATCGTTCACCGTCCGATCTTAAATGCTATCGTTAAAACCCCTGATGATTTCGTTCAATGAACCATTTATTGTCATACATGTTGAAAAATTTACGGCCAAAAAGTATTTCTAAAAGGTTTATAGGCAATGTTTTTCAACAACCCTCACCTGAGCAGCCTTTGTTTACCTTGACCTTCCATTCAAAACCAAAGGTTATACTCTTCCAGCAGGCCGATTTGAAATGAAATTTTTGGTCAGGTATGACAAAAAGTTATTTATTGATCTATACCCTACAGTGTTTTACCGAGTGATTCGATATGATACACAAAAACAAAGCTTCACTACTTGTAACGTTACCGAACTTTCCGCTGTTTTCAAAGAGCAACGCTCTCTGATGTAAATAGTAGGGGTGAAACGGTTTACCGGTATACCGATAAACCGCGGTCTGCTCAAATGAAAAACCGGTAACCGGTTCGGATTCTACCGTACCGGTTTTTCTGCTATTTATTAACTACTCTTTGTTTTATCAGAAAGTCCCGTTTTTTTCGTAATATCTATCGGATATCTATTGAGCATTTTCACAACTTTATAACTTGTTTCACATCTTTTCTGTTGTGTGGTTTGATTTTTACGAAGATCGAAATCCGCGAAAACTGATTACTTATCTTTATTTACGTACGCCAGGCGAGTACGACCAGAATAATGTTCTTTGTTATTACGCGATTAAAACAATTCGATTATTTATACTTTTAAAACTTGCATAATAAGTTGCAACCGATTAAATAATACTCATTACTAAACAATATTTAGGATCGTAAATTTTGGAACATATTTCATTCTAAAAATCAGTGTTTCAATATGTTCGATTTAATTTGGCAGGAGAGTACAATCAATCGCACCGCCTATCGTGATCTCTCGTGTTTGTCGAGATTTTACAATTTCTACTTTCATTTTGCAGCCGCTGCACGCTAAATTGAGAACTTTTGGATATGTAGTTTAACCTTTTGATGTGTAAACCACCCGAATATATGAAATACAGCTCAGATATTTCACTCATGAACGAAATATTTCGTTATAAGATTTAATTTTATGGAAATCACCAGTTTTATTTGCTTTCATTTTTCGAAACTCAAACGATTCTAGCCGGCCGAAAATTGATTTGAGGTGGTCATTTCGGCCGGCTGCCGGCTCTAAATGAAAACCCTGAATTATCATATCAATGCAATTATTTCATCAATTGCCAAGACAAATAAAATTTAGACTGGTTTGATTTAAAAGTGGATCCATGTCTGCGATCTGCACAGAAATTTCTAATTGTAATTTTTTCCAGAAACAACTAATATTTGGACTGGTTTAATTTAAAAGTATTGTCAGAGAAAAACAAACATTGTAGATCTTTTCTGCTAGCATGGAAAGTATTCACAAAGCAAAATCTGGTTATGACATCCCTTATAGGAACAATGTGGGAAAACATTACTGCAAAATATGATTTTGCTGGCCTTTAGTCATTTTTTGATTGTTTGTAGTATCTGTGCATGCAATTGATTTGATTTTAATTTTCATTAAATTGAAAGAAAGAAAGAGTTCCCAACAATGTACTAGTGTTGTTTATCCCACATTGAACATGTGTACCCTAAGAGGGATTACAAGTAGTCAAATAATATGGTAAATGTCAGTAATATAGCGTATTGCAATACGTATTGCAATACGGGTCAGCTGTATTGCAATATATTGCAATACGGTTTTTGCCGTATTGTTTCACCCCTAGTAAATAGCGAAAAATCAAAATATCAAAGAGCGTATTTACATCAGAGAAGACTCGGATTAGGATGGGGTGAATGTGTAATGTGTTTTGATTGTGGAGCTCAAATGAGTATACAAATAGAAAATGTACAAGTTGTGGAAGGCAGTGTGTATATGAAAAAAAAATTGACATGGGTAAAATATCAATGTAGGAGAAGAAAATGCTGATTTATAACAAGTACTTTCTCCTCTTGCCGTAACAGTTTTTGTGTTGTATTGTGCACAAGTCCTACCTCTGTCACTATCCATTTTGTTGTCAGCAACAGCTTTTGAATTGAATAAGGCTTAAAAAGAAATGTAACAAATCTCAATTTGATCTATTACAGCTACAGATGAATATCTTACAAATGGCAACATAATTATCAGAGCTCTCACTAGGATTTTGAAAGTAGGATTCCAGGAATCCAACTTCAGAAAAAGTTGGATTCCACAAAGAAAATTTGGATTCCATCATCATAAAGGAGGATTTTGTACCGCTTAAACGTCAAATGATTTCACAACGAGTTTTTTATACGCCCCCCCCCCCCCCCATTGAATCCTGTACCCCAATTTTTGCAAGCAAGTTGAAGCAACCTTCTATGTTTCTTATAGAAGGTGTACAAGCATGGTGTGTATAAAAGTGGTTTTTACCCCCAAATTGAAAGTCAGTGGAAAGTTGTCTTCTGAGAATTTCAATGAAAGAGCAAATAGAAATCAAGTGTTTGCTTCTATCATACTTGTATTTAGGGTAACAAAAAAAGGATTTTTTGCAAGAAATTAGCTTGTATAAAAAATGAAGGAAAAAAAAACAACAAAAAAAAACTCATCAAACTAAATCTAGTGTTATTACTTATTAACACATTTAAAAAAGGAAAAGAAAACTGGTAAAGGTGAAGTAAAACTGCTTAAATACAGATTGAGCTCCAAGTAATAAAGAATTGAGAGATTGATCAGTGGTGCATGAAAGGTAAGGGTCATGACGTCATGTAGTCAGTATCAAGGTCAACTGCTAACACAAAGAAATCTGTATCTATTTATAGACCAATTCAAAACTTTGTAAACACAAGTTTTGTAAGATAAAATTTCTTTTGGTGGATATTTTATATAATTTCTAAAGGTAAGAACATGTTTCAATCATAACCCTGACCTGTAGATGGCTGGTTTGTTATGACCTTTCTCTCCGTGGATTAACCTTTAGTCTTTTTCCAAAGCTAACTTCAATGATCGCATATTTAATGATTTGTACACAATATATCATGGAAAGTAAAGAGGCATGAGGAGAAAATGCTGGTTATCATCTTTTTCTTTGTTTGGAGACAGAGATTGTATTTTACTCTAATTAGATCTATATCGCAGGTCAAATTTACCTTTACCGGAAGAAAATAAAATTTCAGGCTATTCATCAGCCGTAAACACAGAATTCTATTTTTAATATTTTAGATTCAATTCACATTTAACATGAAATATCGTAGTAAAAGAAAATCTAGGAAGTACCCTAATTGTTCAATCAAATAAAACAATTTATTATGTTTACATTGTCATGATTTGTAAAGAGTTATGCAGTTTTGCACACAGCACTATTATGCTACCCGAGTTTCTAAGCAATGTGTTATGGCTGATTCTTACTCGTTCTTTTCATTTTATATGTTGCATCATTCTTGTTGGACTATGATAACCAATTTACTTTTAGGTAAACAATTGAATTCAATAACAGAAAGATTATAAGTCAAACAGCTGCATCAATCAATACTCGTCAAATAACATTGTCTGGTCAAGGCTAATTAACATTCATTTAAAGTCAGACTCCGCCCACAACTTCTACTGATAATTGATTCCGATTGGCTAGAAGCGGTAATTAACGCCACGCCCACCACTTTCGTCTACCCGACTTAGATGTGGGCGATTATCGATTTTTCATGACACAGTTGATTGGGTTGATTATCTAGAACCGAGAACTAACTGGCAATTAATTATCGTAGGCAGTTGTGTACATGTAAGATCTATAGACAGCCGATATAACATGTTGAGGACCGGGACGCGTGCCTTGAGAAAACTTGTCGTCCGGCGGAATCCTTTGATAGGATTTTTTGTCGTCCCCTGACAAAAGTTGTCGTCTCAGACGACAGTACTGTCGTTTCCGAGAGCACTGATTATGATGAAGATTGGAAGTTGGACTTTAACCCTTTCCCAAACGGCAAAAAAATTGGAGTGTTTTGATTTGAATACGCTGCAGGCGGAAATATTCATGTTGGTATTGATAGGATTTGCTTAAAATAAAGCACAGAAAATATTGAGGCAAAAGGAGAAAATGCTGATCATCAGCATTTTCTTCTTTTGCCTCAATAGTTCCCAAGCCATTTCTATTATGGATGTCAAAAACATGTCTTGTTTGGGAAAGGGTTAATGCAATGAAATGATACCAGTTAGAGTATCTTCTGCATCTAATGGATGAAAAGGAGCATGGAAGTGAAAACTGGATGGCCACTTTAACAGATGAATTAGCAAATATACCGGTAGCGGATGAATATACGCCTAACTGCAATTCTGAGAGATCACTTTCCACAGTCGTTTTCTTATTTGCTTCAGTATATTATATTTGCTAATCTGCAATGATTTGAAAGCAGTTAAAGTCAAAAATGTTATCATCAATCTTGTTAAATCCTATTTTGTGATTTCGATGTTGGTGCTTGTTTAATTGACACATATCTTGACATTGAATGTTTCTAACCTTTTTGAAAAAGATGTCTGTCTAGATCTCATATCAATTATATACTTCTAAGGTATTGGTGTCTAGGGCTAGGAATACCTAAAATGATGTATTTATCAATGGCTTTAGAATTGATCAAATATTAAAAGATACAATTTGAAAGTGACGACAAGCAAAATACTTGACAAGCAAAATAATTGACATCAAAAGTAGAATCATTTATGTTATAGGAAGAAAAAAAAAAATATATGGAAGGGAAGGAGGAGTTGCTTAATGTTTTCCTGAATTATTTCTTCCAGGGATGTATAAACTTGCAGGGACATTTGATTTTTGGGCCAAGCCATTGAGCCGCTGGCCATTTGTTCTCAAAGATGGCCCCTTAATTTCAACCTATGAGCCAAAGTGTCCCACATAATATATTCTTGGATGTAGAAATGACACATAAATATACACTGAAAGTCATGCAATTATAGTCTTTTGTCATGATTGGCATCCAATTTTCACTGGATGACCTTTGAAATAAAAATCTAACAGTAACTAATAAGCTAGAATACATAATATATCCTGGCTTTTTGCCCAGACTTTTCTACTAGTGGACCTTTGGCAGGTCTATGAGCCGAAGTTCCAAATAAATTACTGAAGTGAACAAGGTTTTGTCTAAGGAAAGGATTATTTTGGTGAATCATTTCAATATGTGTGTTATTCCAATCCTTTCAATTGTTAGCAAATGTAAACAGTAGAACCAGCTTATCATTTTAGTAACCAAGAGAACCGGTGGACGGACATTTTGGCCACAGACGTTTTGGCCACAATATTTTACAAGGTAGGACCTTTTGGCCAAATTTTCTTTAAGAAAATGGAATTGAACCAATTAAATTTATTTCGTAGTTGTACTTTTAGACATTTTGATGCTAAAATTGATATACCATATTTATTTTTATTTTTTAAATTTGATGATCTTGTAATGTTTACTCAATTTATACAGAAAATACTCTCCCTTTTGGTCAACAAAATATAAATATAAGTTTATATGAAAAATAGGATTTATAGAATATATAAACTTTTTAACCATAAAATAAAATAGAATCTTCAGTCTTTAAGGATGTAAAGAAAATGCAGGTCACATTTGATGACATATAATTTTGAAAACTTTTTTTGAAGAAAGCATTGTTGACAATGAAGAAATTCTTAAAAAATACAATTTCTTGATTTTCTGCAGTGCTTACTTTTTTCATGGCGGAGCTTGGAAAGTTTATTTTTGTAGGAAGGGCACACTTTTAGATTGATTAAATTTCAAAGTACTTGCTGATGACATTTTATCAAAAGAGAACCACCCTACTTTTTTGTATTTTTTATCAAAGTAGGCAGAAAGAACTGTAGAATATAATAAAAAATAAAGATATTTGTCTTTTTTATTCATGAATAACAAGATTTTTGGAGTTTTTGAAAAGATCTTGTACATCTTCATTTGAAATTCAATACCTCAATTTGACTTGAGCATCGGTGAAAATAATGGGGTACGACGAGTCTGTGGGCCGTTAAGGCCCTCAAAGATGGCCGACGTGCATGAATTGATGGATATTATTTGCTAAGAAACTTGAAAATATGGTACGATTTCTTAACATTTCTAAGGATTTTTACAAGATTTATCATTAAAGAGACGTTTGGCGAGTTATAGCTCGAGATCGCATCGGTGAAAGTATTTAAAACATCGGATAACCCCCCTCGAAATTTCCCGCTTGACAAACTCGTTTTTATGCGAAAATGCGCAAAGAAAGCATTTTTTGCGCGTGAGCTGATCTTCAGGGGTACCCCCATTGAAGCAATTTTGTTGTCCCCAAATCTGGAGAATGTATCCCGATTGGGGTACAAATGAATGAGTATTTTCGGCTCAAATGTCACTCGATCGGGTGACGTCCCCTAATCGGGAGATCGTCTCCGTATTGGTGAATCTGCCCTAGCTGTCTGTGACGTCTTGGTATCAACTTTCCCAAGTTCATGATTCGTTACATTGCTTTGCTGACAGCCTGTACAGACCTTATCTATAAGTGAAAGTCAATGCATCTTATTATGCCCCCTTTCGAAGAAAATGGGGGTATATTGTTTTGCAAGTGTCGGTCGGTCGGTCGGTCGGTCGGTCGGAAGGTCGGTCGGTCGGTCGGTCGGTCGGTCGGTCGGTCTGTCCGTAGACCAAATCTTGTCCGGAGCATAACTCAAAAAGTATTAAAGGTAGAATCATGAAACTTCACAGGTGGATAGATCTCATTATGGAGAGGTGCAGTGCACAAGAACCGTAACTCTGCCGATCAAATTTTTTGAGTTATTGCCCTTTGTTGATTTTATAACTTGATTCTTGTCCGGAGCATAACTCAAAAAGTATGTAAGGTAGAATCATGAAACTTTATAGGTGGATAGATCTCATTATGGAGAGGTGCAGTGCATAAGAACCGTAACTCTGCCAATCAAATTTTTTGAGTTATTGCCCTTTGTTGATTTTATAACTTGATTATTGTCCGGAGCATAACTCAAAAAGTATGTAAGGTAGAATCATGAAACTTTATAGGTGGATAGATCTCATTAAGGAGAAGTGCAGTGCACAAGAACTGTAACTCTGCCGATCAAATTTTTGGATTTATTGCCCTTTGTTGATTTTATTAATTGATTCTTGTCCGGAGCATTACTCAAAAAGTATGTAAGGTACAATCATGAAACTTTACAGGTGGATAGATCTCATTATGGAGAGGTGCAGTGCACAAGAACCGTAACTCTGTCGATCAAATTTTTTGAGTTATTGCCCTTTGTTGATTTTCAAACTTGATTCTTGTCCGGAGCATAACTCAAAAAGTATAAAAGTTAGAATCATGAAACTTCACAGGTGGATAGCTCTCATTATGGAGAGGTGCAGTGCACAAGAACTGTAACTCTGCTGATCAAATTTTTTGAGTTATTGCCCTTTGTTGATTTTCAAACTTGATTCTTGTCCGGAGCATAACTCAAAAACTATGTTAGGTAGAATCATGAAACTTCACAGGTGGATAGATCTCATTATGGAGAGGTGCAGTGTACAAGAAACGTAACTCTGCTGATCATATTTTGTGAGTTATTGCGCTTTGTTGATTTTATAACTTAATTCTTGTCCGGAGCACAACTCAAAAAATATGTAAGGTAGAATCATGAAACTTTACAGGTGAATAGATTTCATTATGGAGAGGTGCAGTGCACAAGAACTGTAATTCTGCCAATCAAATTTTTGGAGTTATTGCCCTTTGTTGATTTTTACGCTTAATTCTTAACCTTGCCTATATCCCGTGTCCTTTTACACATACAGCCTTGATATACACATAGATACCTCCTATCAACATCGTTCACATTTAACCATGACCTTGGACCTTGTGACTTTGACCTTGGAGTTTGACCTACTTTAAAACAAAATAAACCCGGCATATATCTCATGACCTTTTACAAATACAGCCTTGATATTTCACACATGGACACATCTTACCAAGACCATTCACAATTGACCATGACCTTGGACTTTGTGACCTTGACCTTGGAGTTTGACCTACTTTTAAAAAACTTTAACCTGGCCGATATATCATGTCCATTTACACATACAGCCTTGATATTTGACACATGGAAACCTCCGACCTAGACCTATCACATACGACTATGACCTTGGACCATGTGGCCTTGTGCTTGGAGTTTGACCTACTTTTAAAAAAAAATAAACTGGGCCTATATCTTATGTGCTATTACACATACAGCCTTGGTATTTCACACATGGACACATCTTACCAAGACCTTTCACATTTGACCATGACCTTGGACCTTGTGACCTTGACCTTGGACTTTGACCTACTTTAAAAAAAAATTAACCTAGCCGATATATCATGTCCTTTTACACATACAGCCTTGATATTTGACACATGGACACCTACGACCAAGACCTTTTACATTGGACCATGACCTTGGACCTTGTGACCTTGACCTTGGTGTTAGACCTACTTTAATAATACATTAACCTGGCCTATATTTATGTCATTTTACATATACAGCCTTGATATTTCACACATGGTCACTTCCAACCAAGATATTTCACTTTTGACCATGACCTTGGACCTTGACCTTGGAGTTTGACCTACTTTTAAAAAACTTAAACTAGGCCTTTATCTCATGTCCTGTTACCTATACAGTCTCAATATTTTATACATGGACACCTCCTACCAAGACCTTTCACATTTGACCATGACCTTCGCCTGTGTGACCTTGACCTTTGATTTTTACATCATTTTACAAATATTTAACCTAGCCTTTATCTTATGTCCTATTACACCTACAGCCTTGATATTTCACACATAGACACCTCCTACCAAGACCTTTCATATTTGACCATGACCTTGAATATTGCAACCTTGACCTTGGAGTTTGACCTACTTTTAAAAAGACTGAAACCAGGCATATATATCATGTCCTTTTACACCTACAGCCTTGATATTTCACACATGGACACCTCCAACCAAGGCCTTTCACATTTGACCATGACCTTGACCTTGGCATTTGGCCTACTTTTAAAAACTTTAACCTGGCCTATGTTTCATTTTACTTTTACATATACAGCTTTGATATTTCACACATAGACACCTCCAACCAAGACCTTTTATATTTGACCATGACCTTGGACCTTGTTAACTTGACCTTGGACTTTGACCTACATCAAATGTAGGCCCTTGAGGGGGCATATATGTTTTACAAACATCTCTTGTTTTTATTTTACTTTGATTGGGAAGTTTTTTCAACTTATTTTAATCCCTCGAATCAGCTTCCTGGAAATACATCTACATCTACGTTGTAACCCGAACAATCGATTTCCGATTATAACTGGGTGGAATGTGTGTTAATAGCCGGTAAAAGAGCTGTTAAAAGAAAATTGTTAGGATTGTTAAGAATAAAAGATAGTATGCTACAGTTAAAAGTAAAAACGGGGGAGTAAGTTACTCTAGATTGACGGCCGCCAGTCTCTCAGAGAAAATACTGAGACTGGGGCTGGACTTGACTGTCAGAGGCAATGTGTTCCAGAGTTTAATTGTTCTTGGAAAATAGGAGTTAGCAAAGTACTGAGTTCTGGCGAAAGGAATTAAGTAATTTAGGTTTCTAGTAGGTATAAGGTGGGAGTTGTCTACTGCAACAGTGCCGGCTCTAATTTTGTAGAACATAACAAGGGAACTATGAAGTCTTCGTTGATGGAGGGATTGCCAATTTAGCATTTGCATCATGTCAGTTACGCTGCTTGTATAGTTATAGTTGTTGGTGACATATCTAGCTGCAGATCTCTGTACTCTTTCAATATTATATGAATGGGTTTTTTGCCATGGGTGCCAAACTGAGGAACAATATTCTAATTGGGGGCGGACATATGTATGGAAGGCTGCAGTTTTAACTTGTTGGTTGTTAGTTTTTATGTTTCTTTGAATAAACCTGAGGCTTGACATTGCCTTGGAAGAGATATTTTCAATGTGCTGGGACCAATTTAAATCTGGGGTAATAGTGACACCTAAGTATTTTGCGGTGTTGGTGGATTGAAGCTCTGTGTTGTGTAGTTTGTATGGAAAGATATGGGGGTTTCACTTCCGTGAAATTCTAAGGATCTCGCACTTGTCTGGATTGAACTCCATGGACCATGTCTTTTCCCATTTTTCAAGATTATGGAGGTCTGTCTGCAGGGATAAATTGTCATTGTTTGAGTGAATAGTTAAATAGACGATGGTGTCATCTGCAAACATTCTGGTACAACATTTGACCGAGTCTGGGAGATCATTGATGTAAATGAGAAACAGACATGGCCCGAGGACCGATCCCTGCGGTACTCCTGATAGTACCGGGAGTTCATCCGAGAGGTGACCTTCAACTGCAACCTTCTGGGATCTGTTAGATAAAAATGATTGGATCCAGTTGACCACTTGAGGGCTAATACCGAGCTGTTGTAACTTGAAGATGAGGGAGAGATGATCAACTTTATCAAAGGCCTTTGAAAAATCCATTACGACAACATCTGTTTGGTAACCCGATTCAAGATTATTAAATAAGTCCTTGGTGAAATTGATGAGCTGAGTTTCGCAGCTATGGCCTGATCTGAAACCATGCTGATACTGGCTGAGGATTTCATTTTTGTCAAGAAACGACATTAGATTTGTTACAATTATGTGCTCTAAAAGTTTAGATGCGATGCATGAGAGTGAAATCGGCCTGTAATTGCTAGGCTTTGATTTGAGATCTTTCTTAAAAACTGGGGCAACAGTAGCCTTCTTCCAGTCTTCTGGTACTTTTCCAGTTTCCAAGGATAGCTTGAATATTTGTGAGAGGATGGGTGCAATTACTGTGCTAAACTCTTTGAGGACCCTGGGGGAGATTTCATCTGGCCCGCATGCCTTGTTTAGAGAAAGACCTTGCAGCAACTTATGGACTCCTTCTGTGGTCACGACTATATCACCCATATTTGCTTTTGGGCGTGTAGTAAATTTGGAGCAAAGTTGGGAAAGACTAAGGGGCTTTGGGAGTGAAAAGATGGATTCGAATTGGCGATTAAGAATATTTGCCTTGGATGTTGGATCAGTGTAAATGATGCCTTCAGACTTGAGGGGGGCTACACCAACATTCTCTTTTTTATTATGTTTAATATAGTTATAAAATTTCTTGTTTCTACCGGGCTGAGAGTCATGGTTAAAAATAACATCTTCAAGGTACGACCAATATGAGGATCTAATTTGTTTTTGAATAGAGGATTTTAGGGCTTTTAGTTGTTGGTGTCTTACAGGATCTGGGCGTTTTTTGAGCTTATAATACAGCTTATCGCGTTTATGGATAAGTCTGATTATGGTGCGATTTATCCATGGTAAGTCAGTTCGGGGTTTGCACATTTTAGTAGGTATGTACACTGACCAGTATGCCTGTTTCTCATCGATTTGTGCTTTCTCATTGGATTCGTGCTCTCTTTTAAATTCCCAATATATATTGCGCACGCCATACAATTCCACTTGAAACTTCATAGAGTGTTTCTTTGATGCATTGTTCGTTAAAAATTCAGAAAATCGCATTTAAATTCATTTGGTACGACTACCATCAGCGATGAAAAGATAGAAAAAATCCAGGCTCCAGCGAGTTGAATTTTTAAGAAGACGAATTTTCGGATCGATCCTCGGCCTACTTGTCAAGGGCAAAATTTACTTTAATATCTAGACCTTAAACCGACCATTCCATCATAAAATCCTCTTTATCATTATTTCTTTCATTGTATTAAGAAAAATTTTCTTCGAAATCTGAGGAATAACCAGCGAATTCTTGATCGGAAGATTTGTTTTGGAAGATCGCCTACAGGAAGTCAGCCATTTTGAATGACGCTTACAGTATGATGATTAATTAGGTCAAACTTTTTCGACAGATGACCAATGAAAATCAATTAACAAACTATCAAAACCAGGTTTCGTGTATTGCGTAGTGATTACTAAAAGCTTTCCCAATAGTAAGAATACGATTGGTTGAAGTTTTAAGACGCATGGATTGATTGAAATGGGAAACCCCAAAACCCGGAGAAATCCGGTATCAGTTCACAATAATCGACGTCATAGCACCCATTGTAAATTGGCAAAATATCAGTTTATCTTAAGTATTCATTATTTATTTCTGCTCATCAATAACATAAAGAAGTCAAATAATTGTAAACTGCAAGGAAATGAGAGAAACTTTTCACCGGGAGTCCAAAAATTCGTCAACCAATTAGAGGCACGAATCTAATGAGAAAGCTTCCAGACTATGTAGAGTTTAACCCCAATGACCTTTCGGGCATGAAAATTTGCAAACTCGTTGATTTTGTTTATTTTTGCGTGTTTCCCCCATTAAATGCGATAGTTCTATGAAATGATTTCAAAAAAATATTTTGATTACTCCATTAAGTAATGCGCATGCGCTGACATTATGAATAACATGCACGAATCACGGAGAAAACAGGATACTCGCGCCGAATGTGTGGGCCAATGAGAAGCCTCGAACAACCTCCTCTACCAGGGATCGAACTCGGAACCTCTTAATCGCTAGGCCGATGCTCTACCTATCGACTACAGACACCACACTTTTAGGTTAAAGACATCTCTTCAGGTTAAAAAGTCATTTCAGGATTTAAGAGGGCCAACTTGTGTTCAGGGGAGGCAGACATGTATCGGGAGTGATTTGTACATTATCGGTGGTCCAGCCCTCGTTAATAGCAGTCCTTCACCAAATGTGTTCCAATATCAAGGACTGTTTCACAATTATGTGTCAACTACTGGAATGAGTAGCCCACATAATGACACCTTTTGATGCTCCACAAGATAAAGGCTTAAGAAAACATTGTGGAAAATGAAGAAATTGCTTGTTTTCTACCAGTAAATAATAGAATTTTCAAATTTCATCAACTTTGAAATTAAAATTGTTATCTGCAATATCCTTGAATTTGGAAAATTCTAAAATTTTGCTGTTTGGTAATGGTTTAATCATTGCAGTGTTTATTTTTAGGTCTGGAGGAAGGGGGTCAGGGCCCATAGGTGGCAGAAAATTTGTGTGAATGTCCAAAAAAGGGAAAATTCAATACACGCTTATACTTTCAAATATTGTGTTATATAGATAAATGTGTTTAACTTACTTGTATATCATAATGGGACATTCAAACAACCATTTGAATTGTTAGAATAGACAGAGTTTCCATTTACGACGTAAAAGTGTCTGTATACGCATGAAATTCAGCTCGGGCACAAAATATGAAGACTGGTTTAGTCCCTTGGACGCAAAATTTATTGGGTGGCAAAAAACCTCGGATAGGCACAACTACTCATGAGAAAATCAAATACAAAAAATCACCACTTAAAGAATTGGTGGATCGCGATCTTTGACATGCAAAGCATAACAAGTAGTTTTCTGCTCAATAGTGAAGTTAAATCATAGTTTTGATTTACTCAAACCTTTTATAAGATTATCGTCAATTCTTTCCTTTCATGTTTGTCTGTATTATCATGCATAACTCACTTTCAGAAATAGAAATTCAAATACGCAAATACATGCACATCCTTTGTCTAAATATAATCACATAAAAAGAGTAAATTTTTTTCTCACTACACAAATTATCCTAGCCTCGGAAAATGTGTATTGACAATACAAATTGACTTTCCATAAATGAATGTTTCTTTGATCTGATGGATGGTCAAATTTTACATGACATCATGACTCACGATCCTTATCTATGATCAGTATTGAATCTCATTTTACTGCCTAATGAGTAGGAACTTTTTACTGCTCTTCTTTTTTTTTAACTGGAATTGAATTTTAAAAGAATGTTCTCCACATATTATAAGCTTGTTACTTTAAACACAAACTTTTTTTTTTTTAATTTTGACGATGTAGATTTTAGATTTTTTTTTTTTCAAAAAAATCTAGCATAGTTAGTTTGATCATTCTTTATCAATTAGGCTTTCAAAAATACAAACTATTAAGTATTTTGGATAGAATGAAAACAGATTTTGCAATAGTTTTGCAATAGTTTTTCAGTTCAAACATTATTTGACATGACTTTTTCCCTGCTTCATCCTTCTAAAGTGAAAGTCAATTTTTAGCTCGACTTTTCGAAGAAAATGAGAGCTTATACTGTCACCCGGGCGTCGGCGTTGGCGTTGGCGTCGGCGTTGGCGTTGCAACAAAGGTTAAAGTTTTTTCAAACATCAATAACTTCCATACTATCAAAGGGATTCAACCCAAACTTGGAATACTTATTCACCATCACACCCTCTACCTTACTATCAGGGCCCATGACCCTGGGACCACTCTATTTGGAGTTATGCCCCCTTTATAATAAGCATTTAGAAAGTCGAGCGCGCTGTCTTCGGACAGCTCTTGTTTGTTATATTTATCATTCCTTTTGTTTAACAAGCCTATTCAAGTCCAGCGTTTAATTTGAAGTTGATTTATGGATGTCAAAGTTGGACTCAAAAGAAAATGAATGGGACTCAACTTTTTTTGTGGCACTGGGTCCTAGGGACTCAAATTTTTTGTGAGCAAATGGAAACACTGGTTAGAGATGCCTAGAATGTAAATATGATATGAATTTTTCTTTGCAACAGAAAAATCTAGTTCCAGGAGGAGAAAATTTGTCTGAAATGGGAGAAAAATGTATATTCCACAGAGAGGGGGAAGGGGCCAAATAACGACCGTTTTTTTTAGGAAAAAAAACCCACTGCAATGTATAATTTCAGTTGCTTTAAACTTCATTGAATTTTGACAGGTCTTAAATTTTGCTGTCAGCTATTGTGTTTACAATAATAATTTGTGTTTATTTCAGTTAAAAAAAATGTCAGGATTGAAGGGGACCAGGTTGTGTTCAGGGGAGGCAGACATCGGGAGTGATTTGTACATTATTGGTGGATCAGCCCTGGTAAATAGCAGTCCTTCACCAAATGTGTTCCAATATCACGGACTGTTTTACGATCATGTGCCACCTACTGGAATGAACAGCCCAGAATTTAACAAGGAAATGGATGAAAACTATCTTGATTATGTTACATACGCTGATGATAGAAGTAAACAAAACCAAGTAGGATCATACCACACTTATGTTAATCAACCCGAACATAACAAAGGCAGGCCACCAAGACATGCAAGTTCAGTTTCGAGACCACAAAGTGCCAAGTCAGCTTATAGTTCTGCCAGAAATTTGTCAAGACCCACCAGTGCTACTAGACATGCTGTTTCTAGACCCAACAGTGCAGTTTCGAGACATGCTGTTTCCAGACCTGAATGTGCAGCCTCAATGTCATCACATATCTATAGACAGAAAACATCCCCAGAACTGCAAATGTAAGTCTGAAATACAGAAAGAAGGGTATAATAGATTTTCAAAATGAGGAAATGTCATTCCTTGTCTCTCAAATCCTATATTGTGGGTAGTTATAGTTATTTGAATCATCTCATCAAGATATACTTCTTTGAATTATCTCATCAAAGATGTTCAAATTAGCTCCGACAACATAGGATATGGATGGATTTGAAATTATAAAACTAGACCAGGCATATTTTTAGAATAATTGTATTTAAAGAAAATGCTAGGTTCTCACTAATACTTAATTAATCAGACCATAAAATCATTTTCATTATATATATATTTCTGATATCTAGACAGATCAACCTAGAAGTTGCTGTCAGTGAATTGAGATTATTGTCAAATTCCTGATATTCCATTCTCTATGCCTAAGATCTTTGATGCCTTGGTTACTCTTCTTTCTAGAGATCCTGACCATGAGCCTATAGATGATGTATTGTCTAGACTGGGTGATTATACAAAAAACTATATACCTGACACAACCCTGGCATATATAGAATGTGAATGTACAGGCACTGATGATAGAGTACCCAGTAGACTGGCAAAAGTTAGCGGAGATGGGGACGAAGAGGATGCAGATGATTCTAAAGGTATAGATCATTCATTAAAAATCATTTCCTGGAAAAACTTTGGCTAATTTGTAATTTGAATTTGTAAAGATGAGCTCTTCTCAAAGACGCTGTTCCAGACGATAACAGATTTATTAACAATATGTGATTTATTTTTTCCAAACAAGACTTTGTTTTGATGTCCCTTGTTGAATTAGTTGAGAAACCATTTCAACAAAAGAAGAAATTGCTTATGATCTGCAATTTCACCCTGTTCTTCTATATTTTCTGTACTATACAATTCACACTTTCTACTTTTGATAACATTCACATATTCCTGTTTATTTATTATGCCCCCTTTCGAAGAAAATGGGGGTATATTGTTTTGCAAGTGTCGGTCGGAAGGTCGGTCGGTCGGTCCGTATGTCGGTCTGTCTGTCCGTAGACCAAACTTTGTCCGGAGCATAACTCGAAAAGTATTAAAGGTAGAATCATGAAACTTCATAGGTAGATAGATCTCATTATGGAGAGGTGCAGTGCATAAGAACCGTAACTCTGCCGATCAAATTTTTTGAGTTATTGCCCTTTGTTGATTTTATAACTTGATTCTTGTCCGGAGCATAACTCAAAAAGTATGTAAGGTACAATCATCAAACTTTACAGATGGATAGATCTCATCATGGAGAGGTGCAGTGCACAAGAACCGTAACTCTGCTGATCAAATTTTTTGAGTTATTGCCCTTTGTTGATTTTCAAACTTGATTCTTGTCCGGGGCATAACTCAAAAACTATGTTAGGTAGAATCATGAAACTTTACAGGTGAATGGATCTCATTATGGAGAGGTGCAGTGCACAAGAATCGTAACTCTGCCAATCATATTTTTGGAGTTATTGCCCTTTGTTGATTTTCAAACTTGATTCTTGTCCGGAGCATAACTCAAAAAGTATGTAAGGTAGAATCATGAAACTTTACAGGTGGATAGATCTCATAATGGAGAGGTGCAGTGCACAAGAACCGTAACTCTGCCAATCAAATTTTTTGAGTTATTGCCCTTTGTTGATTTTATAAGTTGATTCTTGTTCGGAGCACAACTCAAAAAATATGTAAGGTAGAATCATGAAACTTTACAGGTGATTAGTTTTCATTATGGAGAGGTGCAGTGCACAAGAACCGTAACTCTGCCAATCAAATTCTTGAAGTTATTGCCCTTTGTTGATTTTACACTTAATTCTTAATCTTGCCTATATCTCATGTCCTTTTACACATACAGCCTTGATATCTCACACATAGATATCTCCCATCAACATTGTTCACATTTAACCATGACCTTGAACCTTGTGACCTTAACCTTGGAGTTTGACCTACTTTAAAAAAAATAAACCCGGCATATATCTCATGACCTTTTACAAATACAGCCTTGATATTTCACACATGGACACATCTTACCAAGACCTTTCACAATTGACCATGACCTTGGACTTTGTGACCTTGACCTTGGAGTTTGACCTACTTTTAAAAAACTTTAACCTGGCCGATATATCATGTCCTTTTACACATACAGCCTTGATATTTGACACATGGAAACCTCTGACCAAGACCTATCACATACGACTATGACCTTGGACCATGTGGCCTTGACCTTGAAGTTTGACCTACTTTGAAAAAAATTAAACTGGGCCTATATATCATGTGCTATTACACATACAGCCTTGATATTTCACACATGGACACATCCTACCAAGACCTTTCACATTTGACCATGACCTCGGACCTTGTGACCTTGACCTTTGACCTACTTAAAAAAAACCTTTAATCTGGCCGATATATCATGTCCTTTTACACATACAGCCTTGATATTTGACACATGGACACCTACGACCAAGACCTTGCACATTTGACTATGACCTTGGACCTTGTGAACTTGACCTCGGTGTTTGACCTTCTTTAATAATACATTAACCTGGCCTATATTTCATGTCATTTTACATATACTGCCTTGATATTTCAGACATGGTCACTTCCAACCAAGATATTTCACTTTTGACCATGACCTTGGACCTTGGACCTTGACCTTGGAGTTTGACCTACTTTTAAAAAACTTAAACTAGGCCTATATCTCATGTCCTGTTACCTATACAGTCTCAATATTTTACACATGGATACCTCCTACCAAGACCTTGCACATTTGACCATGACCTTGGCCTGTGTGACCTTGACCTTTGATTTTCACATACTTTTAGAAATCTTTAACCTAGCCTTTATCTTATGTCCTATTACACCTACAGCCTTGATATTTCACACATAGACACCTCCTACCAAGACCTTTCACAATTGACCATGACCTTGAATATTGCAACCGTGACCTTGGAGTTTGACCTACTTTAAAAAAGACTGAAACCAGGCATATAAATCATGTCCTTTTACACCTACAGCCTTGATATTTCACACATGGACACCTCGAACCAAGACCTTTCACATTTGACATTGACCTTGGCATTTGGCCTACTTTTAAAAACTTTAACCTGGCCTATGTTTCATTTTACTTTTACATATACAGCTTTGATATTTCACACATAGACACCTCCTACCAAGACCTTTCATATTTGACCATGACCTTGGACCTTGTTAACTTGACCTTGGACTTTGACCTACATTAAATGTAGGCCCTTGAGGGGGCATATATGTTTTACAAACATCTCTTGTTGACTTCTAGTTCTTTCACATTTAGGAAAGATATGAGCCGGGATCTGGAAAAATGTCCCTTATAGTATTTTTAGAATTTAAGTTTCAAGATCAGACTGTTGTCAAATGCAGTCCAATATCCACCCATGCTGCTCTCTTTAAGATACTATGGGTCATGAAGAAGCTATTAGAGAACAGCATGGATCCAGATCAGACTGTACGTATGCACAGGCTGATCTGGATTTATGTTGGGCTCAAAAGTCTTAAAGGACGTTTTTCCAGATCCTGGCTCATATGTATTGATCCATGCTATTTTTCAGACCAAACAGTGGAGATCATATTCAAAACCTTCAAGCAGTATGAAGATAAGGGTCACTCCACAATGAGACAGAAAGCTATGGTTACACTGATCAACAGTTATAACTTTACTGAACAGGTGCAACATTCAGAACTAGATAAGGTAATTATCTGATCATTAATCAACTGATGAGTCATTTTGACCATAACCCTTTCAAAAACGACAATTTAGGGTGTTCCAATTTTTGATGTGCCACAGTTGAGAAAATGAATGCTAATAAGTAATAAGGGCAGGATGTTTGTTTTGTGCTATATTGCACAGAAAATATTGAGACAAAAGGAGCAAATGCTGATCATCAGCATTTTCTCCTATTGATTCAATATTTTCTGTACTATAATGGACACACATGTCAATATTATTAACATGCATATTACTTTCTGTAACTGCTCTCAAATTAGAAGGATCATATTCAAAACTGATAAGGGCCATTCCACAATGAGACAGAAAGCTATGGTTACACTGATCAACAGTTATAACTTTACAGAACAGGTGCAACATTCAGAACTAGATAAGGTAATTATCTGATGATCGTTCAATCAAATGACTCAGTTTGATCTTGCAGTATTCCATCCATCACTAAATACCAAACTCTAAATGCAACTACTGGCATCATCAGTGGCTAAGGATATTGATGATTGTATGCCCTTGTCAATTTCCAGGCGTCATCTGTGGCTAAGGATATTGATGATTGTATGCCCTTGTCAATTTCCAGGCGTCATCTGTGGCTAAGGATATTGATGATTGTATGCCCTTGTCAATTTCCAGGCGTCATCTGTGGCTAAGGATATTGATGATTGTATGCCCTTGTCAATTTCCAGGCGTCATCTGTGGCAACAGAAATTGACAATGATACCCATGTCAATTTCTGTAGCTTCGGGGGCCGCGGCCATGGCGCAGTTGGTAACGCATCTGCTTCTCATTCGAGGGGTCCCGGGTTCAATACCCGGCTGCGGTAAATACCCTTACTGACAAAAAAAATGTCACCCATCAATGGTTTGAAATGGTATGAGAAATGCCAGGAATCCATGGTTAGGTGCTCCAGCCGCCGCGATATGACCTTAGTAGTTGAAAACGGGGTAAAACCCCAATAAAAAAAAATTCTGTAGCCTCAGATGACGCCTGAAAATGCACAAGTTTTTGGTATGTAAGGATGGAATACATACATCAATGGAAGAAAGTAATGATAAAAAGTTTATGCCTCCATTCCCTAAATAGCTTTCATTATCAAGACTTATTTGATGAAATAAAATTTCATGACCAATTAGTATATGATGTGTATTGAAATTAACATGTCTCATATTATATGTAATGTCTTTTCAGACACTTTCAACTTAAACCAGTCTGAAATTTCATTGCCTGATACATGCTGTATTACTTTGTCTTATTAGATTGTTCTTGATTACAGGTTATGACTTTCCTGTTGAACAGTGTAGCTCAAGTTCAGGAGGCCTGCATGATTCTACTACAGCAGCTGGTGAAGCACCCATGTAATCTAGAATACCTGCTGAACAAGGATATAATATCAGTCCTGTACAACTGCCTGATTACACCGGAGTTGTCTGGTCTGAGGAGACAGGCTCTTTTACTCACTGAAGTGGTATGTAGTTTTTAATGTTCATTATGTATTTAAACCCTTTTCCAAATAAGACCTGGTTTTAGTGTTTCTATAAAATATTGAAGCAAAAGAAGAAAACGCTGGTAATCAGCATTTTCTCCTTTTCCTTCAATATTTTCCATACTTACATCCATTTTGTGATTTGCACATATTTAGAATAATCAATTAGAACAGTCTGACATTGTTGCTGTTTTTGTAAGGGTGTGTTGACAATATCTTACACAAGGATATACTCACTAGGCTACACTGTACAACTGCCTGATTACGCCGGAGTTGTCTGGTCTGAGGAGACAGGCTTTACTACTAACTGAAGTGGTTTGTACTATTTGTAGTTTGCATATTTATAACCCTTTCCCAAATGACAAAAAATTTGGGTGATCCAATTTGAAAGCTGCTGCAGATGACAATATGGATGTTAGTTAAGGTCGGGTTTGTGTAAAATTTAACTCAGAAAATATTTAGGCAAAAGGAGAAAGTGCTGATTATCAGCACTTTCTTCTTTTGTCTCAATGTTTTCCCAAGCCTCTTCTCTTAGGGATGTCAAAACAAGGTCTTGTTTGGGAAAGGGATAATGTAATTCAATCCTTCTCATAACTAGACCAGCATGTGACATCTATAAAAGAAAATATTGGAAAGCATTGAATCGAAAGAAGAAAAAAGTATTTTATATCTAACATTAAAATCTTCATTTCAACAAGTAAATTAGATAATATGGAATCATATGACACAGTATCTGGTCTATTGATTGCCTTAAACTTTGCCCCTCTATGCTGGTCGACTATTTTTAAAAACGTTAGGGTAAGATTCATTTCTTTGAAATAAGTTCAACAGGAATTCCTCTTCTTTGTCAACATAGATATTTTGCTACTTTATAACTTAGAATAGTCAGCTTCTGCATTAACCCATTACCACACAGCATAATTTTGGCCTGCTTCAAATTGAAAGATCTTACAGGCAAACATTTGAGGTGTATGAAATTTTACATTTTTGGTGTTTTTGTATAGAAAACATTGTGGTAAATGAAGAAATTGCTTGTCACAAGCAACTTCTTCGTTTTCCACAATGCTTTTCAAAGCCATTATATTGTAGTGATTCAAAAGGGGTCCCTGTGTTGTAATGGGTTAAAGCTTTATACATTATTTTACATTCTTAGATTTTTTCCTGTCATCAATATAAAGACAAGTGGCTTGGGTTTGTGACCAACAGATATCTTCCCAAGCTGATATCCATGGTTAGAGGGCAGACACCACTGGACGTCAAATATGCTGCATGCTGTGTGTTCAGGTCCCTGGCTCAATATGAGGAATTTATAGGCTCCACAACAGAGGAAATCCTACCCACTGTCATCATGCTGCGAAATGCTAGTGCTAAATTTAAGGTATGATTTTCCTTGCAGTCCTTGAACACATGGCAAACTTCAGAAAAAAGGTGAAACAGGGACTATAATTTGGACATCAATTATAAATCAAAATTCTGATGGAAGCACTTGAAAACAGTTTTACAAAAAAACTACAATAACCACCACAAAATTAATCTGCCCTTTTTGCTTGATTATTCAGAGATACATATGAGCATGGGTGATGGCTTGCAATATTGCAGTTTTTGTTCACCAAACCCTATGTTGTTAGTACTCAATGGAATTGTCTGGTCAAAACCCATCTAATCTGTAGCTTTTGTAATAAGATATTTTCATTTACACAGGAGGTATATGTAGAGATCCTCACCACAGTGTTATCCCATACTAACAGTATACCCCCAGATCTAGTTGATAGTAGTGCCATACCAATAACAGTCAGTATTATCAGAGAGGGACCATGGTAAGTTGTGATAATATAATATCATCAAGTATTTGTTTGAATTTTGATAAAGGGTTAATTCACGTTTTTGAGGTCGTTAACATTCGCAGAGGCCCAAGAAATATGTTAACGCCCTAGTTCGAAGCACAAGGGACGTTTTCGTATTTTGCGGGCCTCTGCGAAGGTTAACATCGAAAAAAATGTGAATTGATGCCATTATAGCATAAAAATTCCAATGATTACTTACCCCAAACCCCTTGATATGTGGGGAAAATGAACCGAGGTGAGATAAGAAAATGTCCGCAATTGCTGTTTTGTTCTGATAAATCTTCCGAGAATTTTTGTTATAAATGTGTGACGTCAGTAAAACGATGTTATGTCATAATTTGGCGCCAAAAGGCGAACATCGCTTATTTAACGCAAGACGTTCAGAATTTTTAGGGAAAAGAGACAATTGTTTATTTTGAAGGGTCAAATCGAGGATATATGAGTGCAAAGCTGGTCGGATATCGCACTGAATATAGACCGGTTTTCACGATATCGGACCGATTTCTTCCCGTTATTCAATGCTAATAATGGACTGAAAACACACATTTTATGCAATAATACTTGTTATACTTGTTTAACATCTTGCTTAAATTATAATTTCTCAAAACAATCATACAAAATTCTCCCATCAATAATTGAATTAAATAAATTCTGTGCCTTACCTCTAGTCTAAATAAGAAGCATTTTTGCTCAAGGGTTTGAATGTATTTGTGAACTTCCAGTGGCCCCCAGTGTGCTGCCCTACATTTACTGACATCCCTAACAACAAATGACAATGGTGTTTCTATAGTGACTGGTACCAACAACCTAGTGGCCATGATCTTGTGCTGTCTTAAAGACTCACATTGCAGGTAAGGCAACGTTTAGGTGTGATAAACCAGAATAATTCATTGGCTCTTCTGTCCATATATCTCAGTCATAATCTTATGTGGTCTGAGCTCTATCCAAAACTTAAACAAGGCATGGTTTTGATGTCGCTAACAACTTTCGGTTAAAGAAGCAAAAGAAGAAAATGGTGATCATTTATTACCCTTTTGAAAATTCCTACTAATTTAATTGGTCTAAAACATTTTGTTGCTTTGGAATTAGTTGTTGTTAATGAAGCGGTCTAAGAAGGAATAGAAACTTTGGAATTGTGTCTATAATAGCAAAACGAACATCTATTGAGGTAGAAAAGCAATTCAACCTATTCTGACATGTAAATGATTATCATACTTGTTGGAGATATTTTTGTCTGAATGATGAAATATCTACTCTTTTTATGCCCCCGATAGGGAGGCATCATAAATTTGACTTGTCCGTCCGTCAGTCTGTCTGTCTGTCTGTCTGTCTGTCCGTCTGTCCGTCATTCCGTCCAAAAACTTTAACATTGGCCATAACTTCCTTATTACTTAACATATTCGCTTCATACTTTACCACAACATTCCTTGGTACATTACCTTTCTGTAGGCACATACTTTGGTGACCTTGACCCCTGGATGACCTTGACCTTGAACATAGATTAGCCATAATTTAAAATCAAAGCGGTGTCGGGGGCATTGTCATCTTACAGTGACAGCTCTTGTCTTTCCTGTATTACAGGAGGGTCAAACTGAATGCCCTAGAGGTTTTAAAACATCTAAGCACAAGTCGTAAGATTGGTCTGTGTAAAGACTTTATGCTACAGCTGAGTGGGTTTCTCCTGCCATCATTACAAGATGATTCTCTTACGAGTCTAAACATGGCGACAAACAGATCACCGTCGCCCGTCAAGCCTCAGTTTGATGAAGAGCGACACATGTGGCAGGGTCTTGAGAAGTTTATAGATGTTGTGAAGGATGTGGTTTATAGAGAAGGTAATAAAAAATATACATCCATATTCTTCCCTGCTCAATAAGATATAGTGTACATTTTTAGCTCACCTGAGCACGAAGTGCTCAAGGTGAGCTATTGTGGTCGCTTTTTGTCCGTCGTCCGTCTGTCCGTCCGTCCGTCCGTCTGTCCGTCTGTCCACAATTTGTTGTTACCACTCTAGCATCCACAAATATTGACCAATCTTGACCAAACTTGGTCAAAACATGTATGACTATAAGTTCTCGGATGAGTTCGATTTTGAGTCAGATCGGACCAGGAAGTCCAGAGTTATGTGCCCTTGAACGTCAAAAATGGCTAGTTTTGACTTTGTTACTACTCTAGTGTCTACAAATATTGACCAATCTTGACCAAACTTGGTCAAAACATGTATGACTATAAGTTCTTGTATGAGTTCGATTTTGAGTCAGATCAGACAAGGAAGTCTGGAGTTATGTGCCCTTGAACGTCATAAAATGGCTAGTTTTGACTTTGTTACCACTCTAGTATCTACAAATATTGACCAATCTTAATCAAACCTGGTGAAAAGATGTATGACCATAAGTTCTTGGATGAGTTCAATTTTGAGTCAGATCGGACTTGGAAGTCCGGAGTTATGTGCCCTTGAACGTCAAAAAAGGCTAGTTTTGACTTTGTTACCACTCTAGTATCTACAAATATTGACCAATATTAGCCAAACTTGGTCAAATCATGTATGACCATAAGTTCTCGTATGAGTTCGATTTTGAGTCAGATCGGACTTGGAAGTCTGGAGTTATGTGCCCTTGAACATAAAAAATGGCTAATTTTGACTTTTTTACCACTCTAGCATCTACAAATATTTACCGATGAAGACAAAACTTTGCCACAATGTTGGTAACTATAAGATCTTGGATGAATTTGATTTTCAGTGTGATAGGTGCAGGAAGTCTGGAATTATGTGCCCTTGAATTTGACAAAATTGCTGTTTTCGACTTTGTTTACACTGTAGCATCTACATTTATTGACTAATCAAGGCAAAACTTGGCCACAATGTTGGTGACCATAAGGTCCTTGATGAATTAAATTTTCAGCTTGATTTGATTAGAAAAACAAGAGTTATTGGCCCTTGAATTTAACAAAATTACTGTTTTTGACTTTATTTTCTTTCTAGCAAACACAAATATGGACCAATCAAGACACAACTTGGTCACAATGTTGGTGACCATAAGATCTTGATTGTTTTAATTTGTTCGATTGATCGGACTAAAAAAACCCAGAGTTGTGCACCCTTGATGGCTACAAAATTGCCACTTTCGACTTTGTTTTCTCTCAAACAGCAATAAATATTAACCAATAAAAAAACTTGGACATGAGTTATGTGCCCTTGACTGTGACAAAATTGTTGTTTTCTTCCACTTTGTTTTTACTGTAACAGCTACAAATATTGATCATTCAAGATTATGAAAGCAGTTTTCAGCTTGATAAGCATCTTGCATCTTAAATTATGTGCTCTTGAACTTGACAACCTTACGACTTTCATTCTATCTAGGTGCAGGTGAGCGATCCAGGACCATCATGGTCCTCTTGTCTGTATTTGGTAACATCTTTCTTGTAGTCTGCAACACAATTGGAATTCGCTATAGCCTAAAACTTAGTTGTTTTGGAAAGTGTAAAATTATTTGGAATATTTTGGAATGGATTGGTTGTCAATTTCATGATGTGTCCAAGTGTACATTGTTATGCTCCCCTTGGGGGAGCATATAGTCGCCATTCTGTCCGTCCGTCTGAACGTGTGTCAGTCCGTCCACAGCCAGATCTCAGCAACCCTTGGACCAAATTCAATGAAACTTCACATGTGAACTCCCTTGGATAATCCCTAGGGACCTTTTCCTCCGTTTCTTAATTTGAGGCTGTGTCATGGAAAAAGGGGCCTTAATGTAAAAATTAGTTTTTCTCTAATTTCTCTTCATCTAATTGGCAGAATTTATTGAAACTTTGTACTTTTGTAATAAATAAGATGTTCTAGACCATATTCCATAAATAATGTGTGTACAAAAAATCCGTCATGGGAAAAGGGGGCTAAATGTATGATAGTTTTTATTTTGTGACAAACACTTATTCGGGAGGCATAATCCGTCTATGACGGCTCTTGTTTGGCTATGTTAACATGAGATTCATTACATTTGAAATGCAACGACCCCACTTCTGGATTATGCATACAAAAATTCAAATAACAGAGGTTGCCTGGAGTGGTAACAGAAATTGAAGACTCTCAGGCCCAAACCCACAAACAACACATGTCTCTTGTTTCTGTTTATAGGTAAAGTAGAGCTAGACAATCTGGGACTGGTTGTTGACGTCCATCTTGACCCGAATGTTGAAGTAGGAAAGCTGCAGCTACAGATTCTGGCTAGTTCACTCTGTCTATTGCGCAATATTTGTGTATGGCCACTGGATAAGTCCAGGCTCGGGTTTGGAGCTAACAGAATAGACCTGTCAGGTTTCATGGATGACGAAAAGCAAAGGTTTGTGTTTTCAGCAATTTCATATACATATATATGCTACAATGATTGGTAGTTAATAAAAAAAAATGCAATTGTAACATTTACCTTCACCAACTTCATCATACAGCATTTTAATACATCCTGTCTGTCGAAAAATGAAACAACATGTAGAATACACAAAGAATACACTGCACATACATGCAGTCTGATCTTAGTCTATATTTCGATCCCCCACTACTTCAGTCTTTCGGATGAGATTTTAAACTCAGGTCCTGTCTCCATTTTACCTTAGCTGTTTAGTGGGACATAAAACTATTCAATCAATATTGGGTAATATTCCTATTCTATCACTTTCAGTATTTCAATTTAGTATGATTATCCCAAGAATAATACATCAATTTGTTCCAGGAGTAGACTTTCCAAGGTGAATCGAGGCTTGACACAAACTATCTGGGATAAAGTTGGTGTAGTAGTTTGTGATCTACTCGCATCATACTCAAGACATTTAGAGAAGCTAGAATCAGGCGTAGAAAACAGTCCCCTAGATCTCACAGTGTTTTGTGTAGAAGAAGAAATTCATCTTATCCATAGTATGCTGGAATTTCTTCAGTGTGCTTCGCTGTGTACATGTGTTGAATTCCCTGAAATAACCCCAACCTTGCAAGAGCAGTCATCAAAGAAAAAGTCAAAGTCGAAACTGAAATCATCTTCTACACATGGTATTTCTGATAATAACAATAGCAGTATCCATTGTAAACTGAAATCTCAATCTGATGTTGGAAGAGGGTATGGACAAAATGAGGAAAAATTGTGGGTAAAAGAGAACCCACATCTGACCCAGCTGAATCCTCAAGGTGGAAGATTTGATGCTACATCCATGGCTAAAAGTAAAGCAGAGTTACAGCATAAAGAGGCGTGTACAGAGAGAAGGCTGTTACGGAAATGTTTGTTTGAAGCTGGGATTGTGCCAGCTATTTGTCCTTTCTTCAAGTGTTCACAAACTTATATACAGGTTAGTGTTTTACTCCTTTTAAGCTCCACTGGCCTTTCAGGCCAGCGGGCTATTGTCATGGCGGTGTGTCTGTCGTGCGTGCGTCCGTGCATCCGTAAACTTTTTCCTTAAAAATTTTCTCCTCAGAACCTACTGGATGGATTTCAACCAAACTTCACAGGAATGATCCTTTGGTGACCCTCTCTCAGATTCCTCCAAAGAATTTGGATTGAACCAGAATAACTTGAGTTATCTGCCCTTGAATGTCAAAAAAAGCTGGTTTTGACTTTATTTTTACTTTAAAATCTACAAACATTAACCAATCAAAACAAAACTTGGACAGAATATATATATAAGCATAATATCCTGCCTGGGTTTAATTTTCAGCTTAATCGGAATTTTACATCATGAGTTATGTGCCCTTGAATTTGACAAAATTTACATATTCGACTTTGTTTTCATTCTAACAACCATAATTGTTAACCAATCAAGATGATATTTGGACAGAATATTGTTGACAACAAGATCTTGCTTTTGTGTAATTTTCAGGATGATTGCATTGCTACAATCTGAGTTATGTGCCCTCGAAATTGACAAAATTTCAGTTTTCGAGACTTTTTTCACTTTTGTGGCCACATATCGATGCCTCAGCGCAAAACGGTTGTAACTGCATATAAACATATAGGCAGTTACAACCGTTTCGCCCTGAGCCATCGATATATAGACCAATACTGACAAAATTTGGACAGACCATAAGATCTTGCTCGAGTTTAATATTCAGCTCGATTATTGTGGTGTTCAAGACTTAAATTATCAAGTCAAAATCATAGTTTTAGATCAGAATGTCTCTTTATTTTCTTGACCACCATGTTACATGCACAATGGCAACTTCTTGAACTAATTATCATAAAGAAAAACAACTCTTACTGAACTTTAAATTGCTCATATCAAAAGTTACTTCCCTTAGTCTACCACAATTATTAACTCACATACTGAATAATGTGCCTTGAATTTGGCATAATGACAGTTTTCAACTTTATCATCACTCTAGAAATCTCCAAAATATTGGTCAATCATTTACCTTCTTTTCGCTTTGACCACATGATTGCTTCTTTTTACTTTGTTTCTGCTCAATTAATCACAAGAATTTAAAAATATATCAGTTTAAGCATTAAGATAAATTTGTTAAATTTTTTTATAGTAAACCACAAGAAATTCAGGCCTGTGGAGCGACTGAAGACCTTCAGGTCTTTCTATTTCTCTAATAGTCAAATAAAATAAAGGACAGACCCCTTTTTGGCAAAAATGACATACAAATATTTAGTTGTTTTGGATTATGCTTGCTTTAGAAGGGAGTCCAAACAAAGATCAGTTTGCACAAAGGTGCAGCCTGATCTTCATTTAGATTCCCTGCTGATTAAATGTTGGTAAGAGTATCTTATGGCAGAAGAAAAAAGGCTGTTACGAAAATGTTTGTATGAAGCTGGTATTGTGCAGGTATTTTTCAGGCTTTTTGTCCTTACTTCAAGTATTCACAGTCTTATATACAGGTTTGTAGTACATTTTTAGGCCTAAAAATTCATAGAATAACCTCAAATGTTGTCTGTTTTGGCTACCTTAATAAACAAATGCCTGCAGATTTATGATGTCAGAACTTTGTGAAGAAAAAATTGATATTTTTTTCTGCGCTAAATCGAAAATATTTGCAGATTACATTGCTTCATTTTCACCGATGTTACAGAATTTGCGAAAATTATCAAAAGAAATAGTGATATTTATTTATGTACAGTTGTCTATTCATGTTTTTCTCTAGGATGTAAACTTATGCATTGGCGTACAAAATACTTTCTGTGTCACACATTCTTTGATTCTGCTTTTAACATCAATATTTTTTGAATACCTCTGCAAATATGATGGACTCCAACCTTAAATAACCTTACTTTGTTCTTCCAGATTCTAGTCCTACAGATACTACGCTGTTTAGTTCATCCCCTAGAGGAGAGGGTCGCCCCAAAATTGTCTTTCAGTGGCCAAGGCTCATCTTCAAAGGGTAAAAGTCAGAGGTAAATACTTATAGATTCTTTATAAATCTTTACCTGCTGAATTACAACAAACAGTATAAAAAAAAGTGTCATATTGCACTTGTGTTCATACTGATCTGTAGACTACTGATTCTAGGCTGCTTAGCAGATCCCCAGGAAGATTTCAGGATCAGCATTACAAGTGCTTACTTTGATATGAAAGCTTTTTTACCATTATCTTTCTTCTTTTTAGAAATACTATTTTATTTTGTCCCTGTATCAAAAGATCCGGAGCATATTGTTTTACTTGTGTCCGTCTGTCAGTCTGTCTGTCCGAAAACTTAACATTTGCCTTTTCTCCAAATGTATTCAACATACAAAGCTCAAATTTGGTATATAACTTTCTTTCAATGATATATATCTGTTCCTTGCAATATTACCTTCCTCAAGGTCATCTGTTAACCCTTATCAACCCTTTACACAAAAACTCAACATTTTAGAAAAATGGCCATTTCGGGGGCATTCATGTTTCACACTCATCTTGTTTTCACGATAGAAAAGGACCTGATGAGGTTTTGTTTTCATCTTGCTAAAGTCTAAGCTGATATATAAACATACTGTCAAGCAAAATAGTCTTAGGAAGGTCTGATATTGGAAAGTCTTGTAGGCCTTTACAGATGTCAATATATATTTATTGAGACTGATCAGTGCATGACTGGTCCTACAATGCTTATGAGTCTGGTATTCTTATGCAATCTTTGTCACAATGTTTTTATAGCTTTAAAAGTGACATCAAAACCGTTGGTGTGTATTATCAACACTTGTATATTTGACAAAGGGGACCCAGGCCTTTTTGGGAAAGGATCTAACTTGATTTCTATGACTACATTCTTTGTTTTAGACCCCAGACAGCAAGTGGAGTTCCTGACACCAACAAGAGACTGAACATGGCTCTTCATAAGATGTCTCCAGAAATAGCCAAGCTAATTGGAGAGGCATTGACAGTAGAGGAGAAGGAAACTGAGCAGAAAAAGGAGACGTCACAGAGAGAACCAGTGAAGAAATCAGTTCTTAACTTTCCTGAGGATCCTTCAGGTCTTGAGTCCATTCATGAGAGACTTCAAGGTTAGTTGAGTTATAATTAACCCTTTATCAAACAAGACTAGCTTTTGATGTCTCTTAGTTAAATTTTGAGACAAATGAAGAGAAAGTGATTGTTGTAAGACTATGGCTTCCACTGTCAGAGATTTAGCTTGTCATTTGTCTATGTAAATTATACATGTTATTCATTTTTAGCTCCACTGGCCTTCAGGCCAGCGGGCTATTGTCATGGCGTTGTGTCCGTCGTGCGTGCGTCCGTCCGTCCGTGCGTCCGGTCGTCAACTTTTTCTAAAAAAATCTTCTCCTCAGAAACTACTTGATAGATTTCAATCAAACTTCACAGGAATGATACTTAGGTGGTCCTCTATCAGATTCCTTCAATTGATTCTGATTGAACCATAAAGTCTGGAGTTATCTGCCCTTGAATTAAAAAATGGATGTTTTAACTTTGTTTTCACTATAGCCACTACGAATATTAATCAATCAAAACAAAACTTGGTCAGAATGTTGGTGCTGATACGATCTTGTCTGAGTGCAATTTTCAGCTTGATCTGAATATTACGTCTTGAGTTATGTGCCCTTGAAATTGGCAAAACTACCATTTTTGACCTTATTTTGACCTTATTTTTACTAAAACAACCATAAATATCCACCAATCAACACAAAACTTTCACATTATCTTACTGGTCATTAGATCTTGTGTTGGTGTAATTTTCAGCTTCATATGAATCTTAAATCATGATTTATCTTCCCTTGAATTTGACAAAATTGTTGTTTTCGACTTTGATTTTACACTCTTTAAACCCACAAATATTGAATAATCAGGTCAAAACTTAAACAAGATGTAGGTGAAGTTAGGATCTTGCTTTAGTGTGATTCTTAGCTAGATAGGAATATAAAATCCTCAGTTATATGCCTTTCAATTTGACAAAATCACTCTAACAGCCAAACTCACTCTAAGACAAAGCTTGGTAACCAATAGATCTTATATGAATGTATTTTCAGCTTTCTAGTTACTTTGTAATTGCTTTATTAGCAACAAGTTTTGAAAAATCTAGTGAAAACTTGTACTTGATATTACAAGAAATTCAGGTTTGATCAATCATTTGCAATACTTTTGGAAAAGGGTATTTCCCAGAATCTATTTTTAGCTCAAAATCTATTTTTAGAAATATGAAATATTTTGGAGTAATCAATATTCTGTTAATTTATATCTGTTTGGAAGAAGGAAAATTTTAATTGCTAGTATCATCCTAAGCTAGAATGTTCTCCCATTTCCTTTTACCCTTTCTCAAATGGCAAACATGTAAGTTTATTTTCTTTGCTTCAAGAACCACACTGTTTGAACAATCTAGTTTTGTAACTTTCTTTTAGCTCTATGATACACAAGCATTGAACAATCTAATCAAAACTTGGATTAAATATTACATGAAATTCAGGCCTGTGGAGCGACTCAAGACCTTAAGGTCTTCTAGTTTTGAGTTTTAAGGTATGCAACCCCTCATTAGCACCAAAGAGCCAGCGACGAAATTTGAAAAGTGCCAGCAATTCCTAAACTGTGTTACATTTCCATTCCAAGTACAAACATAAGCATTTGTATGGTTTAGAATTTTGAATTAATGCATACTTATGGAAATGTTTGACAAGAATGTTCAGAATTACCTCCCTTGCATATGAATATAGAGTAAAATAATATTAGTCTATTATTTTCTTCTTGAAGTATAATCTTGAAATCCAGCTCGGTGAATCAACTTATGTGAAGTGTATTTACAAGAGTGTGTAATTTGATGTATTTCGTATGGCTAGAAAGTTGTATTTGTAATGAGGGTCTGTAAACCTTTACATAACACATTTTGTTTCTTCAATTGACAAATTTATTTTTGCAAACATATTACAGATTACACTATAGCAACAAAAGAAGAGAAACTGAAAAAAGAGACAGAAAAGAAAAGGAAAACTCGACCTGTGATTGATAGATGTCGACCTATAGCCCTACAATGTAGGGAGTCTCTGCTACAAGAGATAGGGGCTAGTGTATTAAAGGGGATATTCAGCAAGTCGTGTGATGTCAAAAAACACTGTGTTCTACTGCTACATGATCTAGTCAATTTTGGAGAGGTAAGAGTGTGAATATTAGGTTTTCCCTTGGATAAAAAATATTGAAAGAACACAAACAATAGACTATTGACATTACATATGCAGTGACTGGTAAAAGTTAGGGTTAACCCTTTCCCAAACAAGACCGGGTTTTGATGTCCCTAGTAGAAATGGCTTTGGAAAACATTGAGACAAAAGAAGAAATTGCTGATAACCAGCAGTTTCTTCTTTTGTCTCAATATTTTCACAGCCAAATTTTAAACAAATCCTCTCTTTAAAGACATCTATTTTGTCTTTTGTGGCAGTATTTGGAATGGATCATCCTAAAATTTTCCGGTTTGGGAAAGGGTTAAGGGCCACAATCACATTAAAATCCAAAAAGTCTCATATTTTAGGATTCGATCCCTGGCCTCTGCAAACATTCTTTCTGACATTTATCTCCAGCCAACAATTGGATAATCATTAACCCTTTCCCAAACAATAAATTTCTGAGGTAGTCCTAGTCAAAAGCTGCTGTAGATGACAATACTAATGTTGTTATAGATAGAATTTGTGTAAAATATTGCTAAGAAAATATTTAGACAAAAGGAGAAACTGCTGGTTATCAGCAGTTTCTTCTTTTGTCTCAATGTTTTCCCAATCCAATTCTATCAGGGACCTCAAAACCAGGTCTTGTTTGGTAATGGGTTAACCGTATGTAGACAAGCAGCTGGATGCTCGGAAAGGATGTTGTGATAGTACTGGTGAGTGAAACGACAGGAATCCATGGTTAGATGCTGTAGCCATGTGATGTAACCATAGAAGTTGAAAGATATTTAATGCTATCCAATCAATCAAGTCAACTGATTTTGAATGTAAAAATTACTCAAATTATATTTTCAGGTGAATGTCCACATGATGCTATCAAGCCTAGGATGTATCCCTAAACTGATAGATTTTCTCCGTGTCAACGAGAGTAACGAGCTACTGGAGATAATTGGGTTGATTATTACACGTCTACTAGTTGTCAGTGATCCGAGACTACGACAGCTGTTTAACAGACACGGAGGTCAACAGTTACTGCTGTCCATGGCACAGTACACATCAGGGCTTATTAGACAAGAAGTTTCAAACACGCTGAAAACTATTTCTAAATGTAAGTACATGAACATGAGATAGGGTGTAGGAAATTGGTTCCCATTGTTTCAGAGAATAACATGGATTCTGATTAGTCTGCTCATGAAAATCCTTGTAAACATTTTAGCAAATGGCTCTATGCTCTCTGCAAAAATGGGACCAATGACATCATGACAAAGGGTAATAGGATCTCTAGGCAATACAACATCATTATTTGGCAATTATAGCTGCACAAAATAGTTTAACCCTTTCCCAAACAAGACCTGGTTTTCACGTCCCGAATAGAAATGGCTTGGGAAAACATTGAAACAAAAGAAGAAACTGCTGATAACCAGCAGTTTCTCCTTTTGTCTCAATATTTTCTATGATATAATGTACACAAATACCTTCCTTTTTAGCTTCAATTTTGATGTCTACAGCAGCTTTCAAATTGGACCACCCTAATTTTTATATGCCGCCGGAGGCGGACGTATATTGGCGTCATCTTCTCCGTCTGTCCGTCCGTCCGTCCATCCGTCCGTCCATCCGTCCATCCGTCCATCCGTCCGTCCGTACGTACGTCCACTTTTCTTGTCAACGCAACTCCTCCTAAGTTTCTGGCTGGATCTTCTTGAAACTTGGTCAATGTTATCACCTCAATTGGTAGATGTGCATGAAGGAAGGATTTTATCGTTCGTTGATTTTTGCCTGAGTTATGCCCCTTAAAAACTTAGTCTCTGGGGCTTATTGAAATTGCAGCCTTGTCAACGCAACTCCTCCTAAGTTTCTGGCTGGATCTTCTTGAAACTTGGTCAATGTTATCACCTCAATTGGTAGATGTGCATGAAGGAAGGATTTTATGGTTCGTCGATTTTTGCCTGAGTTACGCCCCTTAAAAACTTAGTCTCTTGGGCTTATTGAAATTGCAGGCTTGTCAATGCAACTCCTCCTAAGTTTCTGGCTGGATCTTCTTGAAACTTGGTCAATGTTATCACCTCAATTGGTAGATGTGCATGAAGGAAGGATTTTATGGTTCGTCGATTTTTGCCTGAGTTACGCCCCTTAAAAACTTAGTCTCTGGGGCTTATTGAAATTGCAGGCTTGTCAACACAACTTCTCCTAAGTTTCTGACTGGATCTTAATGAAACTTGGTCAATGTTATCACCTCAATTGGTAGATGTGCATGAAGGAAGGATTTTATGGTTCGTTGATTTTTGCCTGAGTTATGCCCCTTAAAAACTTAGTCTCTGGGGCTTATTGAAATTGCAGGCTTGTCAACACAACTCCTCCTAAGTTTCTGGCTGGATCTTAATGAAACTTGGTGGATGTTATCACCTCAATTGGTAGATGTGCATGAAGGAAGGATTTCATGGTTCATTGATTTTTGCCAGAATTATGCCCCCTTAAATCTTAGTCTCTGGGGCTTAATGATATTTCAGCCTCGTGAATGCAATTCCTTCTAGGTTTTTCACTGGATATTTATAAAAACCTTTTTGTGAACACAATTTTTTAAAGGTTTTTCAGTGAATATTTATAAATCCTTGTCAATGTCATTTTTTTGTCTCAAGTTTTATAAGTGGCGGCGTATATTGTGACGATGGCACTCTTGTTGTCGTTTGGGAAAGGGTTAATGAAAATATGCCTGTGTTCCTGTATGTATAGCCTATTAGGTACTGAGGATTACATCACACATATTTATGTATTACAGTGGAGAACCCTGTTAAAAAGAGACCTGTGTCTGCCCCAGTTTCAAGACAACCTACAAAACAGAAGGTTCCCGATATATGGGATCATGTAAGTTACTGGATAGATTATCAAAAAACTAATTGAATCCTCACAAAATAACAGAATTTGACACTGTTATAAAATGGGCTTGAGATGACAATTAATTTAACTATCAGAATGCATATCTCTTTGATATGGTGGAAAGCATTTAAGATAGAATACCCGTAATGTGGCAATTATGAAATCCCTAAAACATCAGATTTTTTCGAGTTGGATCGATATGTAACCGAACCTATTCAGGCGTGGTCGTAAATATTCGGCGGTGGAAAGTTCTGTCGCCAGAATAATTCCAACGTCCTGCGAATCTCATTAAAGTGATATTTCATGATTATTTTTACATAAATTTTACTTTTATTCTGTTTGAAAGGGCATGTTTTCTTGTGAAACTTCTGAAAATTTCAAGCCAAAATATTGAACCGTTTACAAGAAATATATATTTTTGTGCTAAAATTAAACAAATTGTTGTGGACAACAGTTCAGATTTATATAGAATTTGTCATTTCTGTCTCAACTTTGAAGGCATATTTTTCACTTATAGATAACAACTTGATAGGGTTTCTACGCATTAGAATAAACAATCTTTGCATCAAGACATACTTTTAAAAACTGAAATAAATGTGAAATGTCACTTTAACCCTTTCCCAAACAAGACCTGGTTTTGACGTCCCTAATAGAAAATGCTTGGGAAAACATTAAAACAAAAGAAGAAACTGCTGATAACCAGCAGTTTCTCCTTTTGTCTCAATATTTTCTGTGCCATATTTTACACAAATCCTATCTTCAATAACATCCATTTTGTCATTTGTGGCAGTTTTTGAAGTGGATCACCCAAAAATTTTGCTGTTTGGGAAAGGGTTAGGGGGGGACTACCTTTAAGAAAAGAAAGAAAATGCTGATTACCATCTTTTGGATGCAAATTGTATTTAGATAGATACCGAAGTTGCATTTTTGTAAAAGAGCAACAGATAAGAGGACTAAAGACTTTCTAAATCTACATTATCAAAACTCTACATTGGAACTATCGTATGAGACAATTCCTTTTAGTATTAGAACCCTCAACAAAGTGTTTGATTTACACTAAATGTTTTGCATTTTGAAATGTCATTACACCATCTGTAATTCTTTATGAGAAAACCTTTTATATTGGCTTAATACTAACCCCCTCCCAAACAAGACTGTGTTTTCACATCCCTGAAGAAAAGGTTAAAAACATTGATGGAAAAGAAGGAAATGTTGATAACTAGCATTTCCTCCTTTTCCCTCAATATATTTAATGCTATTATGTTCAAAACACAGCAAATTTTCTTTTCAGATACAAGAAAGATGGAAGCATGAAGATCAGGTGACTGATGTTCTCAGAAAATGGACGATAGAAGATAGAAAATTACAAGGGAAGAATTAGATCTTTAATTTAATTTTTGCTGTTTGAGAAATATTCTTGCTATGCTCTGGCAGGCATTATAGACAAAGATCAGCCTTCACATAATAAGTAGTCTGATCTTGGTCTATTCTACCTGTTTGTCAATATGTTTTTATGAAGATTTTCTTTTTCCATTTTTGCGTCCAAATAGTTAGGCAAGGAGCTAGTTGTGAATACTTTAATTGTTCAAATAAATTAAGTGATAAGCATATTTTTTAGCATGACAAGGGTTAAAACAGATTTTTTATGCCCCCGATAGGGAGGCATCATAAATTTGACTTGTCTGTCCGTCCGTCCGTCCGTCCGTCTGTCCGTCATTCCGTCCAAAAACTTTAACATTGGCCATAACTTCCTTATTACTTAACATATTCGCTTCATACTTTACCACAACATTCCTTGGTACATTACCTTTCTGTAGGCACATACTTTGGTGACCTTGACCCCTGGATGACCTTGACCTTGAACATAGATTGGCCATAATTTAAAATCAAAGCGGTGTCGGGGGCATTGTCATCTTACAGTGACAGCTCTTGTTTTGTAAAAATAATGTGTTTATTTAACAAATTTGTAGGACCACCCGCAAGCAAGTTTTCGAGAGTGGTCTTTTTGGAATCTCCATGTTTGTCCATTCGATTGTTCACTTTTTATGCTTGTGTAAGGCCAAACAACTTAACAATATTCATTTCCTTGTAATTTTTCAAAAATAATATAAATCATAAGTAAATGAAGTCTCGAAAATATTATATATCGAATAAAACCATCCAATGAAGATAGTGCTCAACCAATATGTAGGGAACATTATAAACGCTATTCTGATACGATCAGGCTTTTTTGGGTGGTAAACGCCAAAAAGTGGCAGGTACCATTGCTCCTTGGTTGGGTCTAGTTTTAATGCTCTTTCTGCATGCCCACTTTCTAACAGATCTGTCATAAACTGTAGTGTGTGGTCTCTTTTGTTGTTGTCTCTACTGAGAGAAGAAAGGAAGGCTTCTGTCCTTTTTGTCGCATATTTGAAGTTATTTGGTAATCTCTGTCTCTTTTCCTTGAAAGGTAATGGTGCTTCCGAAATTTATGTCCATTACTGTCGTACTTCATTTCTGTGTCCATAAGGGATATGAATCGTTTGTCTTCCCAAGAGAAGTTAGCTATCTGCATTCAGTGTATCAAAAAGTACATGTGATGAATGATAATTGTCAAGATATACTGTACAGCCTTGGTTTAATAGCTTTTCCCGATGCATTTGACCCAAAATCACCGCCTGTATATATATCAAAGTCGCAAGTATAACAGTTCTTGCTATCACACAAAGTATACAGCTTTACCCCAAATCTATTGGGTTTGTTACGTCCAGGGGAGCGAAACGCTAGGCTGCTTCCCTTAAATGAGAGAACTGTTCTGCCAAACAAGGAGTTGGTATTTCAGAAGGATCATTAGGAATGTCACTGCACTCTATCAGGGTGGGTAACTTTAACATACACTCTCCGTGTGATGATTCTACCCAAAACTTTGACGATCTGTGTCTCACAGCCTTAACCCTTTCCCAAACAAGACCTGGTTTTGACGTCCCTAGTACAAAAGGCTTGGGAAAACAGCAGTTTCTCCTTTTGTCTCAATATTTTCTGTACCATATTTTACACAAACTATCTTTAATCACATCCATTTTGTGACAGTTTTTGAAGCAGATCACCCTCAAATTTTGTCATTTGGGAAAGGGTTAATGCTTCCTGCAGAAGATGACAACGTGTTCTCTACTTCTGGGCAATCAATTCGAAAATGATCAAGCAATTCTGGGATTATAAAAGAGGGGGGGGGGGGGGGGGGGGGGGGGGAGGATAATTTGCCAAACTTATGAAAAATGTGTTTTCCAAGATTGAGAAGTCACTGAAGTTTGGCCTCTCCTAACCCTTTCCCAAACAAGACATGGCTTTGATGTCCTTAACAGAGAAGGCTTGTGAAAACATTGAGGCAAAAGTAGAAAATGCTGATAATCAGCATTTTCTCCTTTTGCCTCAATATTTTCTGAGCTATATTGTATGTAAATCTTATCTTATCAACATCAACTTTGCTCTTCTGTCAGAGCTTTCTAACTTGAAAAGTCCAATTTTTTGCTGTTTCGGAAAGGGTTAAAGAAGAAAAAGCCATAAAAGTTTGTCAACAACTTGTTGTTTCCAGTCCCTTGGAAGATTGTTCACCATATTGCTGTACTGTTTCTACAGTAAATCAAAACTGGGCTTGTTAAAGGTGTGTTTCATCTCTCTTTTCTACTGATGAGTTAAATGGCATTTTATGGCTACATAAAATCTTTTATGGATCGTAACTTTTTATTCTAGTCTATGTTTGATTACAGGTTTTGCCAGTCTAAATAAGTCGTTGTTTTGGTGGCTATTTTTAGCTATGTAACCTAATTATCTATCAACCAATCAAATAGCTGCACCTGGGTCACGTGTTAATATCATCCAACCAGGACCCTCCTAGCCATTATTCGTTGCTTTGGGGAAGAAGAAAGAAGTTGTTGTAAATTATTGTAAAAAAAAATCTACTTTTTTACGGTGGTTTGGTTTTGGGTGTGGATGAGGGATGAGCTGAGTTGGTTGGGCAGGAGAAAGCTGGGTGGGGGGCCCCGACAGTAACCACAGATGTGGGGGTGGATGCACCGTTGTTCGGAGCAGCGTTTGCTGTTAAACTGCCAGCAGGTGTTTTTGAGGAATCTGTGAGATCCCTGTTTGCTGTTCTTGGGCCGAAAGGGCTGGTTGTTGCGATTTGTTGCAGGCTGAAGAGGGGCAACCGCCATCAGCCAATATTCCGTGTGAACACGTTGCCACGGCCATAATATTGATTCACGGAGCTTCCGAAATTGCGTGTCATAGAATATAAAACCCTGACCTGAGTTGTGGTTGGAAATGTCCCGAACTATTTCCATATATTTCATCAGGTGAGGGGTATCGTGGGGGAATTTCATCGAGTAGATCGCGATGAAGCGGATGAACGCAGTAGTCCACGTATCAATTGTGGTGATGCGCCGCGAGCGGGCTTGAGGCATTAAAGTTAAATTATTTTGCCCATCCATCTGAAAAGAAAATTGGAGTGGGCCTGAATGTGCCGTTCTTGGTAAGAGCATTGCCAAATCAACGAATCGGTTTTTCCAGATTTGTTTTTGCAGTGATTTTTTAATCTGGGCCGATATGGGGGTACTTATGGGGTCAATGGACTGAGACCCATTACATGCATGAGAGAGTTCTTCACAATGGGTGTTTATCACTCTTGGGATTGTCAACGGAATTTCCTCATCGGATGAGTCACTTTCTTCCGAACTAGACGAATTGGATGACATTGGGTAGTCAGGAATGAAAGCAGGGGTGGCGCTAGTCTGTGTAGTTCTCCGTATGAGTTGTAGTATTCTGGACGGAAGAGGTCCAAGCCCCCCCCGTCTGAGGCGCCCGAAATGTTGGCCCCGTCTGACTCAAACTGCCCGTAGATGTGGAGGCAGTGGCTGGTGGTAGTGTACGGCCATGGTGAGTGTGTAATGTAGTTGTTGTAGATTTTGCATGTTTGTTGCCCATGTCTGTACAGCATGAGCACTTTGATTAAGTTGCTGTGGCCTTGCGTTTCTGTCGATTCATCTGAGAATGTGACCTGATTATGTATACATGAAAAAGAAATCAGGGGTGGTGAGGGCTCTGCAACCACCTAGCATCGTCCCTGGCCAACTGAGCGTTCATTGTGTGTGCCAGTAACTGAAAGCTAGAAAAAAAAGAAACATATTAGTCTAGTAAATCTACAGACCACACTGTTTTTCAAAATCTCTAGGCAAGAAGAATGCCAATACATGTAATTACCATATCAAACGCCAGTTTATAGACTATCCAATTTACCTGTAAGCAAAATAGTGTTTTATAAGTTAGTATACCAAACCATGCAAGATGTTGCATGGCAAACTAATCAATGGTAAAATGGTGCCTGAGTGGTACCTGAATATGAGGTCTTGCAGTAACATTGCAATAAAAATTCTATGTAATACACTATCAGCTTCTTGATACGTAAGTATGGTGAACTCAAAAAATATATGGACCCAACAAGGTTTAAAACAAGCCTGGATGATTCTGTAGCCATCAGACTATCCAGCAAAAGTGTAATTCAAAAATGTGAACCTTGAAAGCCCTAAATGTGAGGCTGCTTCAGCTTGAAGGCCTAGAGCGGCGGCCAAAAGGGGCCGAAAAAACCATTCCCTAGAGCGCTAAGGGTAGGGGGGGAGTGTCAAGCACAGAGTGCTGTCCTCAAAACCCCCAAAAAACCAACCGACTCCAGCGGGAGGGCGGGTAGCCATAATTGAAGACCAGAAAGCCTTTAAAACGAATGAGTTCCGAATAATTAGAAACCGGACCAAGATGACTTTAAGACAGCAAGGGGGTTAACTAGTAACCTGTAAAAGAAATCTTTGTTGTCAAATATTGTTTGAGGTCCGATTAGATTGTGAAAGACAGAAATAACAAGAGCAAAGTAAATACATAACTTGGAAATCTGAGCTTATTGCAAATGGATTTTCTGGCCACAGCAACCACGGCAGCTCGAACGTTGTGCAGGAGTTTGACCTGGCCAGCATCAGAAAGATGGTATCCGTCCACCGAGAAGACCTGTCGTTTAGCCTCTGTAGACCAGAAACCTTTCAGTCGCCACAAATAAGTTCGATGTGGTTCCCGTGCTGATAAACAGGCGCTCAGTAGTCTGTTGGTGACGTCCACTCTAGCGTTAAACCAATCTACGTCCACTGGATAGCGGGAGCGGATCGAGGGCTGAGTACGGTGTAAGATGGAAAACACCATGATATTTTCTACTTTCAAAGTGTCCAATATGTATGAAATTAACTTAAAAGTGTCTTCTTCAAACGTTTGGGGGGTGGTGGTAGGTGAGTGTAAATCATTGGTCCGTATGAACAGGAGCAGCAGTTGGGGTTCGAAATCTGCAACTGTGTCCAAACGTTGAGTTAGTCTGGTGTTGTCCGCCCCAGGAAAACAACTATATTGTACGAGCGGATGTCCGTCCAGCTTCAACGAGAAAGAGGAGTCCTCGTGGCACCTTATGTAGTCCTTTAGTCGACGCACGAAGGAGTGGCCAAAGAGCTGAATTTTACAAGGAGCCGCCATTTTGTTAATGTTATGTAAACACAGTCCAGGCGAACAAAGAACAGCTTTTTGTTCACAAATTAAATAACAACGCAGGAAAATTCCACTACATAAATATTAACAATCCATAGTAAAATAACTAAGCAAGAAAACTGTATTGATCTTCACCTTCAAAACGAGTTTTGTCATGTTTCAATTTTCAACCTTTATTTTAAATTTTAAATTTTATTTTGGCATTAATAAATGCCCTATTTCAACTCAACAGCTCGTTGTTCATTTCTTCCGTCAAACTAGTTCGCCCCATCCCGCCTTCGCTTCAGAAACTACTGGAGGAGCGTATCCATAAAAGTAAATGATTTATTAAGGCAAAATGATACCTGTTAAAGACAGAGTACCAGTATAATAATAGTAATGATAATGATAATAATTATTATGATAATAATAATAATAATGATAATAATAATAATTTTCTTTACTCTGCTGTTTCTACAGTAAAACAAATCGGGCTTGTTATATATGTGGTTCATCTCTTTTTATTGCCCCTGTATCGAAAGATCTGGGGCATGTTGTTATGCTCCCCGAAGGGAGAGCATATAGTCGCCGCTTTGTCTGTCCGTCCGTCAGTCAGAAGCGATTTCTCCATAACCCTTGGGCCAAATCAAATGAAACTTACCATGTGAACTATCTATGACATACTGTAAACCAGGAAATTATTTCGCGCTTTTTAAGTTAGCGTCTTTCGCGGGTGGGTGTGATCCGCGAACTTAAGACGCCGCGAATAGGCTACTTTCAATAAAAACGCGAACTTTTATCGCTTTGATATTATTTGTTTCGGGAAAACCTATGGGGAGATGTATTGTTTTCACTATACATAATTGTTACTATGTAAACAAAGAAAATAGCTTTTTCATAACAGGATGTAAGTGAAAGTTTTCTTTATTTCAGACAACTTTCGTTTTTATCCAAAAAAACATACATGTAGATATTGTGACATATTGAAAAACAGAACATTGAAAGATAAACAAACTTATTCAACTAGATTTACCTTTATGAAATTGAGAAAATGGGTTGTTTGGTATTCGAATGCCGAGTGTGATAGCAAACGTTGATTGGCGTTTAAAACCTCGTAGTTTGAAATTAGCCACAACTACGAGGTTTGAATCGTCATTCGATGATATTGAATAAAACTGTCATTATCGCTTCTCGACGCTATAGGTAAATAGGTGTGAAGTTAATGTAACGCTCAAATTCTATTCATTGTGTTACAAACTGTAATCCAGTATACTATAATGTGTGAAATAAAACAATGGATGGATTGAAATTTACTTCGACCATACTGTCAAAGGCGACTAAAATATCGTAAATACAGTCATAATTCAATATGTAATTATCCGATTATCCGATTCCCCATATTATTCAACATATCAATTTTTCAATTCCCCATAGCGTGTTTTGTTTCGCGCGATTCGCGGACAGCATTGATCCGCGAACTTAAAACACCGCGAACAAGCCCGAGTGCATGAAAACGCGAACATTTCTTGACGCGAACTTATCCTGGTTTACAGTAATGCCGATGTACTTTTCACGGTTTTTGGATTTGAGGCCTCGTCATGGGAAAAGGGGACTTAGGTCAAATACACTTTTTCTCTAATTTCTCATAGTCTAATGGTCAGAATTTGATGAAATTTCATATTTGAATAGCAAATCAGATGCCCTTGACAATAAACTGCTCTCCATGGCATACATTTATTGTGACAATGCCTTATTCGGGGAGCATCGTCCGTCTCTGACGGCTCTTGTTTTACATGTGCTTATTTGCACTGGGTGATAATGTTGATGCAGTCAGGTTTGATTGAATTGGTTTAGTTGTTGGTGATGGTGGTGATGGTGTTTTTAAATTGGATCAAATTGGGACTGTTGGTGTTTGCCTTGCATTTGTTCTGATGCATCTGAACATGAGTTATTGTTTAACCCTTTCCCAAACAAGACCTGGTTTTGACATCCCAAATAAAAAAGGTGTGGGAAAATATTAAAACAAAAGAAGAAACTGCTGATAACCAGCAGTTTCTCCTTTTGTCTCAATATTTTCTATCCCATTTAATCCACAAATTCTATCTTTAATACCTTCCATTTTGTCATTTGTGGCAGTTTTTGAAGTGGATCACCCTAAAATTTTGCCGTTTGGGAAAGGTTTAAACTCACTTTCAGTTTATGCAAGTTGGACAATTTTGCTGCCTGTTTGACTTCATTAGTTAATTAATTGAGACAGTTGCAGTTTTAATTGTAGATGTTCAGGGGTTCTTTGATTTTCAGTCTGAATGGAACAACTATTATGGGCATTGACCCATTTTTAGCTCGACTTTTCGAAGAAAATGAGAGCTTATACTGTCAACCGGGCGTCGGCGTTGCAACAAAGGTTAAAATTTTTTCAAACATCAATAACTTCCATACTATCAGAGGGATTCAACCCAAACTTGGAATACTTATTTACCATCACACCCTCTACCTTACTACCAGGGCCCATGACCCTGGCTCCACTATATTTGGAGTTATGCCCCCTTTATACTAAGCAACTTAGAAAGTAGAGCGCGCTGTCTTCGGACATCTCTTGTTCAAGTTCATCGTTGATTCCGGTCAAGAACACAAACTGCAGACAGAAGACATGGACACTGTTGCTAATGTCAAGCAACTGGCTTTCCTCCATGCTATGAAATAGGCTATAGAATTTCTCCAAAACCTTGACAAATTGATGGCCCAGTGTGAAACGGTTGTAAATATAGGCAGTTACAACCATTTCGCACTGAGCTATCCAAATGTGTCCCGCCATATTCTCTCTATCCTCTGATTGTGGACCGATTTCCCTTTTATGGCACTTCCTCTGTTTCGACCATTTGCAATGTTCATGTACCTATAGATCTTCATGTTTTCAGTTCCTTCATCAAGTCTAACTTGGCTTGGAGTCCAGAACTTTGATTTGCCATTGATGAAGCATGCAAAAGACTCCCTAGATATGTGTTGTGCGAAGAAATCTTCAAATAAGAGATCAATCGAGAATATCCATCAATAGCTCCATGAACATATAAGCACCACTTGAAAATTAAAACCAAAAAAAGGATTAATTAATTGCTATAATATCAGTTATAAAGAAAACTTGATGATTTTGCTGCCTGTTTGACTTCATTAGTTAATTAATTGAGACAGCTGCAGTATTAATTTTGGTCAAGGCATGTATTGATAGAAGCTACCTCAGATTTTAGTTTGTTTGTCATTGACTTTGACACAGACTGCTTTATTTTGATCATTCACGAGTGATCTATTTTCCTTTATCCTTCAGTAAAAGATTCAGTGTGTAGATCAGCAACTGTTTGCTTCAAATCTTTGTTTTCTGACCATTTATTTTAATTACCTGACTAGATGACTGCACCTGTTCCAACTTTTCTCTCAATGTTTTCAGTTTTTGACTCAGGACATTGATTTAACTAGATTGTTCATGAACTTTCTTATCTTGTCTTGTAAAGGAAGTTTGGGTTCTAATGGAAATGTTTTCAGGTATAGCTCTTGAAGTTCGGTTATTAGACAAGACATTTATAGAAGGTAATGGAGATGGATTAATTAATACTTATTCCAATCTCCTTAATGTCACGTCAAGTTAAGCTATGCACTGATGAAACAACAGTTTTCAGTACTAATAGATTCGTCTTTGTTATCAAATCCATGTTTTGAGTAGGAGTTTTGTTTGTTCCCATCATGCCCAGGGATCTCTGGACGTCAGTCTGTTTACTCTCTCCTTTTTACGAAATAGTCCCATAGTTTTTCTACCAGTTGGTGTTTTTGAAAGTGCTTTTGATATGTTAGAGAGGAAATTCCTTCCTTTGGAGGTCTTTGGTTCTTTAGGTGTGATTGGCATAGAGTGTAAAGTTGTTTCTGATTTGTTTGGGGAACTATCTTTGATGATTGATACAGAAAGCTGATCTGATAGTTTCCTCATTTTTTTATTTGTCCATAATACACATCCTTGGCCTTGTATTAAAACTGTTGTGGTAAAATATTTCTTCTGGTTGCGCATTTTTGCCTATGAGTGTGTGGAGATCTATATACTTGATAGCCCATATGGACTGTTTTAGTCTTTTCTGCCTCAGGGAGCAGCAATATTTGGTAATTATTATTACTTCGAACAATGCCCAAGGCTTGCTGAATTTGGAGATTGATAGGTCTGAGAGGAAGTCGGTCGTGAAAAGCAGTGAAATACTTGGTGCCTTTTTCATCAAATACTGCAAACATGTTCATACTGGCAAACCAGTTTTTTGCAGCCTTGTACTTTATTGTAACAGAAGCAAACTTTTTTAAACCCCCACCTACGAAGTAGAGGGGATATATTGGTTTCACCATGTCTGTCTGTCTGTCCGTCCATCCGTCCGTAGACTTTTCGTTTCTGTGCTTTAACTCGAGAACCGTTTGACCTAGGATCATGAAACTTTACACAGTTGTTGCCCATGACCCAAGGAGGTGCCCTATCGTTTTTGGGCCACAAAGGTCAAGGTCACAATCAGACTTTGTTTGAAATCTTTTTCCGTGCTCTTAGTCAAGAACCAGTTGACCTAGGACCATGAAAATTTACACTGTTGTGGCTCATGACCCAAGGAGGTGCCCTACCATTTTTGGATAATGAATGTCAAAGGTCACAATTGGACTTAGTTTAAAGTCTGTTTCCATGCTCTAAGTCAGGAATTAGTTTGCCTAGGATCATGAAACTTTCCACAGTTGTTGCCCATAACCCAAGGAGGTGCCCTATTGTTTTTGGATAACAAAGGTCAAGGTCACATTTGGACTTAGTTTAAAATCCGTTTCCATGCTCTAACTAAAGAACCAGTTGACCTATCGCAATTTTTCAGTGACAAGGTGCTGGGGGGGGGGGGGTGATGGGGGTGTGTGGTGGTACTTGTCCGCTTTGCGTCAGTTCTAGTTTGGCAAGGGGCTGCCTGATACTATGGCCAATCCCATGGACGATGCACAAATCCAAAGATCGTGGTTCGTGAGACCCCCCCCCCCCCCCCATGACATAGGTTGCAGTTGTCTTTGATGACGGAAATTTATGTCATAATAATTAAAGGCCGCCATGCCGTAACTCCTGTTAATATCCCTGACTTTTTGTCCTTGTATGTCAAAATACCCGCTATTTCCGTGGGTCTTTTGAATGCATAAACGTCCATAAATATAGTAAAGGCATTTGTCCATGGAAAGTTGTTTCTTAGTTTCTTTCGGCCCCATGGAAATGTTTGACCCTTCTGTTGTTACTTTGAATGTTACCTCTTCGGTTTGGTTTGTTTTGTCCAAAAGAGAATTAAAATCGACAAATTCATCCGCCCAGATTGCCTGACGGATTTTGTCTGATATTAAATTACCTGGCTTCAATGATATCTGGAACTGAGGTAGAGAATTAACTTAGGCAGTCAAAGCATGTTGTACTTGGGATCCCACATTGAAAGTACTGTTTAATGTCAATGGCTAATTAACATTATGTTCTGAATGAGATGCTGGGATACAGCCATCATTCTGATAATTGGCTGTGGGAGCTGTGGCTATTGGTGTCACACCCCATGTTTCTAATGCCTCAATGATTGAGGCCACAATTGACGCTGTGTTAGTAGCATTATTATGCGGTGGTGCAGAGTCTTGCCGCATGTCTGTTTGATTCCGATTTGTAATTTTCCTTGATGGTGCGAATTTATGTTGGGTTTTAGCCCTGTGTGTTGGCCGAACTGGAGGCATGATAAACTGGAACAAAAGAAAGGTCATTAAGGTCAAAGGCATTAATATCAAACCCACATCACTTGATACAAGTATTTTAGACTGAAAGTAATGCATCTGCAATCAAACACCAACAATCAACGGTTCAAGACAGCAAACACATATAACAAAGATTCATTTGCAATGATAATGTGCATAGTCTGGTACTACTGATATCAACAGTTCTATAGAACCCTTGACTGTTTGTAAAAGTAAAGGTGGTTAATTATGATTAATAATACTTGAGCAGAGCTCCCAGTTCGTAACACGGATGATGCAATCTCTCAGGCTTCTAAGATATTTTGGATAACCGACCTCCACAGATAAATGAATACCATCCCTGCACAAGATGGGTGTATCAGGATTCCTCATGCCCAATGTCTCCAGAAATAAAGAGGGGTTTCTGCAGTTAAAACACTGGCTTGTAAAGCCGAATTAGCTAATATGACATGTTCATTGAACGATGGGAACGGAACCCTCTCTCTGCATAAAATTTGTGAAATAACCACTTGTTTCACTTCAAGTCCTATCACCAAAAAGGATGCGTAGCTTACGAAATCAAGAGCAAATTGTTCAGGAGCATAATTTGCACAAGCCAAGTCGTTGGAACCAATATCCGGAATTACTGAAATTAATCAGCTCCACAAAGTCTGTGTTAAATGATCTGATACTGTCTCCGTTGATGCAAACAAAGACCTCCAAGGGCGATAAATTCAACTTGGAAAGTGTTGAATCAAGTCCCAAATTTGCAGCAGCACGGATGTACAAATCATGAGCCATGGCGCTCCATGGTACAGGTAGAATTTGCCGTTGTCGCCTAAAATTAATGTCGTAAAAATTAAAGGCTGCTGCCCCGTAGCTCCGTTCCAACTCCCTTATGCGGTGCATAAAGGCAAGGAGATCTGATGTTTCTTGTAGCCGCTTTGTGGTGTAAATGTCCATGAATATCGTGAACGCTGATAGCCACTGGGAAATGGGCAAATGTTTGCCCGAGTCTTTGGGCGCAACCTAAATGTCTGATCCCTCTGGAGACACTTTGATTAATATTTCTTCTTGTTGCGCGTTTTTGTGTATAAGCATATGAAAATCAATAAACTTGTTAGCCCATATGGATTGTTTGAGTTTTTCTGAGGTTAAGGCTCCAGGGGGCAGCGATAATTGGTAATTATTGTTACCCGGAACGATGCCCAAGGCTTGTTATACCCCCAAAATTAAATTTGGGGGTATATAGGAGTCAGCTTGTCTGTCTGTCTGTCTGTTGGTCTGTCTGTCTGTTGGTTTTTCTTCAAAAATCTTCTCCTCCTCAACCATTGGTCCAATTCTTACCAAACTTGGCAGGAATGTTCCTTGGGTGACCCTTTTCAAAACTCGTTCGTGAATTTTTGATTCGTCAAAAATTGTGGGTGTGGCAGGGCGTGGCTTTTCTGACTTAGAGAAACATTGTGAAAAATCTTTAAAAATCAATTATTTGACCATTTTGAAGTAAACTTGGCACTAATGTCCATTGAGTGATTGTATTCAATGTTTGTTCATGAATTTTTGATTCGTCAAAAATGTGGGCGTGGCAGGGCGAGGCTTAGCCGACTTCGAGAAATCTTCATATAATTGTTTAAAAATATTCTCCTCCTTAACCACTGAGCCAATTCTTACCAAACTTGACAGGAATGTTCCTTGGGTGACTCTTTTCAAAATGTGTTTGTGATTTTTTTGATTCTGCGATTTGTTACCAAAATTGGCAGGAATGTTCATTGGGTGACTTGTTTCAAAATGTGTTCGTGAATTTTTGATTTGCAAAAAATGTGGTAATGGCAGGGCAGGGCTTATCAGACTCAACGAAATTGTGAGAAAATTCTTTAAAAAGCAATTTGAACCAAATCTTACAGGAATGTTCCTTGATTGACTGTCTTCAATACATGCTTGTGAATTTTTGGTTTATTGAAAAATATGGGCATGGCAGGGCGAGCTTAGGGATTGTTAAATGAGTTATGTCCTTTTGTTGAAAATTGGTATCTTTGCAACATTTACATGTGTTGTTTGGTCTGTTGCTTTTTTGTTAGCTCTATTTTCCAATTGATCAGCTTGCAGTGCAAATGAAATCAATTTCTCAAAATGCACAAAAACTGCGCTTTTGGGGGGGGGGGGGGGGGGGGGGGGTATGATCACTTTCAGTGATATTCTAGTTGAACTTGTATATTGACATTGTCGTTCCCAGTATGTTGAGGTTGGTTGGCATTCGGGGAAAACCCATATTCATGCGCTGCCATTGTGTGTCGGATTATTGCCAGTATTATCATATTATCGCTGTTAGCCAGTAAGTGGTTTTGGCTATTTTCCCTTTGTTCTGTTGTTTGCGTTGAAATTGGGATGATCCCCCGCTGTTCCAACAAATTGATGACCGATTCAATGATAGCTGCCGTGTCAGTCCTAACTGAGGTCACCGGCAGTGTTTGATGAACAACATTATCCTCATTTGTCTGCAAATTTGTCGTAGAGGTGGCGGACGATGAACGTCTACGGGTTTTAGTTCACCGAATCGGTGGCATCTTGAGCTGAAATGTTAAGATGCAACAGTAAAAATAAGCAAATTGGCTGATGTGACAGGCCTGTAGTAAAACAGTATTTAGTGATAGGGGCTTGAGCCCACCCAATATGAAATGCTTGCTACGGGCCTGCGTGAAGCAATACTAGTTTGGCTAATACAAAATACTACGAAATCAGTCAATCACATTTAAAATTGTATGAAAACTGAAAGAGTTGTGCAATTATATTTGCTGAAGAAAAGCAAATACATGCCAACAGCAAATACATGTTATGTAACTTTCACCAGAGCAAATACATGTCTCTCAGAAACACAAAAAAAGGCAAATAGATGCTATATTATGCAAATACATGCACCAAAGAAGGGCAAAATATATGCCCGTCATGTAGGAATAAGCCCTGACAAAAGTGGAAATAATACTCAAAAGCAAATACATGCTATCAAGAAACAGGTTAAAACTCAATACAATCAAATTAGGTACCCAAATTGAATTGCTTAGGTTTTAAGTTGTCAAAAAGACTTGAAATGCGGATGATTCTGGGGGTGTGCATATGATCAAAGGGTACTACATAATAAGAAAAATTTTACCTGCACAAATACATGCACATTATCTGTATGAAAAGGAAAGCTTGTTCCTCATAAATGAATAAATCACTCTAGCCAATGTAGCATGACTATCAACATTCAACAAATATTAACAATTGCTTTTCGCACACCCCCGCTGGTCGAATACACAAACAAGAAAAAGGGATATTACTTACAAGCTTTTGGCCCTAAGTGCCAATTTGATACTCGTATGAGACAGTCCCTGATACTGCGCAAATACTTGGGATAACCTACTTCATTTGACAAATGTACTCCATCAGCATTAAGTATGGACACTGGACTATTCCACATACCATGATGTTTCCAAAAATAAATGTGGAGGTCTGATGTGTTTACAGCTGTTTGTAATGCTGCATTAGCTCTGATAACATGAGAATTGTAGTCCGGAAATAGTCCAGAAATGGTACATTTGACCTGCTAATAATTTGTGAGACCATCGCTTTTTAGCTCACCTGAGCACAAAGTGCTCAAGGTGAGCTATTGTTGTCGCTTTGTGTCCGTTGTCCGTCAGTCCTTCCGTCTGTCTGATTTGACTAGAAAGACAAGAGTTATGTGCCCTTGAATTTGACAAAATTGCCATTTTCAGCTGTTTAGGACCTTGTTTACGCTCTAGAATCTACAATTATTTATCAATCAAGACAAAACTTGGACACAATGTTGGAGACTATAAGATCTTGTATGAGATCTATTTTCAGTTTGATCTGATTAGTAGGTCAAGAGTTATGTGCCCTTGAATTTGACAAAATTGCAGTTTTTGGCTGTTTTCGACCTCGTTTACGCTCTGGAACTTACAATTATTTATCAAGCAAGACAAAACTTGGACACAATGTTGGGGACTATAAGATCTTGAATGAGCTTGATTTTCCGTTTGATCTGGTAAGAAAGTCGAGAGTTATGTGCCCTTGAATTTGACAAAATTGCCGTTTTTGACCTTGTTTACACTCTAGAATCTGAAATTATTTATCAATCAAGACAAAACTTGGACACAATATTGGAGGCTATAAGATCTCGAATGAGTTTGAATTTTGGTTTGATTGAACCAGAAAGACGAGAGTTATGTGCCCTTGAATTTTACAAAATTGCTGTTTTCAGCTGTTTTTCAACCTTGTTTACGCTCTAGAATCTACAATAATATTATTAATCAATCAAGACAAAACTTGGACACAATGTTGGGGACTATAAGATCTCACATGAGTTTGATTTTCAGTCTGATCTGATCAGAAAGTCGAGAGTTATGTGCCCATGAATTTGATAAAATTGCTGTTTTTGGCTGCTTTCGACCTTGTTTACACTCTAGAATCTACAAATATTGATCAACCAGATAAAACTTGGACACTGGGATGGTCATGTGCCCTTGAATCTGACAAAATTGCTGTTTTGACTAACAACCACAAATAATGAACAATCAAGACCAAATTTCAATATGATGTTGATTATGATGAGATTTTAATTTCAAAATTATCAGAAAAGAATTTGCTTACTTATCTGCCCTTAAAATTTTACTCTAACAACCTCAAATAGTGACTTATCAAGACAAAACTTGACACAATGTTATTGACCATAAGTTTGTTTTCTTAAAGTCATAAATATTAAATGAATTGAACAAATCTGTGGCTCATATCATTCTGGTTCAGATGAGCGATATAGGACCATCATGGTGCTCTTGTATTAGTTATTAGTGTGCTGCTAACACAAAACTGAAATGGTGGAAAGACAGTGTGATGTGACCTTGTATAACTTGCAGCTTTGTCAGTCCATTTAATCTGAAGCCTCGCCGGCAAATTTGCGACCAGTTTATCAATGCCTAAAGGCAAGTCATAATATGACAGTATTACAGAATACTGAGGATTCCTTTTGATGTTTCTCAACTCGTCTGATATATCAAGAAATTCAAATAAGTTTGAACAATCTTGAGGCGTAATTCTAGGAAAATTTACAATCTTATTTTCAAAGCTGCCTCTATAGTCTCCAGACTTCTTTACCTCATTTCATGCCTTTGCCACAAGGTATGCAAATCTTCTGAGGGAGTAAAGGCATTTAAACTACAAATCGTCAGTGCTATGACAAAATTGCGTAACTGAAATTTTGCTCGAAAACTTTTTTCAGGAGAGCCAAAAACGTTTTTACCGCTTTAAAAAATGTGCCGTCAAAATTGCGTAACTCAATAACTGCATAAACAATTCGGCTTCTTTAAGGTAAAATAAGGTAATTGAACATAACTTACAGTTCATTTATTGGTCAGAGTAGAAGAAATACAGAGGAGAATGCCATTTCTCAGCCTTTTATTACTCTCGTGTAAATAATTTGTCTATGTACAATGCATTTTTGTCAGCTAAATCGAGTTACGTAATTTTGTCACATGATAATTGAAATGGTTCTAATAGGTGTAAAAAAGCTGCTGTAAAAAATAAATCATAATTGAAATTGTTAATACATTTACACTTTCTCATCTAACCCAGTCGCGGATCCAGGATTTCTGTGAAGAAGGGGGTTAGAATATACAATTAGGGGGTTCGTTTTTAGCTCAACTTTTCGAAGAAAATGAGAACTTATACTGTCACCCGGGGGTCGGTGTTGGCGTCGGCGTCGGCGTTGCAACAAAGGTTAAAGTTTTTTCAAACATCAATAACTTCCATACTATCAAAGGGATTCAACCCAAACTTGGAATACTTATTCACCATCACACCCTCTACGTTACTATCAGGGCCCATGACCCTGGCTCCACTATATTTGGAGTTATGCCCCCTTTATACTAAGCAACTTAGAAAGTTGAGCGCGCTGTCTTCAGACAGCTCTTGTTTCTAGTATTTCCCAATTTTGACTGAATTTCTGCATGAAAATGAAATAATCAGGCTATAGAGGGAGTTTGTTTGAAAAATGAACCCCCGAACCCCCTCTGTTACCATTTGGTCTAGTTAGTGACTGTCTTTGACACAATTTTCCAACAGAAAAATAATAGCCCTTATGGATTCAAATCAATCAATTCTGATTTGTTAAAAAATATCTTACGTTTTTCGTGCAACCACTAAGCCACATCATTACTTAGTTGAACATTGGTAGCGTGCTGCATTTCTTGGACCTTGTGTATACAAGCATGCTCAGTACTGTGCAGACAACAGGGATCAGGGAAATCTCTTTCTGTCCATATTTCTTTGTTATTAGTTTTTGTCTTTGTTTTGTTGTGACAGCTGCTGTCAATATTTCTATCAATGATGGACATACTGTGTTTGCATTGGACTTAAACTTTCAGGCGCTAAAATCCAAAATTGCTTGTACAGAAGACTGACCACTTGTTGAATTTGAGTTCACATATTTTTTAATTTCCTGCCTAACACAGTCACTGGCAATGTTTATCAAAGCTGCTTTCGCAGATTTGCTGCTGTTGATGAGCTTTCTAAGTTCTGCATTATAATATCCCTTTGCCAGAGTTTGAATTGATTTGCCTCTGTTGTTATTAGCCACTGTGATGTTCAGCTGAAAATACACAAAATGCATGAATTTAATTGCATTGTTTATCTTGACCCTTTCCCAAACGATGAAATTTTGGCCCAATTTGAAAGAAGTTGCTGACAAAATGAATCTTGATAAAAATTTGCCTCAAATGTTCTCTCAACCAATTTTTGGCGTCAACCGACGCCAAAACCTAAAACCTGGTCTTGTTTGGTTTAAATTGTTAATCAGTAGTCAAGAAATATTGATTGATAAATTTTTCCACACAGCATACTTTTTGACCAAGCACTTCTCTGTTAGAATTTCCATTTGATCTTTCAGTAAGACTATTATGAGCTTGACATTTAATTATTTTCAGTAAAGCCAGTAAACTTTTTATGCCCCCGTATCGAAAGATCGGGGGCATATTGTTTTACCGTTGTCCGTCTGTCCGTCCGTCCGTCTGTCCGTCTGTCTGTCTGTCAGTCCGAAACTTAACATTTGTCATTTTCTCAACAACCATTATGCGCACAAAGCTCAAATTTGGTATGCAAACTTCTTTCAATGATATCTATCTGCTCCATGCAATTTGACCTTCCTCAAGGTCACACTTTAACCCTTATCAACCCTTAACATGCAACTTAACGCAGCAACTTAACGCAACAACTTAACGTTGGCCTTTTCTCCAAAAGTATTTCACATACATAGCTCAAATTTGGTATGTAAACTTCTTTCAATGATATCTATCTGATCCATGCTATTTGACCTTCCTCAAGGTCATCGTTTAACCCTTATCAACCCTTAACATGCAACTTAACGCGGCAACTTAACGCAACAACTTAACGCAACAACTTAATGTTGGCCTTTTCTCCAAAAGTATTCCACATACAAAGCTCAAATTTGGTATGTAAACTTCTTTCAATGATATCTATCTGATCCATGCTATTTGACTTGCCTCAAGGTCATCGTTTAACCCTTATCAACCCTTAACATGTAACTTAACGCAACAACTTAACGTTGGCCTTTTCTCCAAAAGTATTCCACATACAAAGCTCAAATTTGGTATGTAAACTTCTTTCAATGATATCTATCTGATCCATGCTATTTGACCTTCCTCAAGGTCATCGTTTAACCCTTATCAACCCTTAACATGCAACTTAACGCGGCAACTTAACGCAACAACTTAACGTTGGCCTTTTCTCCAAAAGTATTCCACATGCAAAGCTCAAATTTGGTATGTAAACTTCTTTCTATGATATCTATCTGATCCATGCTATTTGACCTTCAAGGTCATCGTTTAACCCTTATCAACCCTTAACATGCAACTTAACGTGGCAACTTAACGCAACAACTTAACGTTGGCCTTTTCTCCAAAAGTATTCCACATACAAAGCTCAAATTTGGTATGTAACTTCTTTCAATGATATCTATCTGATCCATGCTATTTGACCTTCCTCAAGGTCATCGTTTAACCCTTATCAACCCTTAACATGCAACTTAACGCGGCAACTTAACGCAACAACTTCACGTTGGCCTTTTCTCCAAAAGTATTCCACATACAAAGATCAAATTTGGTATGTAGCCTTCTTTCAATGATATTAGGTTAGAGGGTCAAGGTCAGGCATGTAGATCAAGGTCATATATCAATTAAGGTCATAATTTTAGAAAAATAGCCATTTCGAGGGCATTTGTGTTTCACAAACACATCTTGTTTTTTTTGTGAAGCATCAATTTAAGTTTATGCAACATGAGTTAATTTCATTTCAACGTGATTATATTAATTATTTTTTATGAACAAATCAATGCATGAGAACAGAAAATGATTTCCTATCTGAATGGTTTCGCTTCTCCTCAGCTTGGGCTGTGGTGAAAACGTCACTGTTCCAATTTTAGCCTATTTCCGGATTCTGGCGGACGACAGGGTCGCTGGAATTTTTTTGGCTATATAACTCCCAGGCAGTTTTACTTTGCGGAACTTTTCCTCAGCTTCTTCCAACTGTTTTGTCCGCTCAGGGAGAGAGACGATTATTGACGTAAAATTGTTACACAAATACACGCTTTTCCGCGGGGTAACACTGGCGCTAAAATGTCTTTGTAAAACACTAGCTACGCTGTCCATATGAACATTCCTTTTACTAAATATTGAGTTTTTTTCGAATCCTTTTTTTTTTTCTTTTTAAACTGCTCACCACAACAAGAAGACTCCATTTCTAAATAAAGGCGGTCACATGACTGGAAAGAAATTCCTAAACAAAGGCGGCCATGTGACGGTCCACATCACAGTAAATGATTTCCCAACTTCCGTTCTATTTTGTAACGAGATCGGGTCACGTGATTTACAATAACAATGGCGACGAAATCGACTGGAAATAGTGAGTTGTTGAGTTTGGAAAGGTTAGACTCTTCCTGAAATTTTTGGTCAGGTTTGACAAAAAATGATTTATTGATCTATACCGTACAGTGTTTTATCGAGTGATTGGATATAATACACAAAAACAATGCTTTCACTACTTGTACCGAACTTTCCGCTATTTTCAAAGAGCAACGTATTTATATCAGAGAAGACTCGGATTAGAGCCAGGATAGCTCAGATGGTTACGTTGGAGTCTGTCAATCCAGGGGTCTCGAGTTCGAACCCCGTCTCGGCTAGTATCCATTCTGACATTTGACAAAAGTCATTTGTCTCTCACCAATGGGTGTGAATGATCTATGTGAGAGAGCAACTGGAGGCTCGGTTTGGATATTGTGGTTGTACTGGTGCGAGAAATACCAGGAACCCAAGGTTAGGTGCTCCAGCTGCCGAGATATGACCATAGAAGTTGAAAACGGCGTAAAACCCCAATAAGATAAAAATAAAAACACATATCACATCGTATCGAGCACATTGAATTACACACATTGATCATTCTCAACACTAAAATATAGAGGCTGTCTTTATCTTTGTCAGCGCAGTCCAAGTCATTTTATCTCCAATTTGGACCAATTCAGATTCTTAACAATCTGTTTGCTTTGATGACCAACTCATTGTACTTGTCTACAGACGAATGTCTGTTTTCTCCCTTTATAACAATTGTCCAATGTAAACACATTTCACATCGTATTGAGCTATGAATAACAAATATGGTTTTTCATACACCTCAATGTTTATATTTGATGACACAAATTATTCTGATTCACAGATAGTTAAGGAATTTAATGCTTCATTCATTGTTGTTTTCTCCTTCATTCGTTGTTGATTATCGTAACAAAGTCTCGCCTTTTGTTTATGGTGCTAAAGGTAAATTTACTATAAGTTGGTATCATCTTCTCTATCCTGATGTCCATTCATATGTATGTACAAATCTTGTGAACACAAGTTTTCTCTCTCTTTATGGACAGATATTGATAAAGTTGTCTCACACTGTTCTTAGTCAATTATTATAGGGTTTACCATATCATCACTTTTCAATAAAATCCCCTTAACTACAGCTCTGCAGATTATACATAGTTACATAGCGACAATATATTGATGAATAACTGATATGCAGACTTGTTGCAAAAAGCGCCAAAATAAATAGTGTGACTGTTGTGACTAAAATTAAAATGAATGACAATTATAATGAAAAAATTAATATAATATTGTAGAAAAAGCATATCTTCAATTTGTTATACTTATTTATTTGATATCAATAAAAGCCTGGTTCAAGCTATGATTGTAAACAAAGATTAACTGAAAACTCCACAATTATAGCTCACGAAAAATGATCTGGCGGAGCATCTCTATCCATTAGCATGGGCTGCTCTGCCAGGTCATTTATTGTGAGCTATAATTGTGATAAAAGATTGGCATAAATTTATATTTATGATTGTAAACAAAGATTAACTGAATCCAACATTTGATTATGACCAAATATTATTATGCAATGGTTGTTTTATTATTAGTTTTAAAGAAAATATAACACAATCCATTCACCATTGATTGTAAACATCGATTAACTTAAGATTCCAGCATCTTCTGCATGCTGTATCTTGATCCTGACCTGTTTCATCATCACTTTTCAACAAAAACTTCGTAACAGCAGCTTGTTTTAAGCTGCAGTTACAAGGATTTTGTTGAAATTCAGCGTTATCCTTAAGTCTTTTAGCTCCACTATGTAAAGAACAGTGGACCTATTCCAGTTTAACAGAGGCATTGGCATACTTTTTCATCAGCGGATGCCATCACTTTGAATTGTTCAAATACAAATAAAATGTAAAGACTGCCTTGACTGCGTGCTTTCCAGAGTTATCAGGACAAAAGGAATATTTCAGAGTATTATTTGTTGTTGTTGTTTTTGAGTTCGTGGAAGTCTGAGGCACCTGGAGGCTTTGTGTCCGTAAGTAAGCTTTGTTTGCTGGGCTTTATCTAGAACACTGGACACTGCGCTGTTTTCAATCTGGCCACAGTAATCGTGAAGGTACAGTGATGAAGCTTCACGGGATGAATTCATACATATGGTCTCTTGTAATTCAGCGTTTTGTTTATCTTCGTCTTGTTGTATGGTGGTTTCTGGTGAACGCTGGGGTTTAAATGCAAATTGGGTTGGGGGTAGGGGCTCCTTCAGCTAGTACATGTGCCTATCCAGACCTTTTACCTAGAGGGGACTGTGTTTTCCAGAGGGGTCTGACTGTATTGGTACATGAAAAATACCCTCTCAATCACTAAAATAAGCCTGAAATGTTTTGATACTTTTAATGTGTAACATTTCTGAAAAGTGAAAGTGTCCAAAATTACTAATGAACACTGTGAGTCTACGACTCTTTGACAACAACAAAACTCATGATAACTAAAAACATTTGACTAGAACGACATAAACTGACAGTCAAAATCATTTCAGCTTGAAAGCTTTCACTATCTGAATACTGTGGGCAACAGTTAGTCATCAAATACTTAACCCTTAAACAAGACCTGGTTTGGACATGTCCGATAGAAATGGCTTGGGATTAAGTTGGGAAAACATTCATTGAGTCATAACGACTCCTAAGAATAGAATTGTGATAACCATCATTTTCTCCTTTTGCCTCAATATTTTTCTACTATATTGTACTCAAATTTAATCTAATCAATATCCATTTTGTGGCCTGCATCAGCTTTTAAATTTTATCACCATAAATTCTTCTTAAAGGGTTAACTACAAAGAATGAAAAGTTTAACACTTGCGCAATCAAATTTCTGAACACCAGTACTGAACAACTTAAAACAAACTGACAAGAGAAATATTATAACAATGACAACAGACTGTGAGACATGACTCATGAACTTGTAGACATGTTCTATTTCTACATAAAAAGTTGCATCTACTTCAGGTTTTTATGCAGAAATATCAACATGTCTACGTGTTTGGCTTTCAAGCTTGAACGCTGGGCAGTCAAGACATCCCCAGCTGTAGAGAAAAAGCGTTCGGAAGGTACGCTTGTGCCAGGTATGCACAGCAAAGATTTTGCAAATCTGGCAAGATGAGGATACTTAAATTCATGTGCTTTCCACCACTCTAATGGGTTGCTTTTAAGACTAACAGATGGTTCACTTTTAAACTGAACTACTTCCATCTCTACCAGTTCTTGAAGAGACTTAGCGGGTTCTACATGGGTCACATATACGTCCCTTAATTATGTCATCCAAGACGGAGTCAGGCTTGACCTTGATGTCCGTTTCCTCAGACTTACTGATGTCCTGTTTTATGTCAATGTTGACAGGCATGTTAGGTAAGCTTGGCAGTGGCGGTAAATTGGAAGCATCTTTTTCTCCAGGATAGGATTCATGTTTTTTCAGTTTTCACTTCAACATTTGTAGCAGAAGTAGATACTACCTTCACAACATTCTCAGTAAGATGTGTAAATGTTGAGAATTTGTCTTCGTCTGACAAGTAAGGAAGCGTTTTGAATTGTGGGTCAATAGCTGAAGCTGTGTATAGTGTAATGGCATTGCTTGCATATCGCTCCTGAAGGTGGCTTTCATTATTGCTTTCATCTCCGTTACTGGTTTGGAATCACTTTCTGATGGAACAAGTATGACGTTGACAAGCTGATCACGCAATGGCATAATGACAGATACAGTTGGAGCTGACTCACTGCAAAGTAACATAGTTATGTCTTTCAAAGGTTTCAGAAATACTGAAATCTCCTCCGCCAAAGATATGTTAAACCAGGCATATATCTCATATCCTATTACACCTATAGCCTTGATATTTCACACATGGACACCTCCAACAAGGACCTTTCACATTTGACCATGACCTTGGACCTTGGCATTTGGCCTACCCAAGGTCAAGGTTGCAATATTCAAGTATATAACCTTCTTACAATCATCAATGATAGCTATATGTTGAGCAATGTGCTTCCTCAGTGTTGCATCCAGGGCGCGCGATCGCGTGATTTCTGCTGATTTTAATTTCACTCCCGCGATTTCAAAATTTCGTGGGTGGCAACTCCCGCTGAATAGGGAAAAATCGCCCGCTATTCAAAAGTCAGTGGGTAGCAAAATTGCAATTCACAAGAAAATTAAAACATGTTTTTAAAAAGATCGGTGAAATTTGCTAAAAAATTCTGATCCGAAAAAGGGTTTTCTCTCTACCTGGGAAATTCCCTAATGACGCAGTTGAATTAGGGGAAGTAAACCTGTTGGTAATAAGACACTCAGCTATTTCCGTAAACTGCAACGTAATCGTAGATTGGCCGAGAGAAGTTCCGATTGAAAACGACCATCCCTCGGCCGATCTACGGAGAATGGAAATAGCTGAGAACTGCCTTGACTGTCGAATGACGTCATTCATTGGATTTCAAGCGTGTAAACACAGTGTGTTGAAAATTATGAATGCGGAGTTCATTTGAAATAGTAGAATGGATTGAAAACATATTTATACTCCTCACAAAAAGTTAAGCAACAAAGATGTTTTTCTTTCTCAAATGTGTTTTATCACATCTAATGATCTATGTTTTATACAATACAAAGTTGGGGTCTTATTACACAAATTACGTTAAATGATTGGGAAAATCATCAAACAATAACAAAGTTACAGATCCTCGAAAACCGTCTCGACGAAACAATGGTGCAAAACGTCACTCGCCAGCAGTTCGGAATGTGTAAAAAGTTGTTTTCTGGCCACTTCAGGCCATGATCGAGCATCAAGTACCTGGTATGACCCCTACGATGTTCAACACACGCCCGAACACACCTTGGCATCAAGCAGATTTGTCTGTCTAATGTCCGTTGTGGATTGATCCTCCATTCTGTCTGCAAGACCTGTTGCAGTTCATCCAGAGTCTGTTGGCGAACATGCTGACCATAGACACGCCCTCAAAGAATGTCCTATGTATGTTCTATCGAATTAAGGTCTAGAGACGTAGCAGGCCAGTCTATATGTCTGATGTTGTTGGTCCACAGAACTTCAGTCACAATTCCAGAACGATAGGGACAGGCATTACCATCCATTAACATAACAGTTGGACCTGTTTACTGTGCCAGAAGGATGGCAACAGGCGTGATGATCTCGTAAATGCACCTTAACCAGTCATTGAACCTCGTCTGATGACAACCAGCTCTGTTCTGTGGCAAACACTGATACCTCTCCAGACCATCAAACTCCAACGTTCATATTGGTCGTGTATAGCGATGTTACAGTCGGCAAACCGTTCATTACCGTTTCTCCACACACGTGTCATGCAATCATTAGAATCAATGCAAAATCTTGACGAGTCAGTCAAGAGTTTGTGACGCCAACGAGTGACCCTCAGTTTTGATGTTGATGTTCCAATATTAATCTTTGCCGTGGATGTTTTGGGGGAAGTTGGATCCTTTGAAGTGGTATCCTGGACCTTAGACCTTCTGTCTGAAACATGCTCCTCGCGGTTTGGGTGGAAACTCTGTTTCCTGACACCCTCTGAAGGTCATTTTGCAGCGATCTGGCCGTTGTAAGCCAGTTCCTACGGACTAAGGTTGCAACATAACGGTCTTCACAAGGTGTTGTTACTCTTAGACGACCTGAACGTGGTCTCTCTGAAATCTGTCCTGTTTGATTGTATCGGGTTATTGCTCTCCAATCAATACTGCGATGAAATTTAAAGTGAATGGCAGCAGCAGTCTTGGTTGCCCCTCCCTGTAGCACTCCAACAATTTGAGCCACTTCAATTGGAGTCAAGTGACGTATTGGCATGATTCAAATGTTGATGACAACAAAGTTGTCAAATTGACGCGTTTTAAGCACATACGAAGCTAATGCCAAGTTTGAAATCCGTATATGCGACACATTTTGCACGCATGTTTTGGGGGTGAGTGTGTTCTAGTCACGTGGTAGCTGTTTTTGGAGACGATAACATTTAGTATTCTTTTAAGTGTGTTTAAGCATAGATATGGCTGTCCGAATAACAAATCTGTGCAAAAATTTCCGCGTGTATAAAAAGAATATTGAGAGAATTACTTTTGTTGCTTAACTTTTTGTGAGGAGTATATTAGGTTAGATAGATGCCACCAAAACGGATTACGAACTTTACCAATTTGTATACTGACCCGCAACTGGCGATTTGTTAGGCAGGGATGAACCGGTACTGGAATATGCGCCTGGTCACGGAAAGAAATAAAACATCACAGATTAAGGAATTGTAGAAAATGACAATAATGTGCTGAAAGGGTATGTTATGTAAACTAAGTTAAAAATCGAGTAAGAGAACCTCATGTACGACCCCCCCTCATCAGCGTGTAGCTCTACCATACGATGTTTACGCATGAGTTGATCAGAAGTCTATTTGCTGCGCGCTCAAAATTTTTACTCCCCCCCCCCCCCTTTTTGAAAATTTGATGGGGGATCTCCCCCTCTCTTAGCTCATCCTGGATGCAACACTGCTTCCTAAACTGCATGGGCATAGTCTTTTCTAGTGTTTCCAAAGAAAACAGGTCTTCATCCTGTAAAAACATCAAAACACTAGAAAATACTCTAGACACAGTAGTGTAGCCAGATGTAGTATAAGGGGCACTTATACTATCTCGCCGTACAAGCTAGCTTTTATAGCGACATGGTAGAGTGTGAACACCAAATTGTTGATAGAAAGGCAGACAGACAGGCAGCTGGACACACAAATGACGGGGAAAAAAGGACCACAATAGCTCACCTTGACCACTTTGCACTCAGTTGAGACAATAAGGCTATTTGTCAAGGTTTACTAACTTAGGGAAAAGATTTTTAGTAAGTTGAGACATATGCCCAGGTGAACTAGAGATCTAACCAATTATGACCTTTTTGCTTTTGTTGAAAGCAAACTGAATATCTTTCTCAGCCAAAAAAAACTCCCCTTCAAAATGTTTTGAACGATCTAGTGATGGAGGGAGAAAGGATTCTTCTTCTGACACTTGCGACTTAGCACAATTTCCAATTCTTAATTCATTTTTAGCTCCACTGGCCTTCAGGCCAGCGGGCTATTGTCATGGCGCTGTGTCCGTCGTGCGTGCGTCCGTCCGGTCGTCAACTTTTTCTTTAAAAATCTTCTCCTCAGAAAGTACTAGATGGATTACAATCAAACTTCACAGGAATGATCCTTAGGTGGTCCTCTATCAGATTCCTTCACTTGATTCTGATTGAACCAGAAAGTCTGGAGTTATCTGCCCTTGAATTAAAAAATGGCTGTTTTGACTTTGTTTTCACTCTAACCACTACAAATATTGACCAATCAAGACAAAACTTGGTCAGAATGTTGGTGCTGATAAGATCTTGCCTGAGTGCTATTTTCAGCTTGATCTGAATATTACTTCTTGAGTTATGTGCCCTTGAAATTGGCAAAATTACCATTTTTGACCTTATTTTTACTCAAACAACCATAAATATCCACCAATCAACATGAAACTTTCAGATTATCTTACTGGCTTTAAGATCTTGCATGGGTGTAATTTTCAGCTTCATAGGAATCTTAAATCTATGATTTATCTGCCCTTGAATTTGACCAAATTGCTGTTTTCGACTTTGATTTTGATTTTACACTCTTTACATCCACAAATATTGAACAATCAGGTGAAAACTTAAACAAAATGTAGGTGAAGTTAAGATCTTGCTTTAGTGTGATTCTTAGCTAGATAGGAATATAAAATCCTCAGTTATATGCCTTTCAATTTGACAAAATTGCTAATTGTGACTTTGTTTTCACTCTAACAGCCAAACCCACTCTAATAAAGACAAAGCTTGGTAACCAATAGATCTTATATGAATGTATTTTCAGCTTTCTAGTTACTTTGTAATTGCTTTAAGAGCAACAAATATTGACAAATCTAGTCAAAACTAGGACTTGATATTACAAGAAATTCAGGTTTGATTAGTCATTTGCATTAATTTTGGAATAGGGTATTTCCCCAAATCTATTTTTAGCTCAAAATCTATTTTTAGAAATATGAAATATTTTGGAGTAATTAATGGTCTGTTCATTTAGATCTGTTTGGAAGAAGGAAAATTTTAATTGCTAGTGTCATCCTAAGCTGGAATGTTCTCCCATTTCTTTTTACCCTTTCTCAAATGGCTAACATATAGTTTTACTTTCTTTGCTTCAAGAACCACATATTTTGAACAATCTAGTTGTTTAACTTTCTTTTTGCTCTATGAAACACAAACATTGAACAATCTAATCAAAACTTGGATTAAGTATTTCATGAAAATCAGGCCTGTGGAGCGACTCAAGACCTTCAGGTCTTCTAGTTTTGCTCCCCGAAAAAATTTCGGGGAAGCATATAGTTGCCATGCCGTCCTACCGTGTGTCCATCCGTCTTTCGGTCTGTCTGTCCGTCCACAGCCAGATCTCAGCAACCCACGAACCAAATTCAATGAAACTTCACATGTGAACTCCCTGGGATAATCCCTAGGTAATTTTTATGCTCCCCGAAAAAATTTCGGGGGAGCATATAGTCGCCACGCTGTCCGTCCGTCCGTCCGTGTGTCCGTCCGTCCGTCCGTCCGTCCACAGCCATATCTCAGCAACCCTTGGGCCAAATTCAATGAAACTTCACATGTGAACTCCCTGGGTCAATACCTAGGGACCTTTTTCTCCGTTTGTAAATTCAAGGCTGCGTCATGGAAAAAGGGGCCTTAGTGTAAAAATGAGTTTTTCTCTTATTTCTCTTCATCTAATGGGCAGAATTCAATGAAATTTTGTGCTCATGTAACAAATAGGATGTTCTAGACCATATTCTATAAATAATGTGTGTACAAAAAAGCTGTCATGGGAAAAGGGGGCTTAATGTATGATAGTTTTTATTTTGTGACAAACACTTATTCGGGGAGCATAATCCGTCTGTGACGGCTCTTGTTTCTCCGATTCTTGATTTAGAGCTGCGTCATGAAAAAAGGAGCCTTAATGTAATAATTAGTTTTTCTCTAATTTCTCTTCATCTAATTGGCAGAATTTAACGAAATTTTGTATATGTTCTAAATGAGATGATCTAGACCGTATTCTGTAAATAACGTGTGTATAGATAATCTGTCATGGGAACAGGGGGCTTAATGTATGATAGTTTTCATTTTGTGACAAACACTTATTCGGGGAGCATGATCCGTCTATGACGGCTCTTGTAGTATTTGCATTTAATATCTTCAGGAAAATGTTTCAAGAAGTCTGAAGTGAATTTTGTTTCTACAATACTGTAGACCCTGAGCTAGAAACATGTTTGCTCCCCCCCCAGAGGGAATTTTGAAGACATGTTTTTTCTTAAAGTATACTATCTTACAAACATTTTGAGCGTTGTTTGCACTCTGGCCATTGGGGCTTTTGGCTGTAACCCTTATCTAAAACCCTTAACCCTATCATTTTTTTCATAAAAAATTACATTACTTATTTTGTCATATTTTCATCAAATATTGACCTACGGATGTCAAAGTGGTATCAAATGAAAGCTTATGACTTGCTCTTCATTTTGTAGTTATTTTATGCAAATTAGCTCATTTGCATATGCATGAATATTAATGATTTCCCTTAAAATTTGAATTTTTGGGCGAAAATTTGATAAATAACTTCTAAAATAAGGCATTTCTGTCAAAGGGGAATTTTGTAAACATGGTTTATCTTAAAGTATATTTTATTAGAAACATTTTGAGCCTTGTTTGCACTCTGGCGGTTGGGGCTTTTCGCCGTAACCCTTATCCAAACCCTTAACCCTACCAAATTGTTCATTTAAATTTTGAAAATGAATTTGGTCATATCTTGATTGAATATTGACACACAGGTGTCAGAATGGTATTAAATGAAAGCTTATGACTTGCTCTTTCATTTTCAGTTATGTTATGCAAATTAGCTCATTTGCATATTCATGAATATTAATGATTTTTCCTAAAATTGCGATTTTCGACAAAAATGTGGTAAATACTTTCCAAAACGAGGCGTTTTAGTGCAGGGGAATTATGTAAACATAGCAAATCTTAAAGAAAATTATACAAGAGACATTTTGAGCGATGTTTGCACTTTGACCGTTGGGGCTTTTGGCCAAAACCCTTATCTAAACCCTTAACCCTATAAATTGTTCAATCATTTTAAAACGTTTTTGGTCATATCTTGGTTGAATATTGACTTATAGATGTTAGAATGGTATCAAATGAAAGCTTATGACTCGCTCAATAATTTGCTATAAATTTTATGCAAATTAGCTCATTTGCATATTCATGAATATTAATGATTTTACTTAAAATTGTGACCTTTTTGCTAATATTTGGTAAATAGTTTCAAAAACATTGTATTTCTGTTCTGGGGGAATCATGTAAACATGGTTTATCTTAAAGAACATTTTATTAGAAACATTTTGAGAGATATTTGCACTCCGGCGCTTGGGGCCTTTGGTCATAATCCTTATCCAAACCCTTAACCCTATAAAATTGTTCACTCAAATTTTCAAAACATGCTTGGTCATATCTTGATTGAATGTTGACCTACTGATGTAAGAATGGTATCAAATGAAAGCTAATGACTTATTCTTTAATATGCAGATATTTTATGCAAATTAGCTCATTTGCATAAACATGCATATTAATGATTTGTCTAAAATTTTGATTGTTTTGCAAGGTTTTTTATTTTAAATACGTACCAAAAGGTCCGATTGTTTCTTTCTCGTGAGTTTTCAACCATTTAATATCCATGTTCACTCTTTTAACAACTTCTAAGCCTTGTTTGAAATCTATTTGATGTTTTGTTTGGAAGTAACTGTAATTTTAAAGTGTGCAGCCCATTAAAATCTTATTTTCAATGTATGTATTTAGTTTCCATTTGATCTTTTTAATCTTTATTGTTTAAGTGCAAATAAGTTAGATTGATTTCTTTTATTGTATTGGTGTTCTTGCTTATATCTAGTTTAGTTGACAGAATGTTATCATTTGTAAAACTGCTACATGAATCCAAAATTGACCCAAAATAGGACTTTAAACATAAACATTTTATCATATGCCATAGAATGATACCAAATGGGGGACTTTATTCTAATACACATATAAGATTAATTATTCCAATTATTTTTTTAAGTTTTATGGCTGAACAGAGATCCTGGAATGTAGACAAATTGCATACATATAGCAAAATAACATTGTTAAGCAATTATCAAGGCCTTACTTTTGCCATTCACATGGAGAAAACAGCATGGTTTTTCTCCATCTGGAGAGCCCTTCCTTATGTTTTCCTGATAGACAAGTCAATTAATTGGCCTTAAGTGTATTTGATATGTGGCTGACAGATCAGGGACACTGGTGTTACCATTCCTTTATGCTCTATTAAGGCATTTTCAATTCAGATAAATTAAGCTTGGGGTGCCATATGTATTTAGCCTATGTATCAGATGCATAAAATCAAGAGATGTACGCGATGTATGTAGCTAGAGTACAGACAATTACTGGTTGTGATCAAAAGATTATTGCATTTATTATGATGCATTTATTTGTCTGTATCAGATCAGAACAGATGTGAACTGATCCATACTACCGACAGCCCATGCTGAATGTCTATTCATATTCTTCCTTATCTACACATATTTCTTATATGTGCTTTCAGCATAGTACCACCTCACAATAAATTTAAAATAGTTCCCTTGTAATACACATACAATTTCTTTCAATATGGCATATGTTTTCCAGGATGGCATTAGATGGCCATAGATATCTTCAGTTCAATATGTTCCTGATATTTAAATGCTACAACTATGCTACCAGGTTTAGATCAGCATGTGAAATTCCATATTAAGACACTTACTTATTGCACTGTTCTAGAACAATTTGACCAAAAATGATTCACATCACACTTGGTGGCAATCTTGGAATTACTCAAACTGTGGGAGTTGGGCAAGTTTATCATGATGGAAACCGACATAGATCAATTACTAAACATAACAGGGTTACTATGTACATAACATAACAGGATTACTGTATAACATATAGCACTGTCAAATGGAATACATTTTATGGATTTTCCACAATAAATGTGTTTTTGTCCCAAACATTTAAGAATCAACAGTATTTATGAACATGTAAATGAGCAAATCGACATGAAGTAATTGCAAATATACAAGCAATTCACTAGCTTTCATTTGATACCATTTGGACGTTTGTAGATCAATATTTAATCAAGATATGACCAAAAACGTTTTGAAAATTTGAATAAACAATTTGATAGGGTTGAGGGTTTAGATAAGGGGTTTGGGTAAAAGACCCAAATGCCACAGTGTGAACATTGCTTGAAGAGTTATTCATGTAATGTTCTTTAAGATAAATAATGTTTGCATAATGCCTTTGAACAGAAACACCTTTGTTTTTGATAGTATTTAACACAATTTCGCTGAAAAATCACAATTTTAAGGAAAATCATTAATATATATGGCAATGCAACTGAACTAATATGCATGAAAAATAATTGCACATGGAAGAGCCAGCCATAAGCTTTAATTTGATACCATTCTGATATCAGTAGGTCAATACTTAATCAAGATATGACCAAAAACGTTTTGAAATTTTGAATGAACAATTTGATGGGGTTAAGGGTTTAGATAAGGGTCACCGCCAAAAGCCCCCATCGCCAGAGTGCAAACATTGCTCAAAATGTTTCTTATAAACTGTTCTTTAATTTAAACCATGTTTACATGATTCCCCCTGAGAAGAAACACAATGTTTTTGAAAGTGTTCACCAAATATTCGGAAAAAAGGTCACAGTTTTAAGTAATGTCATTAATATTCATAAATATGCAAATGAGCTAATTTGCATAAAACTTATAGCACATTATTAAGCAAGTCATAAGCTTTCATTTGATACCATTCTAACATCTGTAGGTCAATATTCAACCAAGATATGACCAAAAACATTTTGAAATGAATGAACAATTTTATAGGGTTAAGGGTTTAGATAAGGGATCTGGCCAAAAGCCCAAATGGTTAAAGTGCAAACATCGCTCAAAATGTTTCTTATATAATTTTCTTGAAGATTTACTATGTTTACATAATTCCCCTGCACAAAAATGCTCTGTTTTAGAAAGTATTTACCACATTTTTGTCGAAAATCGCAATTTAAGGAAAAATCATTAATATTCATGAATATGCAAATGAGCTAATTTGCATAACATAACTTAAAATGAAAGAGCAAGTCATAAGCTTTCATTTGATACCATTCTGACACCTGTGTGTCAATATTCAATCAAGATATGGCCAAATTCATTTTCAAAATTTAAATGAACAATTTGGTAGGGTTAAGGGTTTGGATAAGGGTTACGGCGAAAAGCCCCAACAGCCAGAATGCAAACAAGGCTCAAAATGTTTCTAATAAAATATACTCTAAGATAAACCATGATTACAAAGTTCCCCCTGGACAGAAACGCCTTCATTTGGAAAGTATTAACCAAATTGTCATCAAAAATTAGCAATTTTAAGGAAAATCATTAATATTCATGAATATGCAAATGAGCTAATTTGCATAAAATAACTACAAATTGAAGAGCAAGTCATAAGCTTTCATGTGATACCATTTTGACATATGTAGATTAAAATTCAATCAAGATATGACCAAATAATTGTCTGTATATTCAAATGAAAAATTTGAAAGGGTTAAGGGTTTTAGATAAGGGTTACAGCCAAAAGCCCCAACGGCCAAAGTGCAAACAACGCTCATCTTGTAGCATTTGTTATAAGCTTTCAGAAAATCATACCCTTCAAAATTCCCTCTGGGGGGGGAGCAGGGGTTATTGGTGGCTCAAGGTCTACTGGTGGTAAGTCCCAAGCCGGTTATGGGATAATTATTTGCTAGCCAAAGAGCAAGAAATATATGAGGGTAAGATCCATCTTTAGAATACAACTTCATCATTTCAGACTCTAAAAGAATGTCGTGACGCAAGTCATAAAATGATATGAGAATTTCTTTTTAGCTCGACTTTTCGAAGAAAATGAGAGCTTATACTGTCACCGGGGCGTCGGCGTTGACGTCGGCGTTACAACAAAGGTTAAAGTTTTTTCAAACATCAATAACTTCCATACTATCAAAGGGATTCAACCCAAACTTGGAATACTTATTCACCATTACATCCTCTACCTTACTACCAGGGCCCATGACCCTGGCTCCACTTTATTTGGAGTTATGCCCCCTTTATACTAAGCAACTTAGAAAGTCGAGCGCGCTGTCTTCGGACAGCTCTTGTTTGATATTGCAGTAACTGTTGTTGGAATGAGAGTAGGATGATTTGAACATTTTTTCTCTTTGTTTTGCAGAAATGAAAACACCATTGTTTTGGTAATAATTTGTTCTATGCATTTCTGTAATCCAACATCCCCCTTTGATCTCGAAGGAAGAACTTTTTGGAGTACTCTCCTGTGTTTCAGTGTCATCATCACTTCCTGTTATGCTAACTTCATCACCCATTAGTATATTTGTGCTTCCATGCCAAACCATTTCATGCCCCATGCTTGTGTCTGTGTACTCGCTCCCCTGTATTGGACTTTTACAACATGTACATTCTTCCAGTTGAGTTTTAGTATGATGATCAACCTTGTGCACTTCAAACTTGGACAATGGTTTCAGTAGATGATAGCCATTTGTACAGCAAAAAACACTTTCCTGATTGCTATCTAATTTTCTTATCAGTGTGTCTGCCACATCTCTTCCTTTTTCAAACATAGACAGAAGCTTGTCTAGTATAAGCCTTTCATCAGCTGACATCTTAGGTTCATCATTTCTGTTCAATAATTCATGTTCTTCAGACAATGATCTTTTACCTTGTGGGCTTGAGCCTCGATAGTGGTTGATTAGCTTCTTTAAAATGCCTAGAAACAAAGTGTAGAGAGGATATGTGTACGGGTAAACATCAACATCACAAGCAGCTGATGTAAATTATTTCGGTTACCAAACGACAAATCTTAGACCACTCCAAATTCAAAGATGTTACAGACGACAATTTCAACTGAATGAAATTTAAAAATGTTTGGTGTTTTGCGGTAGAAAACATTGTGGAAAATGAAGAAATTGCTTGTCACAAGCAATTTCTTCATTTTGCACAATGTTTTCCAAAGCCATAATTTTTCAGGGAGTTAAAAAGAGTCATTATGTGGTAATGGGATAATAACCTTTACTATCCTACAATGGCACAAATGTATTAATGAGTTAATTGCAACAATCATAGAATCCTCAGCAGGTATTAGCTCACCTGAGCACAAAGTGCTCAAGGTGAACTATTGTGGTTGCTTTTTGTCCGTCGACGTCCGTCTGTCTGTCCATCTGTCTGTTCACATTTTGGTGTTACCACTCTAGCACCCACAAATATTGACCAATCTTAACCAAACTTGGTCAAAACATGTATGACCATAAGTTCTCAGATGATATCGATTTTGAGTCAGATCGGACAAGGAAGTCGGGAGTTATATGCCCTTGAACATCAAAAATGACCAGTTTTGACTTTGTTACCACTCTAGTATCTACAAATATTGACCAATCTTTACCAAACTTGGTTAAAATATGTATGACCTTAAGCTCTTGAATGAGTTCGATTTTGAGTTGGATCGGACCAGGAAGTACGGAGCTATGTGCCCTTGAATGTCAAAAATGGCTAGTTTTGACTGTTACCACTCTAGCATCTACAAATATTGACCGATCAAGACAAGACTTTGCCACAATGTTGATAACCATAAGTTCTCGGATGAGTTTGATTTTGAGTCAGATGGGACAAGGAAGTCCGGAGTTATGTGCCCTTAAACGTCAAAAATGGTTAGTTTTGTTTTTGTTACCACTCTAGTATATACAAATATTGACAAATCTTAAGCAAACCTGGTCAAAACATGTATTACCATAAGTTCTCAGATGAGTTCCATTTTGAGTCAGATCGGACCAGGAAGTCTGGATTTGTATGCCCTTGAATTTGACAAAATTGCTCTTTTCGACTTTGTTTACACTGTAGCATCTACATTTATTGACCAATCAAGACAATGCTTGGCCAAAATGTTAAATGCGATAAGATCCTTGATGATTGAAATTTTCAGCTTGATTTGACTAGAAAAAACAGAGTTATTGGCCCCTGAATTTCACAAAATTACTGTTTTCGACTTTATTTTCACTCTAACAAACATGAATATGGACCAATCAAAACACAACTTGGTCGCAATGTTGGTGACCATAAGATCTTAAATGTTTTAATTTGTCTGATAGATCAGACTAAAAAAAACAGAGTTGTGTGCCTTTGATGGTGGCAAAATTGCTATTTTCGACTTTGTTTTCACTCAAACAGCAGCAAATATTGACCAATCAAAAAAAAATACTTGGACAAAATGTTAATGAGAATATCTTTATCAGAACAGATTTAATATATGGGTCATTTTCAAAATATGTTCCATTTTTGGAATATCAAAATTTAAAAAGTCAATGTTATTTTTTTCTCGCTTTAATGAACTATATTGGAAACGCAACTATTGACGAACAGATAATTCATAAAATGCCAGGTTAACTCCTGCTTACAAAAACATAGTTACCAAAAATAAAAGTAGGATAGGGCCCATCTGTCAATGCAGTTACCAGCTTTCATGTTGCTGTTTTATAAATGGCATGTGGAAAATGAAATAAACTATTTTATTTTCTGAAACATTATAGTTTGACCATACTGGAAACAAAGAAACCGGCTTTTATTTGAATAACCAATATGATAGTTTTTGCATTTATGATGGTGAAAAATGTTTTTAGCATACTTACAGCATTTCTGTTCAATGTAGCTTTCTTAACTTTTGATATAATTATCTAATGTTACATAGGGTGACAAAATACCTCATATACTATTATTTAGAACATAAGTGTGCCATCTAACAGCAATTATACCTCAGTTTATGAGCTTTTTCTGTGCAGTAACGTCATTGACACAGTGGTAACTGCATTTAGACAAATTGTAACTGCATTGACAAAGTAACCGAATCAGTCTTATTATGCCCCCTTTCGAAGAAAATGGGGGTATATTGATTTGCAAGTGTCGGTCGGTCGGTCGGTCCGTAGGTCAGTCGGTCTGTCCGTAGACCAAACCTTGTCCGGAGCATAACTCGAAAAGTATTAAAGGTAGAATCATGAAACTTCACAGGTGGATAGATCTCATCATGGAGAGGTGCAGTGCACAAGAACCGTAACTCTGCCGATCAAATTTTTTGAGTTATTGCCCTTTGTTGATTTTCAAACTTGATTCTTGTCCGGAGCATAACTCAAAAAGTATGTTAGGTAGAATCATGAAACTTTACAGGTGGATATATCTCATTATGGAGAGGTGCAGTGCACAAGAACCGTAACTCTGCTGATCATATTTTTGGAGTTATTGCCCTTTGTTGATTTTATAACTTGATTCTTGTCCAGAGCACAGCTCAGAAAGTATGTAAGGTAGAATCATGAACCTTAACAGGTGGATAGATCTCATTATTAGTGTGGTCACAGTCTCGTTTTAAAAATACTGCCTCTATCTGATTCTATATAAAAACGAGTAATTTACAAACGGCATTTTCAGCCTAAATAACACATTAAACTGCCGAAAATTGTGTAAAAACTTAAAGCTAAATAGTTATATTTTATTATGATAACATACTTTTACCTTATACACGTTCTTTGCGTGTTAAATCTCTATTTGAAAAGTGGGTCAACTCTGCGTTTCTTTGTTTGAACTCGATCGTTACCTTAGAAGGACGCGTGGGTATGTGTGATAAAATTGCTTTGGCACTGCCATTTCTTAACGGATTTTCCTAAATCTTATATCAAATTAAAGAGGGAAAATAGATCTATTCATCCGTGTATATTAATGCGATAAACCGATGAATTATGAGTCGATGATTAGGTATTCAAAATAGGTCATTTTACTCGGCTTCAAATGGCAAGAACTATGCGGCAGAAAAGCCTAGAAAAGCCTATATATGTTCTTTAACATCCTATCTATTCAAATAATAAAACATCTTGTGCTTTTAGCTTAGCGCATTCAAGCGCAAAGGCTTTAACAATGGGAAGTGTTTTTCAATTCCCCGTGATTTATCGATAATTTCTGTCTAATCTTCATTCATCCTAAATTTATTCATAAATGTTGACGACAGTGACTCAAAGAACATTCTTGCAAAGTTTGGTTGAAATTGGCCGAATGGTTGATTTGTTAAGACTGATATCATGAATTCTCAAAGTTTGATAAGCCTTGCCCTGCCACGCCCATATTTTTTGACGAATCAAAAAATCGAGAACATTCTTTGAATATGGTCATCCAAGGAACATTCCTGTAAAGTTTTGTCAAAATCGGCCCAATGGTTAAGGAGTAGGAGGTGTTTCAAGGAATTATGGGCGAACAGACGGACGGACGGTGAGTGACCACAATAGCTCATCTTTAGCACTTCGTGCTCAGTCCAAAGAGATTTACAAAATCGGCGTTTCTCATGGGCTTCCTAAACATCCATTTAACCCTTTCCCAAACAGTAAAACTTTATGGTCATCCAACTCGTAAGCTGTGACAGGCGACAGAATGAGTGTAAAAGAAAATAAGATTCTTTCGCCTCAATCTTTTCACCTTCAATAAAATCCGTTCAGGACGTCAAAACCAGGTCTAACCAGGTCTTGTTCGGGAAAGGGTGAGGCAGCCAAAAATTAGATTGAATTTAGAGGTTGCAAAATGGGTATGTTCAAATGTATGGTGCTCTTTTGGGTCAATGTTTTGAAAGCCTATTTCTTCACGAACTAGAGGTATAATGTTAATAATCGATCACTTGAAAGTTTGATTTTTTTTGTTTGAAATTCCTATTTTATATGTCGTAAAATCTTGTTTTTATCGGAGGCAATGACACGGAAATGATATGCGCACAACGAAGCGCAGAAAATATTTACGCAAAGGGAGAAAATGTTGGTTATTGGCATGTTCTTCTTTTGTCTCAATGTTTTCCAAAACCTTTTCATATATGATCGTGAAAATCATGGCTTGTTCGGGGAAGGGTTGAAATAATGTAACAAATATTTACATAATTGTTGTTGGGTAGAAATTGAAGAACTAAATTGTTTGGTAGAATAATTTCATCCTTTGTAAAACTTCAAAGGGGCGTAACTATTTTATTAAATGTCCGAATTTAAAAACGTAAGCAGTTTTGAGCTCCTCTCATTCAGACCTTGAAAATGATATATTATTTGTTGAAGTTCTTTGAAAAATAAACAATAACGTAATTCGGCAGAATTATCTCCCCTTTTTAAAAATCCGATTAAGCATTATTCCATAACGCAATGTCCGATTTTCACATTTCAACCAGTTTTATGTTTCTCTCAATATTCTCTGTAAGCTGGTATATATTTTGTAGGGGCTGGAATACTTTTGGAAAAAAGTGTGACCACCCTATCATTATGGAGAGGTACAGTGCACAAGAACCATAACCTTGTCGATCAACTTCTTGGAGTTATTGCCCTTTGTTGATTTTTACACTTAATTCTTAACCTTGCCTATATCTCATGTATTTTTACACATACAGACTTGATATCTCACACACAGATACCTCCTATCAACATCATTCACATTTGACCATGACCTTGGACCTTGTGACCTTGACCTTGGAGTTTGACCTACTTTAAAAAAATTAAACCGGGCATATATCTCATGACCTATTACACATACAGCCTTGATATTTCACACATGGACACCTCCTACCAAGACCTTTCACAATTGACCATGACCTTGGACCTTGTGACCTTGACATTGGAGTTTGACCTACATTTTAAAAACTTTAACCTGGCCGATATATCATGTCCTTTTACACATACAGCCTTGATATTTGACACATGGAAACCTCCGACTAAGACCTATCACATATGACTATGACCTTGGACCTTGTGACCCTGACCTTGGAGTTTGACCTACTTTTAAAAAAATAAACTGGGCCTATATCTCATGTGCTATTACACATACAGCCTTGATATTTCACACATGGACACATCCAACCAAGACCTTTCACATTTGACAATGACCCTGGACCTTGTGACCTTGACCTTGGACTTTTACCTACTTTTATAAAATTTTAACCTAGCTGATATATCATGTCCTTTTACACATACAGCCTTGATATTTGACACATTGACACCTACGACCGAGGCCTTTCACATTTGACCATGACCTTGGACCTTGTGACCTTGACCTTATTGTTTGACCTACTTTCATAATACATTAACCTGGCCTATGTTTTATGTCATTTTACACATACAGCATTGATATTTCACACATGGTCACTTCCAACCAAGACATTTCACATTCGACCATGACCTTGGACCTTGACCTTGAAGTTTGACCTACTTTTAAAAAACTTAAACTAGGCCTATATCTCATGTCCTGTTACCTATACAGTCTCGATATCTTACACATGGACACCTCCTACCAAGACCTTTCACATTTGACCATGACCTTGGACCTTGTGACCTTGACCTTGGTGTTTGACCTACTTTTATAATACATTAACCTGGCCTATATTTCATGTCATTTTACACATATAGCCTTGATATTTCACACACGGTCACTTCCAACCTTTCACATTTGACCATGACCTTGAATATTGCACCTTGACCTTGGAGTTTGACCTACTTTTAAAAAACTTAAACCAGGCATATATATCATGTCCTTTTACACCTATAGCCTTAATATTTCACACATGGACACCTCCAACCAAAACCTTTCACATTTGACCATGACCTTGATCTTGGCATTTGGCCTACTTTTAAAAACTTTAATCTGGCCTATATTTCATTTTACTTTTACATATACAGCCTTGATATTTCACACATAGACACCTCCTACCAAGACCTTTCATATTTGACCATGACCTTGGACCTTGTTAACTTGACCTTGGACTTTGACCTACATCAAATGTAGGCACTTGAAGGGGGCATATATGTTTTACAAACATCTCTTGTTCAAACAGCAAGAACAAGTAGTAAAAAGGGAAGATCGGTTTAATACAACTCCTTGTTATGAACCGTAATGAAATAAATGCGACTTTGTTACACCTTCCCATTAACATAAAAAGAAATGACAATTTAAACAAAAACTGGTAACTGGATTGACTCACTTGTAACACTAGTGACAGAAACATTGTAAACAATGTTAATAGTCATCATTTATAATGTATTTATCCATTTGTTTATTTGACTAAATAGAATCAATTTGGTATCTTTGGTGTTTCAAAGATAGTCATTGTAGTTTTGTAAATTTTTGCCAAGAATAACACTATTGACAAGGGCAGTAACTGCATTGACATCAGTAAATGCTAAGATTCTTATAGATATGAAAGCTTTTTTTATGATGATCATTGATGGAAGAGGATACCCTTGCTTATATGTAAACTAATTTGTTTCAATGTTTTCCAATGTGTTTGAAACGATCTAAATCAAACTACAGGCATATCTGATTACAGGGCTCATATAATCAAGATTCAGTCCATCATTCATGCACAACCCATTACTACACAGTGACGCCTTTTGACTCCTTCACAAGAAAAGGATTGGGAAATAATTGTGGAAAATGAAGAAATTGCTTGCGACAAGCAATTTCTGCATTTTCCACAATGATTTCTAACCCGAAATGGAAAGATTTTTGAAATTTCATCAACTTGAAATTGTCGTCTGCAACACATTTCAAATTTGAAAAGTCCAAAAAGTTGTCGTCTGGTAATGGGTTAATCACGCTTACTAAACATGATACTAATCAAATTATATGCAATCCTCAATAAAAGAAATTGCAGATGACACTTCAAAACTGTAATAAACATATGTGTATGCTCTTACAGAATAAAAAAAGCAATGTTGAGAGAGAAGAAATGTCTTTGTTTAAAGACAGTTATCCTTTCCCCACAATGCTTTTAGTAATATTTTGCTCTAGGATCATTAACATACAGATTGTTTCTTGGTAAATAGAGTAAAGACGGGTAATTTCGACACCTTAAGACGAAATGAGCAAAAAAATGTTGTGGCAAAATATTCCGGAGAATAAACATTTATCAAAACGGAAGTTGGTTTGATTTTTTTCATTTGCAAAAAACGCCGCCCGAATACGATATTGTCGTTGTCGTCTTTTTTCCCGTTAAATCATGGGACCCATCGTAGTATAAATTCGACACCTTGCGGGTAAATTCGACACCCCACGAATTTGTGTATGAAAATAATCAGAAAACAAAGTTAATATCTCTTATAAACTACAAATCATGTGAATATATTGATAACGACGATGCACTTGATTTTTCTTCATTGAGATTTTCATTCTCACCCACGATTCGGAGACAGAGAGATCAATTTGCGAAATGTGATTTTTTAAATGTTCATCCGCGCAGTCATTTCCTAAACCACAAATATTCCCTTAAAGCACCTACGCAATATTCCTTCTTCATTTAAAACACCGCGGTCGCCAAACAACAATGTTTTGTTTAGGAAGTTAATTGTCTCCTCGAATGAAATGTAAAAGTAATACCTTGTCGCTGAAATATTCCAATTAATGGTTCAATTAATCCATGACCAAATTAATCTTAACGTAACATGCGCAGCCCGAAATTTCAACAACTGTTCCCTTTTAAGTACTGTATGGGAATGAGTCTATTTCTATTTTCGGAAACTGTTCAATAACAGGTGTTCCACGCGCGGCTGCGCGGCTTTGTTTGATGTTTTAAACTCTCCCTCAGACGGTTAGTGGTATGACGATTGTATGACGTCATTTTGTTCCGACAAAGGAATGAGAAATCAGCACGTGAATATCCCTGTCAATCAAGCATATGAATGATCGAATGGGTGGAGACTGACAAACTGTTCCGACCAATCAATTAAACACAGTTTGCTCAGTAGATTTACAAGGCGGTGCCACGTGAATTAAAAGAACCGCATTCGAGTGTTTTGATAGTCGCTAAATGAGGAATTTGTGCACCTTCAAACAAAGGTCAATTTTTTTTAGTGATATTTAATTATCATGCGTTGGATTGTTAACTTTTGTGGTGGAATTAATAAGGATGTTTCTTACAAAGTAAGACTCGCTTTATTTAATATATTCATCTACTACAGTCGAGAACTTTGACTGACCTCAGAATATGAATCTTATGGAAAAGTTTACCGCGTGAAACGTTTCAGATGCAAATTGATGTGGGATTTGTTAATAATAGGTATATTTAGATCAAAATTGTTTGTTGGTTGATGAAAAAGGCATCAACGCCATTTCTACTGTTCAAAATAAGCGCAACAACCAAACTGTTGTCTGTTTCTGTCAATGTGGGAACATTCAAATTCAAACAATTAATCACGTTTTACGGCATGTCGAATTTATACGCTCTTAAAATATTTTGTAGTATAAATTTGACACCCTTTCTCAAGTTGAAAATAAAACGGATAGATGCTTTTTATCAAATAATTTATGAAAATATATACATTTCCGGCATAGTATTGAAACATTTATCATATAAAAATGATTTTCATAATTTTTCATATGTCTTTGTTTAGATCCACTTTCTTACGATAATCTGTAACGGTCATTTTTGCTCATCAGAAAATTCGACGACCTTTTTCTTCCGCGATTTTTTCAGGTAAAGGGTGGGTGTTTGGAGGACATGAAATATTTTTATACGTCAGTTATTGCCCCGACATAAGGTTTTCAATATTAGAAAGCTATAATCACGATTTTTGTGTCATGTATTGTAAAAATTATAAAAGGGTGTCGAATTTTGACGACTGTCGAATTTACCCGGCTTTACTCTAGTTAATCTTGTCCTTCACTATTCTTTGTTAAGTTTTCTTACAGCATTCTTCCAGACTGAAGGTTCGAATTCAAAGCAAGCCTTTGTACCCTGAGATGGTAAAGGTGCAGGAACTACTGCTAGTATATCAGATGATGTGTACCAGCAAAAATCCTTTTGTTTCTTTGGCCAGTAAAAAGTATTTGCTTTTTTACCGCTTTTCATACATTCAACATAAACCTCATTTTTCGACACATCTGCCACAACGCCAGGATATGCAGTACCATCATAAGATACTACAACATGTTTACCGAGAAGATTGTCCATCTGTATATCTATCTCACACTCTGTTTTTGTCATGGGTATTTGATTTCTACCTTGTTCCCCTTGTTTGTCTGATACGGGTTCTTCACTGTCTTTTTCTAGAGTTTCACCATTATCTTTATCTATCTCACACTCTGTTTCTGTCATAGGTATTTGATTTCTACCTTGTTCCCCTTGTTTGTCTGATACGGGTTCTGCACTGTCTTTTTCTAGAGTTTCACCAGTATCTTTATCTTTCTCACACTCTGTTTCTGTCATGGGTATTTGACTTCTGCCTTGTTCACTTTGTTTTTCTTTATTGGGTTCTTCATTTCTTTCTTCTAGAGTTTTATCTTTATCTGTCTCACGCTCTGTTTCTGTCAGGGGTATTTGATTTCTGTCGTGTGCGTCTTGTTCTTCTAAATCCTGCACTCCGGTTTCTTCTCCTTGAGTTTCACAATTTTCAACAAAGAAAACTTCAATTGTTACTTCGTCTCTTTCATGTGCATCCCCTTCTGGCGTTTCTATTGGTACAACAGGTACAAAATGGTTTGGCTTCCAATTTGCGGGTGTCATGTCATCTCGAGTGCTTGTCCACATTATTGCTACTGTAGATGTATTTGTTGATGACAGTCGTGGAATGATAAGTCTGTGAAGATAGTTCCTATAAAGCATTTCACCTAGATTTGGGTAAATGGCAAATATTGGCATTTGCAGTACTGTTGCAAGTGCAAATATTTGCCAAATACCCATATACGACTTTGGTGTACAGGCACTCTTAATTTCATTTTCAAGTATTGCTCTAATGATATCGTCAGTCAGAGCAATTCCTGGAATGAAATCTGGTGAAAACATAGCAAACATTTTCTTCAGACTACAATTTGCCTCTTGTCCAAAATGCGACACACCTTTTCTAAGATTATCTTCCTCAAGATAATAATCCATATTCAATGCTAGTTCTGCTATTATTCTGACTCTGACCTCATCACTGTGCAAGTCATTTCCATACAAATATAAGCTACCACAAGCTGGTAAACAATCACCATCTGCTCTAACACTGACTGGCACATAATCGGATTTATAATCATCTGGATACAAATCCATAGCAACATAATCAACTGAAAGTGTATCTACAAGGACTGACCTAGGCTTTCCAGCAACAGGTTCTAAACTGAAAGATCTACACACATTTTGTATGTCATGTAATGTTCTACATTGGCTAAGGATTTCCATGTTATACGAAAACAGATCATCTGCATTCTGTACAGTTTGTTCCTGGCTGACACATGCTTCTGGTCTGTCTGCAAGTTTGAAGTGTTTCAAATCATGAAGGTTACAGACAGTGTCACGACAGTGACAGCTAACATCCCTATAACATATTTCTCCATATGAAGGGACAATTATTTGGTGAATTCTAAGAGTTCCAGGTACAGTTCGTATTTTTCCATCCAACTTGTCTTTAAATGGTTTTATGGCTTCTTCTCCAATATGAAATAAAGCAATCTTTGTTTCACTTTTTTCCAATTCAACCATTAGATCTTGAGCATTGGTAATATCTGCACCATATAAGACTCTTCTATCAGCGGCTCTCTTAAGACTTGCCCCAATACCATCTGGTATGCCCTTTCCATGGCCTGCTTCATGAAAATTCCATGATGCACCTTTAAATCCAAGAGCGAATATTTCAGTAGAAAGGAGATAAAAATTATTTTTCTGACGATATTGAGTGCTAGGTCCATCACTGAAAAAGTGAACATGTTCAACTGTTGGATACTTTGTCCTAATTTCTAGAAGCACTGGTGACAAATGTGCCCAAATAGCTGGTGGACCATGATTTAGACTGTCTGACACAGTAGCAAATGACACTGAACCTGATGAACTACCTACTTGATAAAAACCAGTATGCAAAGTGATTTGAGTTTGTGAAGCCCCATAATGCATACTGCTTGTTTCTCTGGCTAGTTTTCCAACATAGTTTTCCGAGAAGTCAATGTGTACAAAACATTCACGGTCATCTAGGTTATTCTTTGTCTGTCTATAGTAGTTATATTGGTTAAACATGTTGAACTGATGCTGCTTGTACTTTGTTAACGATTCCTCGAATTTGTCGAGTAGTTCTCCTGTTGTACCTTGCTTCTTCATTTTCTTTGTTATAGATACCGCTTTAACCTTTGATTCTCTGTCCCTTTTTATTGTTCTTTCTTCTTTGATAGTTTTCCACTCTTGCCACTGGATTAATTGGGCTTCATCATATTCCTGCATTTTAATCTTTTTGCCATTGCATTCGTCACAAAGTCCATACATACATGACTGATCATTTATTGAACAGACAATCTGCTCAACTAGTTTGGAAATGTCTGGAGTTTCAATTACATTTGCTCTGTAGAGGCTATTAGCCATCATCTGTAAGTTGTCGCATGTTTTACAAACACACGTATCCCTATCGAGGTGGGTAGGGCTTTTAATCCAAAATGGCTTGAGTCTCCAAAATGTGGTGTAACTAACTTTCTCGTTTGTTTCAGCAATGTATTTTTTGTAAATATTGTCAACAGTGTCATTTAAAATTCGTTTCTGCTTTTTAATTTTCCCTTTTGTGACTGTTTGTTTCTTTCCTGTTGTAGTGCGCGATATGTCATCACGTTCAAAGAAGTTTCTAACTTGTCTTTGCAACTTTGTACTGAGATAACCCTGTTTCTGTACTCTAGAGGTCTTCTGATAAGTTCCAACTTCTTTCCTAACAAATCCGGATAACCGATACTTTCTTACAATACTCCCTGTTACCAAGCGATCAAATGCTCTTTTCTGTATTCTTTGTCTACAATTGTCTCTTAGTTGGGCAAGCAAAACGTGATGGAAGTCGAGTGTTTTTCTAATAACTTTCGAAGAATAACACCTTAAAAGCTTTTTTGTTTTGGTTCTTGGAGTATCTGGTGTGTCACTCTTCTGCAAATCTTTAAGTCTTTCCCACCTTTTCCTGTACATTTCTGCTCTTTTCTGTGCTTGTTTCAATTTCAGCTGCAACACATTCTTTTCTCTGTTGTGTTTTGATGTCTGTTTTGCTTTCCATTTCTTAGTCTGGCTCAACTGTCTTGAAGGCCCAGGCTGCAAATCATGTTCAGGTGTCCCTGGTGGTGTAATGATGTTGCTTTGCTGTTTACGTTTCTGTCTTGAGTCTTTTTGTTTTTCTCTCCAATACCTTCTTTGCTTTCTCTTTTCTCTTGGTGTCATACTGCCCACCAGTTTTCTTTTTCCTGTAGCCTTATCTTGTTCATACCGTTCCTTTTGTTGTTCTAAATACTTAGCCCTCTTGGCAGGGTCTTTATCTCTTCTCTCCCTGTATCTCCTCTGTTTCTCTGCTGCTGTTAGGGGCATCTGTGAAAAAGAAACCAAAGTTTTACCCACCAAAGTTGGTAACATAAAAGCAGTATGGATGAAAGTCATAAAGACGCTTTTAATTCATCTCACTCGTATGTACTTAGTCTATGTGAGAAAGCAGTCAGTGGCTAAGAAGGAATGTTGTGTGTGTACTGGTGAAGAAATACCAGGAATAAATTAGTAGGTGCACTGAACGACATGATATGACTGAAATACAATTGAAAAGGACGTAAAACACCATTCAACAACATCTATTTCAACTCGAAGTACAATACTGACACTCAGGAATGCAACCATTCTATTGGTTACGATCCGGTTTCGCTTTGGTTTTTGGTTCATTCTACTCTAATTTATAGATTAGAAAATATTGTGAAAAAGGAAGCCATTGCTCGTACGAGCAATGTCTTCCTTTTTCACAATATTTTCTTAAGCCTTTTATGATCTGTTTTCTGTTCAAAATGCCTATTTAACTCCTTGGTACCATGTTTTGTTTATTTTTTTGCGGTTTCGGTTCCATTCAGTTTCGTTTCGGTTCAGAGGTTGCATTCCTGAGTTTCAGTACTGTAGAAAAATGTTGCAACATTTCAAGATACGAGCAAAATTGAGCTGGAAACTTATTTTGTGGAAGCAAAGTCAACATTTGTCATGGTCTTATAAGTGTAACATTATTACTGCAATGCATACTCTGAATTTACACAACATTTTCATACTGTCCTTATAAATAGTGTCTCTAGTATACCTCACGATAAATGACCTGGCAGAGCAGCCCATGCTAATCGAAATGCTCTGCCAGGTCAATTCTCGTCCGCTATAGTACTGAGCAATTATTTCTAATGAAAACATCATGAAAACGGAAGCCATCACTTGCATTCTGCAGTTTTGTAGAAAGCAAAAAAAGTGTCAATGCAGTGACTGAAATTGTCAATAAGGTTACCTTTCCATAAATCTTTATTCACGATGGTCATAAAACGGTGTTCGCTGCACACACATAATTAACATCAAATGCCTCTGAAAATGAACAAAATTAAAGCATTACCATATAGTAGGAATAACATTTATTTTGTTGTTTTATTATAAGTGTCAATTGTGTAACAATTCAGTGTCAATAGTGTTATATATGTTGTCAGTGCAGTTACCAAATACTTGAAATCCATATGCACATAGTACACATATTGAAATAATGTTGAATATTGACATACACATGTGGTTTATGATAAAAAACCCAATGTTGTTGAATGACGTTACAGAAACATTCGAGTTTCAAAGGTTATGTCAGTACAGTTACTGAAAGGTCACTAAAATTACTGTGATTCTCAATGCAGTTACTGACTTTGTCAATCGCGTTACATTTTTAGAGGTTATGGCATTGACAGAAACTGCATTGACAATTTGATGAAGATTTAAAAATAGCACGATATACATGAGAAAGCATGCAATATCATGGGCACATGTTTCTTTTTACTTGCAAGATCAACCAGCACATTGTAATTTTTACAGTATTGTGTACATAATATATCTAGAAAACGGTAACAACATTTGACTTACCTAATATATACGTATGTATGGCTGTGTCCTTGTGCTAATTTGAATTTAGCTGCATCCATTTTGGGGGGAAAAACTTTGTTTATGAATAGAGACAGGAAGTAGGAGATTTCAAATTATGACTGAAGAGTGCCTTATGACCAAGGGATATAACTCTAAATACTTACTTCTTGAAAAGTAACAGCATTGACAGGAGAATAAAGGACACCGATTTATTTTCATTTTTCTTGTAGAAATCAAGCGGATTATAGCAATTAATACCTGATTTATGTACTTTGATTATGAAAATATCTAATCTGACAGAGTAGGACTCACAAAGACCGGTAGTTTGGTAGTAAGTTGCGTTGAAAGAGATAAAGGGTCAATTACGGACAGGTAATTTTCTACAATATATACCATGTAAAAAAAGTTTAGCAACACTGACTTTGTTAATTGAAAACATATATTTTCTGTGATATTTATTTCACCACCATTATATATATTTTAACATATGCATTCACACACAACATTCAAAGGTTGCTTTGTGGAAACGTTAAATACTGTCTGAGAAACAGTGTCTTAACGTAGGTGACGGGGGTCAAAACAAGAAGTCACAATAAAATTCGATATCGGTTATGAGGTAATTTTAAGCAAGAACAGCATTTAAACGTTTTCTAATCCACTTAAAAAGTTTGTACCCAGTATCAACATTCACTATTTTATCAAGAGACTGAACGTCATTCACGTCATAAGGATCACGTTCACGTCTTCCACCAAATGCGCCATATGAGCTCTTTTGGTGATAAATTAAACAGAATGGTGGTAATGGGATAAAATCAAAGTTGTTTACGCTTACAGCATTTAGGACTCTATGCCAGTAAGGTCTGGTACGTTCATGGTGTAGCGTCAGGGAAATTACAACGTATAGTCAACGTCTAGTAACCCTTCGTCTGTGGAGACGATCATGGATGGTAAATGAGGATACTCTATTTTGGTATTACTGTTGAAGCCACTCAAAGTTTTTGTGAGAATATGGAACATCTTTGCGTTGACGTTACGAAATTATGACGGTCATCGTCTCGTGGCGTTTTTCTCCGACGTCCTTGACCGGGACAATCTCAAACCACAAACATTGGCTCATATAGCATCCTCAAACAGTTACTCATGCTTTGAGATACGTAAAATTTAAAAATACATCTTTATCGTCGGTTCCGCCACGTAGGAACACATTAGCGATATAACGTCCTTCTAACGTAAGTCCATGACGTAGTCAAACAGCGTTGCAGAAGAAAGCTTTTTAGTGGTCTTTTTTATTCTGGGCAAAGACGAGTATGTTCACACCTAAATGATTTCTAGAATTATGCTCCATACACATGAATACCATGGCGGACATGAAAACCGGAAATGCACACCTGGAGTGCAAGACGCACGCGATGGCGGTATAAAAGTCATTTGTTTGTGTTTTCTGGCTATAATCTATCGTGTAAACAATTGATTTTATGTTAAAACAAATATATTTTGACTACTAAAGATATTTACATTTTGTTGCTAAACTTTTTTTACTATGTATATGAAGAATATCAGCTCTTTATATATGGAAAACATTGGTATTACATGCTAGTTTTCACTTATAACACCTTTAAAAACTAGTTCTGTTAAATAACAAGTTTAAGAACTTCAGTTGTAAGATTGCTGGTGAATTATTTTCCTGGACTGAAAATAGGAACATTTTTTGAAAATGACCCATATGTGCCCTTTACAGTGACGAAATTGTTTGATTTTTTTTCCCACTTTGTTTTTACTGTAACAGCCACAAATATTTATCATTCAAGATTATGAAAGCAGTTTTCAGCTGGATCATAAATTATGTGCTCTTTAACTTGACAACATTGTGACTTTCATTCTATGTAGGTTCAGGTGAGTGATTAAGGACCATCATGGTCTTCTTGTTTTTTAGCTCACCTGGCCGAAGGCCAGCGAGCTATTGTCATGGCGTTGTGTCCGTCGTGTTTGCATCCGTGCCTTAACTTTTTCTTTAAAAATCTTCTTCTCTCAAACCAGTGGGCCAATTTTGATCAAACTTGACTGGAATGTTCCTTGGGTGACCCTTTACTTAAATTGTTCAAAGAATGTTTATTGGTGTTGAACATGTTGAATCATTCTAATAGGTCTTACGAGATGATAGTCAAACTTTTGTATTCCGTTTATTCCCATCCTTTTTTGGACAAGACGAAACCAAATGGGCTGAAGAGTGGCATGAAATGCAAACATGGGCGTATGGGCATCGGAAGCGAGTACACTTCCCGAGTTAAAATTATTACATATTTCTGTCCCATTAGCTTTTACTGGTGGGCGGCCATAACGATCCTCCTTTGAACTGGCATTCAAAGATTGACGCGAGTGAAAATTGTTCCCAGGCAGGGTGGGTTCCATCAGGGTTTAGGGGCAAAACGCGGTCAAATGCATAGACGAGTTGCAGCTATTGCAAGAGTTAACGCGTGCATTTCCCATTACCATGGCCAATAAAGTTTTGTCGGTTAAAGACCAGTCAACTTTGATGTTGTCCCTGAGGGCTGAGGCTGCCCTAGCTGAGAATTGTTTATGGTATTCATAAAATTTACTACCGTACACATCATGTATCTCGATGATGTTGGCCTCATATACGAGGGTTGATCCAAAAGTAATGTCACAAACGTTGTTTTCTGTGATTTTATGAACGTATCCTCATACAACTTTAGATGCCGAAAGATTAACATTCGTTTAATACATGCATGAATTTTCATAAAGTTTCGTGTAAAATTACAAAAATAAACTACAATTTTATATAGCGCATCGGTGTCCAGCGCCGCACAACACACAACGTCATTGACGTCATTCTACTCCTTCTCAAAATATCACCCTCTGTGTTTAATTAATGCAACATTCGTAGCGTTCGACCCGCTTCATAAATGTTTTTTAAACAACTCGTTCAGCAATTCTTTTAATGCATTCCTTGAATCAAATTCTTCTCAGTTGGTTTAGGTCGACATGATAAATTCTTCTTAAATTCAGCTTAAGATGTGGAAATAGCGCAAAGTAACATGGACGTTGGCGTGATTCCCCAGCTCAACATTTCTTCTGGCTCGTTTTGATCTTCAAGCGACTCATAGCCTATTCACTCTCAAAAAAGCTTGCACCAACGATAGACGTCTCTTTCATGAAATGTCGATTCTTCTAGGTTGAATGTATTGTTTCTGTTGCTTCAATCGGCTATTTTGGGAGCCTTTAGCAAAAGTTCAGAATTACACGTTGTGGGCATTTATCCGATTCTACCATTATCCCGAATGCGAGTGATGAATTCAATAAGACTTATTTGGTATTCCAACGCACCGATTTTATTGAAACGTTCTAAAATTGCTTAGAAATATCTTGACGTAGCGGCATTTAAATATCAGCTTGATTGTCTTGATTTTTCTTTCATATAATGACAGAACATACAGTAGTATTAATCTACAAAGGAATAGTCTAGGGCGTGCGGCGCATATGCACGACATGGATTCTTTTTGGCATTTTATTTTCTCGGATATATAAACAATATTCAAATAATTCAGAAAAGCATGTTTCAAATAGGATAAGCTTGAATGATAAGTCTTTATTTGTACAAGAATACGTCGAATAACCAAACTATAGACACTGTGACATTACTTTTGGATCATCCCTCGTATGTCCAATTCCTCTCGACGTGAAGGAAACTTTGATGAAATAATTCTCTTGTATTTTCTGAAGGCCGTTATAAATTCGGCAATGTTCAATTGCTTATTGAGCCGAGGGTCCGGAGTATTATTAAGATTGATAGTTATATTGCCATTGGTAGTCATATTGTTGTCCGAAGTGGCAGTCTCGGACTTGGGAAGCAATAACGAGGCTAAGTTGACATCTTTCCCTTCCCAGATACGTCTTTTTATCGTTTCTGACACAACATCTATGTGCGGAAGACATTCGGATGGGACTCCGTATTTTGATGTGGGAAGACGGTACCCACCTGAATGCTGCAGCCCTGAGTTCATGTCGTCTGCTACAGTGGAGTTTCTTGCTGCTGCGGTGAAGTCTGTGCTCGCCGATGTGCAACTAGAGGGATGTTCGGGCTGTTGATTGAAGGCAGTCATAACCGCTTGCTGCAGCCCGATCATTGTTTGTTGGATACTCTGCATCACACCCGTCATTTGCTCGACAAAATTCGTGGGCGCAGCAACATTGTTTTGATTCGTACTACTTTTACTATTCCTCCACGGGTTAGCCGGTGTCAGAATGGACTCGTCTGCGTTATCCGGTCCATTAGATTCCTCCGCGGAAGAAAATACTCCTTCAATTGGAGTCCCGTTTGTCGAATCTTCTTCTGTCGACTTTGATGGCTGAGGTTGGGATTGTCTCGTTCTGATTCATGTCGGCGTCCCACATTTTCTAAATAAATCTTTAAAACGACAGATCGACCCAAGCTCGCTGGTACGAAAACTCCCAGCTTTTCTAACTCGTCCTGCAATCTTTTCAAAGTCCAGTTTGATGGGTTTTCCACATCCCAAGGCGCCTGTCTTGTACGAGATCTACCCCGATTTCCACTAATTTTACGATCCGCCATGTTAGTAAGTTCCGAGACAAAGAAACTGCTGATCAAATGTTCCGCATAAAATATCCAAATAACACGGGAAACACCATTTTCAATGAACTTAAATTGTTGCTATCACGTTTTGGCACAATTAGAAAATAAATGTTTGAATTTAAATAGATCCCGAGCACAAAATCCTTGTTGAATGAAAGAGTTTTAATGAATATCGTGAGTTGGCTGTATAATGCTTCCTGATCGCAGACAAAGAAACTGGCTAGTGCCGCTGCTTATAGGTCATAGACAAAGAAATTGGCTTGCAGAGCTTCAGCCAATCAACATGTTCTAGGCCTCACCAGACATGCATATTTATGAGTTATGCATTAATCTACTCATACAAGTGACTTGCCTCTATAGTATAATCTGAATAGCTTAACTTCGATATCACAAACAACACTTATGAAATATTCACAAGTTATAAGGAAAGCATTGTTAAAGAAGGAAATGCTGAGAAGCAGTATTTACTCCTTTTACCTCAATGCTTCCTTTTCTATTTTGTATACAGATGCTATCTGCAATGTCAACCTAGATATTTTGCTGTTTTGACAAAGGTTTATTATAATAATGCCTTTCAACACTTCTCAAGCTTTGATAACATATTCAAAGTAAAGCCTTTGGAAACATTGTGACAAATTCTTTGTACATATACTTGTTGCAACATATTTTACACAAAAAGAAAAGCAAATTAACCCATTCCCACCTATTGACACCTTCTGACGCTCCTTATAAAAAGGCTTTGGAAAACATTGTGGAAAATGAAGAAATTGCTTGTGACAAGCAATGTCTTTATTCGCCACAATGTTTTCTCCACAAAAAAGGCATAAAATTTCTAAATTTCATCACATTGAAAATTTCGTCTGCAACTTCTTTCAATTTATGTATGCTTTAATTATGTTGTCTGGTAATGGATTAAAATGCTATGCACTTGAAAATGTCTTCAACAACTTTGAAATATGACACAGTCTACAATTTAGTTGTTTGGTATATGATTAATCATTTCTATCACAACATACACAGAGAAACAATGTTTTCTATTTGTCCTTTGTTCCTATCCCTAAATGGTTTTTTTGTGATCAAAATTCCAAACTGGTAAATTATCAACCATTTCTGAAATGGTAAATTTCTAAACTTGCTTCAATTTGAAACCTGCTGGTTAAGGAAAATTGATGCTGAAAAAATATAAGATTCCTTTGCACTATTGGAAATAATGAGACAAAATAAGAAAGTGCTGGTTATCATATCTCTACATTTTCTTCATTTGCATCATTGTTTCAAAAGGCTTTGTTATTAGAGTAGGTATTTTTGTTGGTCTTATAGCAAAATCATATCATGATTTTTGTTTCTCTCTATGTAAAAAAAACCCTATGACACACAGGTTGTTTTCATGCCATTGTCAGTTCAATCTAGAAATACTTGCAGGAAAAAAAATAAAAAGATTCTTTGACATTGATTCTTTGTTCATTAATTGCATGTTTTACATAGCCATATGACACCATCTTTTATAAAGTGTTTCCACTGGTTGGTATTTCGCAATGCAGCACAATTCCTGTGAAACCACCCGTTGCACGAATCACATTGAATCCACTCCTCGTTTTTTTCTTTAAAACAAGATTGACACAAATCACTGTCTAATTCCATTGACGTTACATCCAACTGTGATGCTTGTGAATATGAACTGCTAGCTTGTGGGCTATCTGGTTTATCGGTATCACAAGAAATACTTGATTTTGAACTCTTGGAAGACTTTTGTGGCACTGATTTAGTTTTTTTTTATTTTGGTTCTTGATTTTTACTTGCTGTTACTTTTATCTGCTTTCTATGCGCCATAGTTTTTTTTACCTTCAGGGAAGACTTAATATCCTTTCTAAATAGAGCCAGAAACACCATCAAATACTTTTCACAAATTTCATCGTACACTATGCAAACATGGCTTGACATTTGAATCATATCGGTTAAGAGATCATCCACATTCATATCATAATCAAATCTGGAATTTGTAATGTCACACTTGCTTTTCTCAACAACAGCAACAAACTTTTCATACAACAAAATGTCTGTACAAATTTGTTTTAAGCAATGTTTGAAGAGATCTTTTCCATACAGTTTCAAGTTTTCATGTATTAAAAGTAAAAGACATTTTTCTGTCAGAGTAACAAAAAAATTGAACAATTCATCATTGACATTGGTCAATTTTTTCATTGTATATTGCCGCCTTTCAACATCAACAAGGGAATCAGGCTCATTAGTATTTACTTTGATGTAATTTTCATCTTCCTGCAAGACATTAATGATATCCATGTTTTGTTTTGCCTGTTCATAACTATTTTGGCCATTTCTGGACTTTGAGAATGTGTTGTTCTTTTTGAGTCTTGAATATTTCTTTCTAAGTGAGGCTATACAGTAGCCAGCAACATATCTTATTCTTGCTCTACTGTGATTAGTTACTTGTCTTTTTTCACTGTCACCTCCAGCAATTTGCAGTAGATCAAATTTCTGCTTGATGTAAAATAGTCTTACTGCCTCCACTATGTTATAACACACAATCATGTGATTTTCTGTAAGGTCTTTAAATAATGACAGACAGATAAGCTTAAATTCTGCTCCTGTTGTGTATTGGTGTATGACACTGTAAAACTGTGCTATATTTTTCTCCGGAATTTTTTGAGCATTTTTAGATCCTGTTGGGTTGTAAAAAGATGTCATCATTTGTAGAGCCCTCTGTCGACGTGTCCGTATCTATGAAGCCTGAGAGTTTGGGCGCTGTCCCAGGCACAATTGGTTTTCAGACGAACGTGTCGGGCAACTGCTTGCGATATGGCCTGGATCATTGCACAGTTGGTATGTGTCAGTTTGATATGTAGTTGAATTACTTAGAGTCTTACATTTTCGAGCTGTATGCCCGAACTGCGAACATAACTGGCATTTGCCATCAGGTTCTGGTTGGTCAACACCAGTCCAATTACACTTGCTTTATAATTGACCAGCCGAGCCCGGATAGCTCAGTCGGTTACGTCGGAGTTTGTCAATCCAGGGGTCTCGAGTTCGAACCCCGGCTCGGCCAGTATCCATTCTGACATTTGACAAAAGTCATTTGTCTCTCACCGATGGGTGTGAATCATCTATGTGAGAGAGCAGCTGGAGGCTCGGTTTGGATATTGTGGTTGTACTGGTGCGAGAAATACCAGGAACCCACGGTTAGGTGCTCCAGCCGCCGCGATATGACCCTGGTAGTTGAAAACTGCGTAAAACCCCAATAAACTCAATTTATAATTGACCAACACCATGGCAATGATAGCATGAGCGAAGTTCACGTTGGCGTTGTTGGCGACGTCCGCCAACAACGGCGGTTGGTTGATGAATGGCTGCTACAGGGTAGAACGACTGGGCTTGGCCATGATCTCTATATTGGTGGGCCTCTCCAATCTTTGCAAAGTGTAGGGGCTCACATAAAGTATTCGCTCTGCCAGCGCATACAAAAAATACTAGTTGAGATGGCAGGCCCTGTATGAATTTCGCCATAATGTCCCGTCACTTTTCCCTAATATCTGCCCTTTTTCGGTTAATAAAGCATGATATTCTTCTAGTGGCTGCGAGGAACCAAGCAGCATATTGCCATATGTGGCAGATTCTGTAATGTAGCGAAAGTAATTAACCTTGCAAAACTCTGACATAAATGACGCCTTGAAACGGTCCCATGATGACTTGTCCAACAGCAGATAAAACCAGATAAGCGCAGGACCAAGAAACAAAGGATGAAAAGCAGCAATAGCTCGTGCAGGTTCTGTTTGTGGTGTGATGTTGGACAACGTCAAAAAGGATTCAAACTCTGGAGGAATTTGTTAGGGTCCTCATGCATGTAGCCCGAAAATTTCTGCCCGAACTTCTCATGCAATGAGATATTGGATGGCAAGAAATATTGTGTAATTGTCTGCGTCGAAGGTGGAGTACTTGCCATATTGTGTGGAGGCACGTTCAACGGATCGCCCAACAGCGGGTCCTCGAAAGGTTTGTGTTTCCATCGGCCATCACACTCTGACTCACAGCCACCACAATGACGAGTAAGATGATAAAGAGTGGGTTTGGATTCTCCACCATGTGGCAAATCTGTTGTTGTCGACAAACGTAAGGGGAATTAGATTTAGGGACAAAGTCATGTAAAGTTCTGCAATTTTATTAGACACATGGTTCCACCATTCGACCATAAAACAAGTGTACCCAAAACATCCCCACTCGATCAATCATATGAAGTCTCATAATAATGTTCTAATTTAATCGAACAAAATTCCTTCACCTCGCCCAATCAATTACTTAACTACAACACTAGCAAGCCATTCGCGTGGACAATCCCTAGATAGCTTTTTTGTTTCATCTCCATGGTGTGTTATTACTGATGGTAGTCTGTAGAAGTGAAGATGTTTTTCTCGCTCCTTTCTATTTGAACAACTGTATATAGAGCACTTTAAAATCATTTTATTTCAATAAATATACACATCAGAAAGTCAACAGATCTTTTGACAGATAAGAAAGATAAGAATCTACCCTGACACTTGTTAGTCTGTCCACATGGCCCCGGTTTCTCGAAAAAACTTAAGTACCGTAATTAATCTAATAAACGCCCGGGCGTTTATTACAAACATGGTCAATGGAAATGTAGGGGATGGGCGTTTATTAGAGGTATTCTTAGTTTGTTTGTCAACATTTGTGTATTAAGTGTCAATTAGTGGACTCACAGTTCAGCACGTTGAATTTGACAAAATTTTGTTATAAGGACGATTTTTCGATGAAATATCTTCATTGCAAACAGATTGAGGGCTGCATATCCTCTTTTTTATAGCTTTTTGTTATGATCTTTGTTTATAACTTACATTATATCAATCCTGAATCCGGGGATGGGCGTTTATTAGAATCACCCTTTTTCACCAAAATTGTGCTTGAAATATGCAGATTTTCAATTGAGATTTGGGGGATGGGCGTTTATTAGAATATGGGCGTTTATTAGAATAATTACGGTATGTTCTCATGCTCAAATCTGAGCACCGTACTCAAATCGCATGAAATCCACGTGAACTTCAATCGAATACCCTTCAACGTTGGAGAGTATCCCTTTGAAGTTGAGCATGTTCTTATGAGAATATACTTAAGTTTTTTTCGAGAAACTGGGGCCTGGCCTCCAACATGTTTCATCTTTTACACTTAAATACAAATGTAGTCTGACAAATCATCTTGCTCCACATAAACCAACAAGTCTGCCTCCGCCTGTTCATAATTTGCCTGCTCTTGTGCCACTTTCATAGCGCTTTCTATATTTAACTGTTTGAATTTCATTTCGTTTACCAATTTGAGCTTTTCTTGATTTAACTCTTCTTCCTCTTTGATAAGCGACATTCTAATCTTTGCATTAGCCGCCTTTACTCTAGCCCGTATGTGCCCATTTGTGGATCTGGAACTTGTCAATGATCTTGATAATTGGGATCCATCTTCCTCACTGTTAAAAGCCATGTTTGATGTAGACTTGTCTGTAGTGGCTGAAATATGTCGGCTGTAGTGGTCGAAATACTATCTCTTCCTGCACAGGTCAGTCAATTTATCTACTGTAGCCGAAAGTTGTTTAGTCTGTGGTTTAGATGACCAGCCCCTGTGAAAATTGTAAGAACAATTCAAGGACATTTCCTATCATGTTCAAGAACAAATGGCATGAATTGTTCAAGAACTGTTCAAGTTTACTTTAAGAAATGTTATATTGGACAATTTTTTATGAACACACTGTCTGAATAAGTTCTTAAGAAACTGTTCTAGAACAGTCCAAGAACTAAGCTACTTGAACATTACAAGAACTATTATCCTTCTCACAGTTCTTGAACTGTTCAGGTAACATTTTAAACAAATTTTTATCAAATGTACTTGAATGTTTCTTAAACACTTCTTAGGAAAAGTTTAAGTACATTTTATGTTTCCCCTTTCCCCAACTGTTTTTGAATAATTCAAGAATCGTACTGTCCAATATAACATTTCTTAAAATGTTCATGAACACAACTTGAACACTTTAATTAGTACAGTTCTAGTACTTGAAGTGTTCTAAATTACTTTAGCTGAACTATTCTTGCATAATTCAAGAATTATTCTATCTAATATAACATTTTTAAAAGTGTTCATTAACACATCTTGAACACTTTAATAACATTAGTGCAGTTCTAGTACTTGAAGTGTTCCAAATTAATTTCGTCCTTGAACTGTTCTTGAATTGATTAGGAACAATATCATTTTTTTCTGAACTGTTATTGAATAATTCAGGAAGGGCATAATTATGTCCAATATGATATTTCTTTCTTTTTTCGAGAAACCGGGGCCTGGCCTCCAACATGGTGGACAGGTATTAATATCACATATGAAATTCTTCTTTTGTTCCTGCATTAAGGAAACGAGTGGGGACAACACGACTACAATTGGCGTTAATGTAATGTCCAACAACAATAATGCCATATAAAAAGAAAGAGTAAAGAAAAAATTAACATAAATCATTCACCATTGATTGTAAACAGTGATTAACTTAAGATTCCAGCATCTTCTGCTTGCTGTATCTCAACTGTAAACTGTTGTATCTTATAGATCCACTATTGGATGAAAAGTGGAGCTTTTCCAGTTACCTAGGCATTAGCACTTTCTTGAGTTGCTGATAATATTTCAGGGGGCACCCCATCAAATAAGGTCTTGTGGGTATTTCATGGTGTATATAGCGACGAAGCCGATAAAAGCAGTTGACCATGTGTAGATGGTCCTGATATGTCGCGAACTTGCTTGTTGCATTAATGCAAGGTTATTTTGGCCATCCATTTGGAATGCGAATTGTACTGGGCCTGAGTTGGATGCTTTTCGCATCAGCGATGTCAAATCGACGAAACTATTCTTCCATATTTGTTTCTGCAGGGACCTTCTAATTTTTGCAGATTAAGACACGCCTATGGGGTCAATGAATGGAGACCCATTACCTGTAAAGGAAAGTTTGTCACAATGAAAATTCACGATAGTTGGGATGTATAGTTGAATGTCTTCCTCAGCGGAGGAGGCACTATCATAGGAACTAGATGAAGAGTCATTTATGGATATGCTCCCTCATTGAAAATGTAGCGGGAAAAAGCTTGGACGAACTAGTTTGACAGGACAAACAACAACAGGTTTTTGTGTTGAAAAGGGCATTTATTAATGCCAAAGAATAAAAATCATTTCAAAGAAGAAAGACAAAATGTAAATTCAAAATGAAAATATAGAAATTAATATTTGTCTAACTTGAAGTGCATCATTGACAGTTGCAGTCGAAGACTAAGCCCTAGCTTGTTTGGGTTGTCTTACATGGTTTTGATTGTTTGGCCACTAATCCTGTATTAACACAGCAAGAACAGTCGTGACGGAATTGTGGGTGGTAGGCGGTGAAGAATTGGAAATACAATCACTCTCTGAATGTTCATGTTGTCTAGTAAATGTTTAATTAGTTCATAGAGTTCTTGCATTAAATCTTTCTGGGGAGTTATTTGAAGAATAGAGGTTGTTGGTTCCGATGAAAAGGAGCAGCAGTTGTGGCTCAAAGTCCGCCACCACGTCTAAATGGTGCCTCAGTTTGGGAATGGTAGCGCCAGGATATCCACTGTATTTTACCCTTTCCCAAACAGCAGAATTTTAGGATGATCCACTTCAAAAACTGCCAGAAATGAGAAAATGGAAGTTAATAAAGATATGATTTATATAAAATGTGGCACAGAAATACTGAGACTAAAGGAGAAACTGCTAAATTGATCAATAAATGATTTATGAGGGTTGTCCGGAAAGTTCGTGGACAGTGTTTAATATGTGAAAATGAGAAAAGAAGATTTTATAACACACACATGGTGTCATAAAACAATATCTTAGAAACAACATTTCAAAATTTGAACAAAATTCCTCCATTTTTAACAGAATTACATCCATTTTTGTGAAGAAGGTTGATGCACCCCGGAGCACGTCATGACGTTACGACGTTCATGCGACGAAGAAATAACTTTGCCACGAAGACTTGTGCTGCTTTATTTTCTTCAGAAAGCATCCTAAGCACCCTCGTGCAAACACTGTTTTTTGTCGAGCCCGCTTGCGGTGAGCTCGACATAGTTGTCACAATGGCGGTTCGGTGTATGTGCGTTAGTGCGTGCGTGCGTTAGTGCGTGCGTTAGTGCGTGCGTGCGTCCGTCCGGATGGAGCTTGTCCGGGCCATAACTTCACCATGGATGGAGGGATTCAGAAATAACTTGGCACAAATGTCAAGCTCAGTAAGGCGGAGTGTCGCGTGCAAGAACCAGATTCCAAGCTCAAAGGTCAAGGTCAAACTTGGAGGTCAAATGTCAAAAATGAGAAGATTTTTGCTTGTCCGGGCCATAACTTCACCATGGATGGAGGGATTCAGAAATAACTTGGCACAAATGTCAAGCTCAGTAAGGCAGAGTGTCGCGTGCAAGAACCAGATTCCAAGCTCAAAGGTCAAGGTCAAACTTGGAGGTCAAATGTCAAAAATGAGATGATTTTTGCTTGTCCGGGCCATAACTTCACCATGGATGGAGGGATTCAGAAATAACTTGGCACAAATGTCAAGCTCAGTAAGGCAGAGTGTCGCGTGCAAGAACCAGATTCCAAGCTCAAAGGTCAAGGTCAAACTTGGAGGTCAAATGTCAAAAATGAGATGATTTTTGCTTGTCCGGGCCATAACTTCACCATGGATGGAGGGATTCAGAAATAACTTGGCACAAATGTCAAGCTCAGTAAGGCGGAGTGTCGCGTGCAAAAACCAGATTCCAAGCTCAAAGGTCAAGGTCAAACTTGGAGGTCAAATGTCAAAAATGAGATGATTTTTGCTTGTCCGGGCCATAACTTCACCATGGATGGAGGGATTCAGAAATAACTTGGCACAAATGTCAAGCTCAGTAAGATGGAGTGTCGCGTGCAAGAACCAGATTCCAAGATGAAAGGTCAAGGTCAAACTTTGAGGTCAAATGTAAAAAATGAGTTGATTTTTGCTTGTCCGGGCCATTCCTTAACTTGGCACAAATGTCAAGCTCAGTAAGGCGGAGTGTCGCGTGCAAGAACCAGATTCCAAGCTCAAAGGTCAAGGTCAAACTTTGAGGTCAAATGTAATTTGGTTTTATGGACTTAGCATAAGGTCCCTTTTAGCGTGACGGGTCTATGGACTTAGCATAAGGTCCCTTTTAGCGTGACGGGTCACATATGTATACTCAAATTAATCCATTCTGGTATCTCGTTATAAATACATAGACATGTAATATTTTGTGAACAATAAACTGTCTCACCATGATCCCCATCATTCCAACTTATTTTGTCCCCACTTTTACAACGCCATTGTAATGACAGCTGTAGACATAGGTATGGTCTTCTTTCTTCAAAATGAGCGGGCTCGACATGTTGCCCTTCGGCATCTAGTATTTTCAAAAGTTTTGTAAGGATTTCGTTAACAATTGTTTTTGACAGTTCACATTTTTTCCCCGATATATCTAACCGTATTTTGCCTATCGTCATTCACGACGTCACTCACCAAATTAACATAAATTTCTATCTGTTATAACACTCTCGATCTTTGAGACCTCGATTCAGCTATTGCTTCCCCGGAAACGTTTGTGACATTTGCAAACTATATAATACGGCACACATGGTCTCTTCGTAGAAGAATTAACGAATTCTCTGTTCTTTGCAGGCATTTTCTTAGTTCTTCGCAAAATTTCACAAGAACGCGCTGCTCCACCCAAACGTCCGACGTCGTCATTTTTGACAGATTTCCGTCCTTATCAAACTCCTTTAAATCATCCTCAAATGTCACTTTTTAACGCGACAACATTCAAATCAAAACAATATGGAGTCGGAATGTTAGGTCACATTTTCATACATTTATTATTTTGTTTCCCGCCAATGTCATATGTTAAATCATTTAAGAAAAAACAGACATGTGTAGCCAAAAAGCTCAAAATTTGACTTGCTCCAGGTAACCCTATATAGGGTCGTATTAGGTCCTATTGCAAATTAATTGCAAAATAAATTTATTTATTTTTGATGGAAAAGTACTTGATAGATGTTTAGCTTTCATTTGATAAAGATTTTTTCACAAACAAAGTATTATGAAGCAAAATAAATTGTGTGTCCACGAACTTTCAGGACAACCCTCGTATGTAGCCATAAAAAGCATGTAAATGCCTGGGTAGTTGGAGTAGTCCTTGTATTGGGCGCCTGCCTTGTGACTGTTGGTGTGCTGTTCCTCTGATTGGTTGGGAACTCTAGATAGGAGAGTTAACCCTTTCCCAAACAAGACCTGGCCCCGGTTTCTCGAAAAAACTTAAGTATGTTCTCATGCTCAAATCTGAGCATCGTGCTCAAATCGCACGAAATTCACGTGAACTTCAATTGAATACCAATTAACGTTGATTGGTATTGAATAGAAGTTGAGCATGAACTCATGAGAATATACTTAAGTTTTTTCGAGAAACCGGGGCCTGGTTTTGACGTGTCTAAATAGAAAAGGCTTGGGAAAACATTGAAACAAAAGAAGAAACTGCTGATAACCAGCAGTTTCTCCTTTTGTCTCAATATTTTCTATGCCATATTTTACACAAATTCTATATGTAATAACTTCCATTTTGTCATTTGTGGCAATTTTTGAAGTGGACCACCCTTAAAGTTTGTCGTTTGAGAAAGGGATAGGAGAGGTCCTAGCTCCCCTATCTGAGCTGCAGTTCTTTGTACAAAAATATCATTACCTTTCTTTGTGAGGTGCACACCATCACAGTACAGTTTTGGGTCATTTATGGGAAGTGCATGGTGTCTCGGGTATTTGCTTCCCATCTTTGAAACATGACGTCGCTTTTCAACAAAAACCTCGTAACTGCAGCTTTAAACAAGCTGAAGTTACGAGGTTTTTGTTAAAAAAGCGCCGATAAGTAGCAATCCAGCTGTTCACTCTTGGTCTAACCGCTACCACTTGTTACAATTTCAACAATTATTCTCTTTAGTTTCAAAATGAGTTTTAATTTCGACAGAATATTTTTGATTTATAAAGTCTGAAATGATTCAATGATCTCAGTTTGCTGATTACCCTCAGAATTTGTAAACCTTTTCATTGAACTTGCTATTGTCTGTCTGTATGTGAAAATTTATAACCTTTAATCCCCGTGCAATGGTTTGTGCACTTTCATTTGCCACTCTTGGATTGATATCCAGATTTTGGCAATTCTGAGATGTCAGTGTGTATACACTATTCTCAAACAAATATTGTTAATGTTATTTCACTAAATTGTCTGTCCTTTTTTCACCGTTTTTAGCTCACCTGAGCACGATGGTGCTCATGGTGAGGTATTGTGATACCGCTGTGTCCGTCGTCAGTCATCCGTCGTGCGTGAACCTTTGGCTTGTGTGCACTCTAGAGACCACATTTTTTGCCCAATCAACCTGAAATTTGCTCAGAATGATTGTCTTGATGAAATCTCGGACAAGTTTGAAATTGGGTCATCTGAGGTCAAAAACTAGGTCACGGGGTCAAATCTTAGAAAAACCTTATGTGCACTCTAGAGGCCACATTTTTTGCCCAATCAACCTGAAATTTGCTCAGAATGATTGTCTTGATGAAATCTCGGACAAGTTTGAAATTGGGTCATCTGGGGTCAAAAACTAGGTCACGGGGTCAAATATTAGAAAAACCATATGTGCACTCTAGAGGCCACATTTTTTTGCCCAATCAACCTGAAATTTGCTCAGAATGATTGTCTTGATGAAATCTCGGACAAGTTTAAAATTGGGTCATCTGGGGTCAAAAACTAGGTCACGGGGTCAGATCTTAGAAAAATCTTGTGTGCACTCTAGAGGCCACATTTTTTGCCCAATCAACCTGAAAATTTGTGAGAATGATTGTCTTGATGAAATCTACGATAAGTTCGAAATTGGGTCATCTAGGGTCAAAAACTAGGTCACAGGGTGAAATTTTAGAAAAACCATGTGTGCACTCAAGAGGCCACATTTTTATACCCCCAAATTCAATTTGGGGGGTATATAGGAGTCAGGTTGTCGGTCTGTCTGTTGGTCTGTCTGTTGGTCCGTCTGTTGGTTTTTTTAGCTCACCTGAGCATGAAGTGCTCAAGGTGAGCTATTGTGGTCGCTCACCGTCCGTCTGTCCGTCCATCTGTCCGTCCGTCCGTTCACAATTTCTTCAAACATCTTCTCCTCCTGAACCATTGGGCCAATTTTGACCAAACTTGGCTGGAATATTCCTTGGGTGCCCTTTTTCAAAACTTGTTCGTTGATTTTTGATTTTCAAAAAAATGTGGGCGTGGCAGGGCGGGGCTGAAAAATCCTAAGAAAATTATTTAAAAATCAACCATTGGGTCAATTTGAACCAAACTTGTCAGGAATGTTCCTTGAGTGACTCTCTTCAAAATTTGTTTTCAAATCTTAAGATTAGTCAAAAAATGTTGGCGTGGCAGGGCGGGGCTTATCAGACTTACTAAGGAAGATAACCAATCAGTGAAGCCTTTAGACTTTTAGTGTTCAAGTTGCCTCCCTTAGTCCATTTTGATAACTTGGATTTTATCTGATCAATGATCTAGACTTTCCCCCAGCTTAAGTAAACAAATGAGGATTTAATCTAGCTGTTATCAGTGTTCTGTTATCTTTTCTTTGGATTTATGATTAGACTTACTTCTATTTTGCATCTTATATTCTCTTTAGCTCTTTACTAAATTATTATAAAATTAATTATTTTGCAATGAAGAGAGAGCCCTATGTTGTTGATTCTTGGGGTTTACCGTATAGCACTTTATTTCTGCGGGGTCCAAATTCTGCGGTTTTTCCAGAAATCAGGCGGGTCAAATTTCTGCGGAACATATTTTCGGTCTCTCATTTTGCAAAATCAAAGATTTTATTTCTGCGCTATCAAATCAGTTTTAGTCAGTATCAGACATAGTTTGAAAGACGATGCTTACCAAATATTGTAATTATTCCGTAAGGGTAAAGGGATAATCCCACTCATTTACCAGTACCTAATTTAGGCGTTATGGAAAACAATGCCGTATACAGATAGGTGTGAAAGGAAAGACGTGTCAAACTGTTACCAATCAGTCAAACTTGTTAAATCTTTGTTTATTGATGAACTAAAATGTCTTATCTACACCTAAGTTAAAGCTGTAGTTACACCATTTTTGAATAGGAAAGCACTCTATTGTTATGATATTGTTCTATCCATCGGGTGGTAACAGTTTAACTTGTCCATGTACTGACTAAAATTACAAACAAAAACCTCTACATTCAGGATTAATATTCTGCGGATTTTATTTCTGCGGTGCCGTCCACGACCGCAGAAATAGCAGAAATAAAGTCTCCGCAGAAATAAAGTGCTATACGGTATGTAGGGGTTAAGAGTTCTATCTCTAACATTTTGATCTTTGACTTGGAAAACCTTTTCATCTCAAAACATTTAGCTATGTATTGTGCAAAATACAGTAACGGTATTTTTTCATAGGGCCCCATGTTGTTGTCGGTTTATATTGGGTGAACCCTGTTGAAAATTGGAACCTTCTCATTGATATCATGGGAAAAGGGGCCTAAAAGACAAAACCCTTGTTAGCATTGTACAGGCTACAATATTGGCCAAATGTTCATAAAACTCGGTCAGAATGTTTGTCTAGTCACAGAGATGGACCCTACAGAAAATTGGAATATTCCATTGGATACCACAGGAAAAGGGGCCATAATGACAAAATCCGTGTTGGCAATTTAAAGGCCATAATGTTGGCTTAATCTTCGTGAAACTTGATCAGAATATTTGTCTATCCACAAGGATGAAGCTTATCAAAAATCTGAATTTTCCATTTTGATATCATGGGAAAAGGGGCCTTTATGACAAAATCCTTTTTAACACTCTAGAAGCAACAGTTTTGGCTTAATCTTCATGAAACTAAAAAGAATGCTTGTTTTAGTCACAAGGATAAACCCTATAAAAATTGGAATGTTCCAGTCAATATCATGAATAAAGGGGTCTTAATGACAAAATCCTTGTTAGCACTCTAGAGACAACAATTTTGGTCTAATCTTCAAGAAACTTGTGTTTGTCAAGTCACAATAATGAACTCTGAGGAAAATAGGAATGTTCCATGGGATGCCATGGGAAAAGGGGCCTTAATGACAGAATCCTTGTTAGCGCTATAGAGACAATAATTTTGGCTCAGTATTAATGAAATTTAGTCAGATTATTTGTCTAGTCACAAGGATGAAGCCTATTGACAATGGGAATGTTCTGTTGGATATCGTGGGAAAAGTGACCTTAAAGACAAAATCCTTGTTAGCAATGTAGATGATACAATTTTTGTCCAATCTTCATGAATCATGTTCAGAAGGTATGTCTAGTCACAAGGATGAAGACTATTGAGAATTAGAATGTTCTTTTGGATATCATGAGACAAGGTGCAATCATTTCTTACCTTGTGAATCTCAGTTCAGGTGAGCGATTAAGGACCATCATGGTCCTCTTGTCTCTAAAAATCTTCTCCTCCTCAACCACTCAGCCGATTCTTACCAAACTTGGCAGGAATGTTCCTTGGATGACCCTTTTCAAAACTTGTTCGTGAATTTTTGATTCGTCAAAAATTGTGGGCGTGGCAGGGCGGGGCTTATCGGACTTAGAGAAATCATATGAAAAATCTTTAAAAATCAATTATCTGGCCAATTTAAAGCAAACTCAGCAGGAATGTCCCTTGAGTGACTGTATTCAACACATGTTCATGAATTTTTGATTGGGTGAAAAATGTGGGCGTGGCAGGGCGGGACTTATCAGACTTCGCGAAATCATTCAATAATTCTTCAAAAATCTTCTCCTCCTCAACCACTTAGCTGATTCTTACCAAACTTGGCAGGAATGTTCCTTGGGTGACCCTTTTCAAAACTTGTTCGTGAATTTTTGATTTGTCAAAAATTGTGGGCGTGGCAGGGCTGGGCTTATCGGACTTAGAGAAATAATTATAAAAATCTTTAAAAATCAATTATCTGGCCAATTTGAAGCAAACTTGGCAGGAATGTCCCTTGAGTGACTGTTTTCAACACATGTTCATGAATTTTTGATTGGGTGAAAAATGTGGGCGTGGCAGGGCGGGGCTTGTCAGACTTCGCGAAATCATTGAATAATTCTTCAAAAATCTTCTCCTCCTCAAGCACTCAGCCGATTCTTACCAAACTTGGCAGGAATGTTCCTTGGGTGACCCTTTTCATAACTTGTTCTTGAATTTTTGATTCGTCAAAAATTGTGGGCGTGGCAGGGCGGGGCTTATCGGACTTAGAGAAATCATATGAAAAATCTTTAAAAATCAATTATCTGGCCAATTTAAAGCAAACTTGGCAGGAATGTCCCTTGAGTGACTGTATTCAACACATGTTCATGAATTTTTGATTGGGTGAAAAATGTGGGCGTGGCAGGGCGGGGCTTATCAGACTTCGCGAAATCATTCAATAATTCTTCAAAAATCTTCTCCTCCTCAACCACTTAGCCGATTCTTACCAAACTTGGCAGAAATGTTCCTTGGGTGACCCTTTTCAAAACTTGTTCGTGAATTTTTGATTCGTCAAAAATTGTGGGCGTGGCAGGGCGGGGCTTATCAGACTTAGAGAAATAATTATAAAAATCTTTAAAAATCAATTATCTGGCCAATTTGAAGCAAACTTGGCAGGAATGTCCCTTGAATGACTGTTTTCAACACATGTTCATGAATTTTTGATTGGGTGAAAAATGTGGGCGTGGCAGGGCGGGGCTTATTAGACTTCGCGAAATCATTGAATAATTCTTCAAAAATCTTCTTCTCCTCAAGCACTCAGCCGATTCTTACCAAACTTGGCAGGAATGTTCCTTGGGTGACCCTTTTCAAAACTTGTTTCATTCGCCAAAAAATGTGGGCGTGGCAGGGCGGGGCTTATCCGGCTTCGAGAAATCGTTAGATAATTCTTCAAAAATCTTCTCCTCCTTAACCACAGGGCCAATTCTTACTAAACTTGGCAGGAATGTCCCTTGGGTGACCCTTTTTAAAACTTGTTCGTGAATTTTTAAAAATCAATTATCTGGCCAATTTGAAGCAAACTTGGCAGGAATGTCCCTTGAATGACTGTTTTCAACACATGTTCATGAATTTTTGATTGGGTGAAAAATGTGGGCGTGGCAGGGCGGGGCTTATCAGACTTCGCGAAATCATTGAATAATTCTTCAAAAATCTTCTTCTCCTCAAGCACTCAGCCGATTCTTACCAAACTTGGCAGGAATGTTCCTTGGGTGACCCTTTTCAAAACTTGTTTCATTCGCCAAAAAATGTGGGCGTGGCAGGGCGGGGCTTATCCGGCTTCGAGAAATCGTTAGATAATTCTTCAAAAATCTTCTCCTCCTTAACCACAGGGCCAATTCTTACTAAACTTGGCAGGAATGTCCCTTGGGTGACCCTTTTTAAAACTTGTTCGTGAATTTTTAAAAATCAATTATCGGGCCAATTTGAACCAAACTTGACACGAATGACCCTTGAGTGATTGTATTCAATGTATATTCATGATTTTTTCATTCACAAAAAAAAAATGTGGGCGTGGCAGGGCGGGTCTTATCCGACATCGAGAAATCGTTAGATAATTCTTCAAAAATCTTCTCCTTAACCACTGGGCCAATTCTTACTAAACTTGGCAAGAATGTTCCTTGGATGACCCTTTTCAAAATTTGTTTGTGAATTTTTGATTCGTAAAAAATTGTGGGTGTGGCAGGGCGGGGCTTATTGGACTTAGAGAAATCATGTGAAAAATCAATTGTTGGACCATTTTGAACTAAAGTTGGCACTAATGTCCCTTGAGTGATTGTATTCAATGTATGTTAATGAATTTTTGATTCATCAAAAAATGTGGGTGTGACAGGGCAGGGCTAATCCGACTTCGAGAAATTGTCAGATAATTAGCTCACCTGAGCACGAAGTGCTCAAGGTGAGCTATTGTGGTCACTTTTTGTCCGTCGTCCGTCTGTCTGTCTGTCCGTCCGTCTGTCCGTCCGTCCACAATTTCGTGTTTACACTCTAGCATCTTCAAATATTAGCCAATCTTGACCAAACTTGGTCAAAACATGTATGGCCATAAGATCTCGGATGAGTTCGATTATGGGTCAGATCGAACTAGAAATGCAGGAGTTATCTGCCCTTGAATGCGAAAAATACTTAGTTTTGACATTGTTAACACTCTAGCATCTACAATTATTGATCAATCAAGACAAATCTTAGACATAACATTGCAGACCATAAGATCTCGGTTGAGTTCGATTTTCAGTCTGATCTGACTAGAAAGACGAGAGTTATGTGCCCTTGAATTTGGCAAAATTTCCATTTTCGGCTGTTTTTGACCTTGTTTGCACTCTAGAATCTACAATTATTCATCAATCAAGACAAAACTTTGACACAATGTTTTGGACCATGAGATCTCGAATGAGTATGATTTTCAGTCTGATCTGATGAGAAAGCTGAGAGTTACTTGCCCTTGAATTTGACAAAATTGTCATTTTTGGCTCTTTTCGACAATGTTTACACTCTAGAATCTACAATTTTTGACCAATCAAGACAAATCTTGGACACAAGGTTGGAGACCATAAGATCTCAGATGAGTTTGATTTTCAGTCTGATCTGACCAGAAACATGAGAGTTATGTGCCCTTGAATTTGATAAAATTGCAGATTTCGGCTATTTTTGACATTGTTTACACTCTATAATCTACTATTATTTATCAATTAAGACAAAACTTGAACACAATCATTGAGACCATAAGATCTTGATTTTCAGTCCGATCTGATCAAAAAGTGGAGAGTTATGTGCCCTTGAATTTGATCAAATTGCCGTTTTCGGCTGCTTTAGACCTTGTTTACACTCTAGAATCTACAATTATTGACCAATCAAGACAAATTTTGGACACAATGTTGGATATCATAAGATCTCGGATGAGTTTGATTTTCAGCCTGATCTGACTAGAAAGTCGAGAGTTATGTGCCCTTGAATTTGACAAAATTGCTGTTTTCGGCTGTTTTCGAATTTGTTTATATTCCAGAATCTACAATTATTTATCAAACAAGACAAATCTTGGACACAATGTTGGGCACGATGAAATCTTGGATGAGTTCAATTTTCACAATGTTATTGACCATAAGTTCTTTTTCAGTCTTAAAGTCATAAATCTTTTTTTGAATTGAAGAAAAGTGTTGCTTATATCATTTTGGTTCAGGTGAGCGATATAGGACCATCATGGTCCTCTTGTTCTTCAAAAATCTTCTCCTTAACCACTGGGCCAATTCTTACCAAACTTGGCAGGAATGTTCCTTGGGTGACTCTTTTCAAAACTTGATTGTGAATTTTTGATTCAGTGTTTTGTTACCAAAATTGGCAGGAATGTTCATTTTTGTGACTTATTTCAAAATTTGTTTGTGAATTTTTGATTTGCAAAAACTGTGGTAATGGCAGGGCAGGGATTAACAGACTTAACAAAATCATGAGAAAATTCTTTGAAAAGCAATTATACGGTAAATTTGAACCAAATCTTACAGGAATGTACCTTGATTGACTGTCTTCAATACATGGTTGTGAATATTTGGTTTATTGAAAAATCTCAGCATGGCAGGGCAGGGCTTGGGAATTGTTAAATGAGCTATGTCCTTTTGTTGAAAATTGGTATTTTTTGCAACATTTACATGTGTTGTTTGGTCTGTTGATCTTTTGTTAGCTCTATTTCCCAATTGAACAGCTCCCAGTTCAAATGAAATCAAATTCTCAAAATGCACAAAAACTGCGCTTTTTGGGGGTATGATCACTTTCAGTGATATTCTAGTGTGTCCAAATGTACTCATTTTTGCTCAGGAAGTGTGTTTTGATGATTTCTCGGACAAGTTCGAAATTGGGTCATCTGGGGTCAAAAACTAGGTCACGGGGTCAAATCTTAGAAAAACCTTGTGTGCACTCTAGAGGCCATATTTTTTGTCCAAATGTACTCATTTTTGCTCAGGAAGTGTGTTTTTATGATTTCTCTGACAAGATTAAAATTGGGTCATTTGGGGTCAAAAACTAGGTCACGGGGTCAAATCTTAGGAAAACCTTGTGTGCACTCTAGTCTCAGGTGAGCGCTTCAGGGCCAATGGCCCTCTTGTTTATGCTCCCTGAAAAAAAATCAGGGAGCATATAGTCGCCACGCTGTCCATCCGTCCGTCTGTCCGTCCGTCCCGAGTGATTTCTCCATAACCCTGGGGCCAAATCAAATGAAACTTATCATTTGAACTCCCTATGACATAATGCCGATGTCCTTTTCCCGGATTTTGGATTTGAGGCCTCGTCATGGGAAAAGGGGACTTAAGGTAAAATACAGTTTTTCTCTAATTTCTCCTAGTCTAATGATCAGAATTTGATGAAATTTCATATTTGGGTAGCAAATCAGATGACCTTGACAATAAATTATTTGAAATTTGCGTAGAAAAAATATTTCATGCAAAAAGGGGGCTTAACATTTGTTAGCTTTATGTTAGCTCTCCATGGCATATATTTATTGTGACAATGCCTTATTCGGGGAGCATTGTCCGTCTCTGACTGCTCTTGTCTTTCTGGTAGATGAAGTTTTTAACTATACATGTACAGGGAATATTAATATTAATTGTTCTTTACACTTCTTCATGGAATCCAAATCAAGAGAAACTAGTGTTTGTGCTCTAGGGGTGGTAGCTTAAGCAGCTATTGCAATAGTCTTTAAAGTCAACAACTTGAGAGATAAAGTCTCTAAAGGATACAATGATTTAAGATAGTTTAACACCACTGAAACGTCCCATGTAACACTATATCTAGGTTTAGGTTGTAGAGAATTTAACACTCCTTCTATGTAACGAGATATTGTCTAGTCCACTACACTATGCATTACCAAAGAAAGGTAATGTCTGTAAAAGCCTAGCTTTGTGGGTATTTTATACTGAATATGATTTACCATTCTTGAATAAAGAGTGCAAAAAACAAATTACCTTCTCTTCAGTTAACTTAAAGGGGTTGTTGCGATAATGTTTTCAAGTTCAGGAATAACGCAGTAAACGCACCATTTTGCTGTATTTATGTTTTAATCATTTCTCAAAACCACAGGTCAGTTTGACAGTTTCTATCATTTATCATCATCATATAAAGGGCTCTTGAGCCAGATAGGATTTGATGCATTCTTGTACAGTCAGCAGTAGAAGATCTAATCCATCAATCCATCAATCCGTCGAACTGAAAAAATAGAGAAGCCATAATTATGTACTGCCTCGGCCAAGAATTCAACCACGTGGTTTGGCAAACGACAATCAAACGCGATTACCCGGCTCAATAAATCGACAATTACTGCGCCAAACTACAAACTGATAGACTAAAGACGCAAACTACGGATGAACCGACTACTCTGACAGTTATTCGCAAAGGTTTCATGATTATATTTACCTCTTTGGCCCTATAAAAGGCAAGAAAATCATCATCGCAAAAACGTGCTTCGCAAAAAGGATGCAATACGCATGCGCAAAGGGAAGTAAGCCAGAGCATTATAACCCGGTAAATGGTCAAAGCAATATAACCCGGTAAAAGTCTCTGGTAACGCGATAAAGGCAGTAACAGGGATTGAAATGTTTCCTATTACACCAAACGTACCAACACTTCAGCTGAGTTATATTGCTTACGAGTAACACTTCACCACGAGTTAACCCATTCCCTTACAGTAACTCTTTTTGACTCCCTACAAGATAATAGCTTTGGAAAACATTGTGGAAAATGAAGAAATTGCTTGTGACAAGCATTTTCTTCATTCCCCACAATATTTTCTAAGCAAAGAGACCAAAAAATGTAAAATTTCATTCAGTTTTAATTGTCTTCTGCAACAACTTTGAATTTAGAGCAGCCCAAAATTTTGTCGTTTGGGAAAGGGTTAATTATGACTTCTGTAGCTTCTTCTGGAATTGGAGACATCTTGAAGAACTCCCTGATACACACACTGCTATCAAACGTAAGGACTTGTTTATTGGATGAGGTTGTTTGTTGTGCGCCAGACTCAGCAGATCCTGGTGTCATGGCAATCTGACAGGAATAGGAAAAATGTTTGCCAACACCAAAGGAAACCAAGGTTGTGACTTCCTACCCTCCAAGCAGGGGTCATGATTCATTATCATTTAACCCCTGCCGTTTTTACTTCATTCTACGTCTATGTGTTGGTCATATCTATTTATAACACAAAATTTGAATCTCGGGAAAAACCCAAAACGTTTGCATTTCGTACGCGTGGTCATGAGTGTAAATTGTCTAATGCACAACTCAACACTATATCGGTGTAATCGAAAAAGGCTCTGCTTTTATTCATTGCATGAATCTTCCTCTAATTACCTCACGACTTGGGTTTTGACGATCAATCACAAAAAGTGTTGTGAAAACATTGATGGAAAATAATAATTTGTAATATTCGTCACTATAAATAATTGTACATTATGTTCACCACCATATACATTATTTCTATTTTTGGCAAATGAAGGGAATTTGAATTTCAGCCAATGAAAATGTGTATCAACTTTCTCTGATGTTGTCCAGTTCAAAGCAAGCGATTGGATAACGAAATCTCATGGGGGATGCGATATTAGACGAGATCGCTTATAAAAATAACAGAGTGAAATCGTTTAGTACATGTGTACTATAAACGTTTGAGCGGCGTATAAGAGAGTAGTGACTTCCATAAAGGAAATACCAATGAAGTTATATCAACAATATAAAATATTTGAAATGTACTGCCCAGATTCCCAAAGGGACTCCACTATTGCTCCTTTCTGCAATACTTCCTTTACCTCAGCATCAACTATTTGTCTTTGCTCACTATTAAATTTAATTTCCTGAGGGTAACAAGACTGACGAGGTAACTGATCAAACTATATGCAATAACCCTGAATTGTATCGAGTATCCAGTGATCATTTGTAAATGTTTTCCAAATATTCACAAAATCCAGTCTACCACAATTAATCACCTTATTTATAGTTACTGGTCGTTTGGGGGAGCAGTTATTGTCGCACTAGCATTACGACCTCTTCCACGGGAGTAGTTCCCCCTCTGATTGTATCCACCGCTCTGGTTAGATTGTCCCCTACCATACGGCTGGTATCTGTTGTAGCCGCCACAACTGTTATTAGGTATTAAAGAGTTAAGCTCCCCAAAAAAATTGCGGGGGAGCATATAGTCGCAACGCTGTCCGTCCGTCCGTGTGTCCGTCCGTCTGTCTGTGGACATAATTTTATGTCCTCTTCTCCCACAGTTTTTGACCAATTTTGATGAAATTTTATCAGGTTATTTTCCTATCATATGAAGTTGTGCGCATGCATTTTTATGCCCCCGTATCGAGAGATAGGGGGCATATTGTTTTACTCGTGTCCGTCTGTCTGTCTGTCCGTCCGTCTGTCCGAAAACTTAACCTTTGCCTTTTCTCCAAAAGTATTTGACATACAAAGCTCAAATTTGGTATGCAACTTCCTTTCAGTGATATCTATCTATTCCATGCAATTTGACCTTCCTCAATGTCATCCCTTAACCCTTATCAACCCTTTACTCTACGAAAACTTAACCTTATACTCTGAAAACTTAACCTTGCCTTTTCTCCAAAAGTATTTGACATACAAAGCTCGAATTTGGTATGCAACTTTCTTTCAATGATATCTATCTGTTCCATGCAATTTGACCTTCCTCAAGGTCATCCCTTAACCCTTAATAACCCTTTACTCAATGAAAACTTAACATTTTAGAAAAAATGGCCATTTAGGGGGCATTTGTGTTTCACAATGGCCATTTAGGGGGCATTTGTGTTTCACAAACACATCTTGTTCATCTTGATCCAGTCATTAGTTTTAGAGTCCTGCCACTTTGAACTTTTGAACTTTTAAAGGGGGGGGGGGGGGGGGGGAAAGTATGGTCAAAATTTAAAATTTTGTTTCCGTGCTCTAACTCGAGAACCGTTTGACCTAGGATCATGAAACACAGTTGTTGGCCACGACCCAAGGGGGTGCCCTATAGTTTTTGGGTCACCAAGGCAAGGTCAAAGGTCAAGGTCACAGTTGGACTTTGTTTAAAATCTGTTTCCGTGCTCTAAGGCAAGAACCGGTTGACCTAGGATCATGAAACTTTACACAACTGTTGTTTCCCATGACCCAAGGAGGACATGCTCATATCGTCTGAGTTACTCGGTTCGACCATTTAATTCAGAGTTACTGCCCCTGACTGTTGAAGCCATATACATACAGAGTGATATTCGTTTCCGCGCTATTTGTTGAAAACTATAGACCGGATTTCAATGAAACTTTGTGCACAGCTTCAATATAAAGAGGACATGCGCATATCGTTGGGGTTACCCAGTGTTTCAGCCAGGATGCGCCATTGCGGGATTCCCGCAGAAATATAATAATTCCCGCGTGTTTCTCGTAGTGGCACACCAGGATTGGCGCACAAAAATCTTTTCTGGCCCCCAAAATTCGATTTTCGCTAGATGAACACGCCAGGGTACGAAAGATATTGGGGCGGATGCTCAAGGTGCAAAACATATTTGGACGATAATTATATTGACTGGTTATAGTGCGGTAGTAAAAATCGATTTTTTCCTCGCGATTTTAATGCCATTCACTAAACCAGTCTACGTCTGGTTCTCGGATTAACTGCATCTGTGGTAAATTAGTTTAGTAAAGCCGGAAACCTGCTTTTTACAACGTGTTTAGAAAAATAAATCGTCTTGTTCAATTTGCAAAACATTTCTTGCTCTTCCTAATCAGGACCAAGATCAGAATTTTAGCGATCATTCAACTTCTAGCCCAAGGCAAAGTAGCGAAGACGACCACCATCGGAGATCATCATCATCAAGAGGTCTAAGAAGAATTTAGTAAGTCGCCGAATATTTGGTCGATCAAAAAGAATATACGCTTACTCGTCCCAAAAAGCGTGGAAACGTGAATAACCATATCTGAATTTTGACAGGGGGAACAGCTTAGGAGATCTAGATCTATGTATTGTGAAACATATAAGAACTGAACACCCCCCCCCCCCCCCCCCCTGTAAAAGTGGTCTGGACCCTATTTAGGAAGAGAGGGGGCCAATTGGCCCCCTTTGGATAAATCCTGGCTGAAACACTGTTACCCGGTTCGACCATTGAATTCAGAGTTACTGCCCCTGACTGTTGAAGCCATATACATACAGAGTGATATATGTTCTGTTGAAGCCATATACATACAGAGTGATATTTGTTTCCGCCCTACTCCATGGACAATGAAAATATGTTCGGCGGGGGATATCAATTCAACGAATGTGCTTGTTTAAAATCCAATTCTGTGCTCTAAGTCAAGAACCGGTTGACCTAGGATCATGAAACTTTACACAGTTGTTGCCCATGACTCAAGGAGGTGCCCTAATGTTTTGGGGTCTCCAAGGTCAAAGGTCAAGGTCACTCTTAGATTTTGTTTAAAATCTGTTTCCGTGCTCTAAGTCAAGCACCTTTTGACCTATAGCACTTTTTCAGTGACAAGGCCCTAGTGTGTGTGTGTGTGTGTGGGGGGGGGGGGGGGGGGGGGGGGGGGGGGGGGGGTATTTGTCCGCTTTGTGACAGTTCTAGTTTTAATCCTTGTCATGCTGAAACTTGTCATTAATTAACCCTTTCCCAAACAAGACCTGGGTTTTGACGTCCCTAGAAGAAATGTCTTGGGAAAACATTGAAACAAAAGAAGAAACTGCTGATAACCAGCAGTTTCTCCTTTTGTCTCAATATTTTCTGTGCTACAATATACACAAGATATATCTTTAACAACATCCCTTTGTAGTCTACAGCAGCTTTTCAATTGGATAACCTGAAAATTTGTTGTCTGGAAAGAGTTAAACTATACAGTATTAACCCTTTCCCAAGCAGCATTTTACATTAGTCGAATTTGAAAGAAGTTGCTGACTATAGAATTATTAAGGTTGAATGTATGTAATGTTATAATTATGTATTGACCATGAAATATTGGGAGATGTCTCGATGTTTTCTTCCATCAATCAGTCTGGTTATTTCAATGCCAGGCCTTGTTTGGGAAAGACCATTTTTAAGACATTTTTGAAAAAGAAGAGTAAAGTCATTTTACTATGAAATACATAATTGTATGATATAAATCATTACAGTGTTGATGATAATATGAATATCTAAAGCAGAAAAAACATAGACGATATTTTTATTCCCCGTATTGAAAGGTCGAGGGCATATTGTTTTACGTCTTGTGTCTGTCAGCCCGTTTGTCAGTCCGAAAACTGAACTTTGAAAACTTAACATTAGCACTTTTGGGCAATTAGTGTTTCACAAACACTGTCACATCTTGTTTGAATCCTTATTTTATGCTGAAATAAAATTTTATACATTGACTGTATTTGAATCTTTCTA